>CM053789.1:93431049-93878549 GCA_028749045.1 Cupressus sempervirens | reverse complement strand
TCCATGTGGTCATCAAACAAGCTAGCAAAAGTAAGAAGTTATGGAAACCTTTATAATTGAGATTACAACACAAGATAAAGATGTCACTACTATCAAGAATATGGACATGTTCCTGAGAATTGTATTAGAACACACTTTAGTGGTAACTACAAAAGATGGTTGAGTCAAACTACATGTTTTAGTAGTTTGAAGACTAGTTACATTAGTAAGCATTGTCCAACTAGGTCAAAGGCACCAAGTTGTGAATTTGATAAAGGCAAAGGAAAGGTAGATGTTGAAAAAATCAGAGATGAGATGAACAAGACATGGAAAATGAAAGATGCTTGCAACACATCAAATGCAAAAGGGATCACTTCACCCAATGTGTCAAGTGATCACACTTCATAAAATTGAACAAACAAGAGATATATGAGACTGATATTCAAGTGCAATATCATAAACTAATTCCAAGAGAGATAGTACTAAAAAGACTACATTAGCATGAATAAAGATGCAAGATGTTGTTGTGAATTAAAGTTAAATCTTTAAAGTTTTCATGTTTTTTCCAAGCACGAATATTTTTCTATATATGGTGAGTGGAATGGTACTTGATGTTGAACTACCAGACTAGCTAGTTGATGCCAAGTCTATAGTAGCTATTAAGTGATGGAAATATCTATAGATGTCAAGTGATCCTAAAATTGAGTTGATGCCGAGTTTATATCTAAACAAACACAAAGCATTAAATGCAAGGGTTTTTCGAAGGATATATGATCGATTTCACTCATTATTCACCATTTCAAATTCAAGCAAGAGCTAGTAGAGTAAAAGGTGATTCAAAAACTTGTACAATGAATTTGCAAAAAGAATTTAATAGCGATCTCACACCAGTTCTATGGATTTTACAAGGTACTTATCACAAGTTGAGCTACACAGTTTTATTTTGCATAAACCCTAATTTGACAAATGGCATCTAGCTTGAATAATGTAGAAGGGAAAGAGGTTTTAAATGTTTAGCTTGTCAGTAACAAAGTTAAACAACCTATTTTAAAGGTAATTCTTGACATAGCTTACAAACAAGATTCTTCTAGTGCTTTATCCATGATCTTGTTGAATGTCATAATGGTGCAAGATGTGAGGAGATGTTATAATTGAAAAATTTGTAGCATTGGGGACTTAGAAATCAGAGAAGCATATGATAGGTTATGTGAAAATGGTATTCTAAAGGAAGAGTATAAAATTGTTGAGAAGAAGGGTTTGACATGTGCCTTAGATTTTCATAGCGTATTTAAAACTGAATGGATTAGAATTGTGTTGAGTCAAATACATGATGAATCCTTATGGTTGGAGGGTGGACCAATTAAGATTACTAGGAGGATAATTCATAGGATTACTCGATACTCAACCCTAGATTGACCCAAGATTCTAAGGAGTGATTCCAAGGAAGTGATAGACAAAAACACTAGAGCAAAATGGAACAAAAGAGACATGACAATAGGTATTGTTATTGATCCATTGTTGAACTTTACTGTTAGGGTAATCTCTCACAAATTATATCAATCTAGTAGATTGAATAGTGTATCCTATATTGTTGTGGATGTTGGCTACAAGATTACAAAGAAAGATCATACTTATGATTTGGCTAAGCTTCAACTACAACAACTGATGGAAAATCTTGGATCAATTAGAACGACCAAGAGTACTCAATGTAAATTTGGTTTAATACTTGTTTGCATATTCTTATATCTATAGAATACATTTCCTTCTTTTGGTACTAAAAGTTGGAAAACAAACAGGTCAATATTAGTGCAAATCAATGAGTTTATTGAACAAATGGGAGAAAATTTTGAATCATTAATGACAAGTTATTTTGAAGATTTTAAGAAATCAATGAAGGAAAGAATGAGGATACCTATTTCATTGGTTGAGAAAAATTAAAATGATATATGCTTTTTAGTTGATGCTGATTACACCTTTGTATAGATGGTTAAGGCCACTTGGGTATGAGATTAATGTTGATGAAGCATCAACACAATACCTACACTTCTAGCAGAGGAAATTGATGAAAGTAGAAAGATATTTGGTAACTATGAAATGGTAAAATCAAATATTATGATGGAATTGAAAAATACCTCTACACTCAAGAAGAAAGATAAGCTAGTAAATAAGCTAAAGGAAAAATTTGGTGAAAGTGTAGATAAGGAAGAAGAGGAAGAAGATGAAGAGGATGAAGAAGAAGAACAAGTACAAACATAAGAACCTCTTGCATTGACTCAAGGCATGAGAGAGGATAAGAAAGAAGAATTAAAAAAAAGGTGCTGAGGGAGAAGAAGCTAAGGAAGAACCCACACATTCTAAGCCAAAGAAGAGAAAGGCTAAGACACAACCAATGACTAAGGAAAAGAAAATTGTTAAACCAAGCCTAGACAAGCCAACAACACCTACCACCAAAGCCACCACATGAGCCACAACATAGAAGGTCGAGGAGAAATCCAAGAAAATAGAGAAAGGAAGCCAAGTGCAAAATAAGAAAAGAAGAAAATATGTTGCACAAACTAATTCAGATGAAGAAAGGACTGAATCAGATGATATAAGAAAATTCAAAGTGGTAAGTCACAAACCACTTTTTTATCTTAAAATTTTTTGTGAAAATGCCAAGAATAATGCAGATTTGTCTAGTTTAAAGCATATTGATTTTGAAAAGCTTGAGAAAGAAGAAAAGAATCTAGTGTAAGAAGCCCTATATATAATGATGTCAAAATTTAAGACAACACCATTAGAATTTTCCAACTCAACACCCAATAAACTATATGAATTAGTTGAGCAAAAATGGCATTATTATTTAAATTTGGAAAAACAAATAAGGGAAACCACTTTAGCCCAAGTAATGCTAGAACTAACAAAAGGGAAAATTTACAAGGCTACTAAGAAATATGGAGTTAGGTTTACACCTAAATATAGAACCTCCAGCATACTTCAAAAAAATATTGAAGATGTGGTCAAGAAATCTACCCAAATATGGAAACTTATCTATGGGTTGTCCACTATTAAACAAGGAGAAGCTAACCCTTTTGAGGGTAAAGATGATTATAAGAATGAAGATGAAAAATATGATGACAAAGGAAAGGATGATAAGGAATATAATACATTGAGGAAGGAAACTAAAAAACAAACTGATGACAAGGCAATAGCTAAACAACAAAAAGATGAATAGAGTGTGCAAGACACACTAGTGTCGAGTGTCAGTCCCCCACATGACATAGTCAAGTCTACTAAGACCATTATTTTTAAGGATTTCCTTGACCTTTCATCTCTAAACATCAATCCCTTGACTATAGAAGACTTGAAGAAGATACTCGACCAATCTACACTGCAAGCCAAGCTATGTGAAAATCTAGTTTAAGTCAGTATAAATGAGCTCCAAAAAGTAGTAACTGATGTCACAAGGGACAAGATGAATCCACAAGAACCACCTTTGGTCATCCTTTCATTTACTCAAGTACAAACTTTGACTCAAACAATAGTAGATAACTCTACTAAGGTTGATACATTTGTTAAAGTTGACATAGTTGAGCAGAGATCGACAGCAAAAGAAGAAAAAGACGTTACTACTGAACAATAGGAAGTAGGATAGATAGATTCTTTTGTACCTAAAGTACAAGGACTAGGTGCTAGCTATGTAATTGTGTTAGACAAGAGAAAATCTAATGAGAATGAAAAAACACCTAAGGTAAAGGAGCAACAAGCCATCTAGGCATTATTAACTCTACCAACATTTGGCACTTCTCTTACAAGAGTTCTTTAGAAGCTAAGCATAGAAGCTATACCATTGTGAATCTCAATGCCAGGCTCTAGCTCTTCAAAAGTTGAAAAAGTAATTCACTATGGAGATATCACTCTAGATGAAGAGATTTTTATACCAAAATTTGATAATGATAAAATGACACTAGAACTAATAAACATTTTGCAACAAGCCTTAGAGAAGAAAAAGCATGAAGAAATGCTTAGGAGAGAACACAGGCAGAAGCATGCACTTCAAGACATTAAAGAAATCTTTCTAGATGCATTTAGTCTGCCAACTCCTGAAGAGACCAAGCCACTACAAGAACAACTATCAAATATAGTGGAAAAGGTCAATAATGAAGACATTGATACTAATGCTCAATTCTTAGAATGGCCTGAAAAGAAATTCTAGAGCAAGGTAAATGAAAAGATATATGGTGAAATGACACTCACTCAAGTTGCATTGGTAACAAAGGTTGAGGATGTGAAGAAGGTACTTGAGAATATATTCTCATTATACACCAAATTGTGTGACCCTACACTCTTCACTCAAGAGACCAGACTTCATATTATGAGCTTAGAGAGAAATCTTAACATATTAGATACAAGGTTACCTCAAAACCCTACTTAGAGTGAGAAGCATTTTCATACATTGCTTCAGACACAAAGTCAATTAGCTATGTTAATAGAAGAAGAGGTTAGCATAAGAGCCAAATTGACATTTATACAGGCATCCCTCACCCCACACATGGAAATACTGCACAAGGAACTAGGTTATGTAAAATCTCTGCTAATGAAAGACCCCAATCATTCTACTCTAGATGACCTAGTACACCTTGCTATAGAGCTTGCTATCCAGATCAAGTCATTGGATGTTGCATGTGATAACTGGGATGCAGCTCTCAAAATTATAATGGAAGTCCATAAATCATTTTTGGAAAAACACACTATACGTGTATAGCCCATTTGACATAAGTTTTAAAAAGGGGGAGAGATAAACCATGGGGGAGAGCCAGAAATAGAGAAATATAGAAAGGGAGCATAAAAAAGGGGCAACAATGAATAAAAGAAAAGAAGACAATAAAATAAAGTTATATTAGTGGGGTAATATAAAATTTTGAGATGAAAGTTTTGAAGAAAATAGTAAACAAAAAAAAAATCAGCTATTAAAGAAGTGTCAGATCAGATGAAAGAGTACTAGATACAATGCATTGAAGTTAGAGTAGCATAGATTTTGGATACAAATAGACACATTAACTCAGGGGGAGTTATCAATTTTGAGGTATATAGGTTATTGCAAAATTTTGAAATTTTGAAGTTTTGATATAAGTTGAGTCATGGATATGCTATGCTTGAGAAGTTAAGTAGAATATTGTATATTTAAGCATTTCTGACACTTATGTCAAAGGGGGAGATTTTTGATCTCAAATTGATTTTTACAAGTGAGTGTCAGCACACTTAAACCATTTACTTAGTTCATGTTGAACTAGTAATACATGCTAAGCACAACATGTAAATGTTAAACCATTTCAAGTGAATTCATGTGCTGAGCAAATAGTGGATGTTGAGTAGTTTAGGCGTCAAGTTAGAAGAAAAATAAAAATGTATTCCAAGCATCAAAAACTTCATATGCCAAGTGAAATAGTTTTGACATATTTGTTTGAAATGGCACAAACAACTATATAAACCATTTTTTAGCTGACTTAAGGATAGATTACAATCTTTTAGAGATAAGGAAAAATCTATATGCATATTCCCTATGCAGTTGCATCCATCCAATCAAAAAATGGGAATGTTTAAGAGGAATAATGGATGAATGTTAGCCGTAGATTCATACCTAACCCGAAGCCACTAGAGTCTTCTTAGGGAGGACAAATCCTTAAATTCTTAACGATGATGAGAACAATGTACAAGTGGTGAATGATTGAATTGGATCAGTAAACAAGATAGTTTGTAAAGCATTCAAGGTGACTTAGCAATAAGAGTGAATTGCAAAATTAGTTAGAGAAGAATAGAGGATAGAGAAGGATACAACATTGATACATCATATCATGAAAGATCAATCAAAGATTGAGTAGAGGTGATCTGTTATCAGGCAAGCAAGTGCCCACTGTAGGATCTATCCTGAGACATTTTAATAGGTGATTTCAGTTAAATCTCTTAACAGAGTAGTCCTAATTGTAGACACCTAAAATCCTTTAGAAAATAATATTTTTATTTTCTGGAAAAAAAGTCTCTGATGACATCATCATTTATTAATTAATTAATTATTTAATTAATTTATTTATTTTTATATCATTAAATCCCTTTATCTTAATTAAAAATATTTAATTAAGAAATCCCTTCCAAAAATGTTTAAATCTTATTTAAACATTATTTTCTTATTTATTAATTATTTAATTAATAAATTGACCGAAAATCCCAAAATAAATAAAAAATTTATTTTTTGCCCAAAACTTGGCCAATTTCTTTAAGACCACTAATTTCTTCCAAAATCTTCTAATCCTTCTTTAATTTTGATTAAAGGCTAATCCCATCATTTCCTACCCCTAATCCCAACTCAAAATATTTAATTAAGATTAAATATTAATCCTCATGTTTATTAAAAAAGTTTTAATAAATATATCCTCAACCCAAACCCTTGAAATAAATAAAACTTTATTTATTCCCTAAAAATCTAATTTATCCTCATCCTAAGAAGTTCTAGACTCTTCTAGAAAGTCTTCATCCTCATCATAGGAAATTCTAGACTATTCTAGAAAGTCTTTATCCTCATCCAAAGTCTAGACTCTTCTAGAAGATGTCTTTAAACCTAATCCTAATCCCCTCCTAACCTTGTCACATTCCCTAAACATGGGTTAAAACTTACTAACCCAAGCCAAAGTTAACAAATATCTCCTCCTTCACCCACCCTCATTAAATGCCATCCACTTGCCTATCCCTAAGCTAATCCTAAACCATCCTAATCCATTCTCTAATCATTTTCACAAGCCTAAGCAAGCTAAAAACCCTCCTAATCAAGCCCAAGTCAAAATTTCTCTGATCTCCCTCAAAATATCCCAACCATAAAACTTTATGAAGTCCACTAGGCCATAAATGACTCTTCCAAGCCCTTTTATTGCTTTTACAAGCCATTATGAGGGTCTTTATGAAGATTTTATCTCTTGAGCCTCCTTTTTTGACTCATCCTTCCCCTTTCCTCCATCCTCTCACTATGTGACATGTGTCACTCCTTGATTGGATGTAAGGAAGCACAATCCATGTGCTTTCTTCTCATGCAATCTGAGCCCTCCATGAGCTTTTTCCCATCCTTGCATCTTAGCCCTCAATCCCTCAAGCCTCTTGCCTATAAATTTCATCCTTCCCCTTTGCAAAATAACACAATCTATGAAGTAAAGTCAAAATGCCATTTTGAGAAGCCATTTTACATCAAAACCATACATTCACACCCGAATTCCAACTCCATTTGAAGCACTTTTTGAAGCATAAAGCTTGAGCATACATCCTATCTATTTAGACAAAGCTACTCAACAAGAGAGCTTCTTATTGAGAGAGCCCATTAATGGCTCATATTCTCAATTGAGAGTTCATCTTAGTCTATCTTGAAGTTTATGACTTTTGTTTAGTTTGTAGAAGCTTTATTTAAATTTGGTTTCTATTAGCATACTAACATTGCTCGTATACATTTTGGCACGCCCGGTGGGACCCCGCATGGGTCATCTTCATTAGCTTTTTAAATCAAGTTTTGTATGTCATTTTCTGATTTTGGCTAATTTTTCTTGTTTTTGTGATTGGTAGGATTGTATAAATTGGTTTTGTAGGTCCACATGAGCATGAAGAAGACAAAGGAACTCATAGTCTATCTCATAGTATTTGTAGATTTTTCAAGCTTATAGGTGGACAAAGCACTTGGAATTCTTCTTCCTCTTCTTGTCTATATTCTTCTTATTCCATCTACTTCTTCTTCTTCTTCTTGTGGGAGATCTTGGCCATTTTTTTTTTAAGGAAGCAAAATTATACACACTTCTTTTTAGTGCTTAAAATGAATCCAAAAATCATACTTAAATCCATTAAAAAATTAAAAATTTGCAAAAAAGAAAAAAAAAATTAACAAGTGAAACTAAACCAATCTAATCATTTGCATCCTTGCAACATCAAGGTTTTAGATGCATTCATGCAAAGTTAGGAACACTTCATTTTTGGAAATTTAAAAAGAACTTCAAGTTTCCATTTCAAAAGGTTCAAAATCAACACTAAGTGCACACTAAAATCTAAATCAAACTCAAAGCATCAATCAAGGATAAAATGAACCTCATTTGAAAATATTTTAAAGTTCTTTTAAAAATCTCATGAAAACTAAGAGTCCTAAAAGTTTTTTTATTTGTTCCAAACAAATGTCTTGTTGCAAAATCTTGAATGTTTCTTAGGTTTTTCATGCATCAAAAAAATCTAGGAATACCATTTTTGGGCTTAAAACATGCAAACTAGAACACAAAATCTTGAATGAAAAGCAAAGTCCTAAGAGTCATTTTCATTTTTGAGTCCAAAAACAATCTTGAATGATCTAAGGTTAAAACAAAGCACTTCAAAGTTCTTAAAACAACACACAAAATCTCAATCTTGAATGCTCAAAGAAAAAAAAAAAACTTGAATGTTTAATCACTTGTCTTTGAATGCATGTTGCTAAACACACTCTTGAATGCCATGGATTAAAATCAAATTTTCCTTGAATGCATGATTAAAATAACAAATCCAATCTTGAATTCCAAGGATCAATTAACCATTGTAATATCAAACACTTCATTTGGAGCTTTTAAAATTGAACAAAACAAATCTCTTTTCCACATGCAATTTAGGAAAAGTTTGATTTTTGGACATTTAAGAAACTTCGTTAAGTTAAACACAAATTTTCAAAAATCAAATTGAGTAGTTCCTTGGACTCACCTCTTTTCTAATCACCCATCAAATATTAACCATTGGTTGCAATCTCAGTGCCATTCATGGGGATGGGTCTACTTGACAAAGGTGTTAAATATTCCACAATCTAACTCACTGACTTGGTCTTTGAACGTTTGCTTTAACTTTATCAAAATTCTTAAATGACCAAAAATCTAGATTAAATCGATCACACTTCATTTGGGTACTAAAATTGAAAAACTATTGATGTGGAGGGCCTCCGAGCGTGCGGTTGACAAATCGAGTCTCACACATCTTTGCTTTGGGCTTAAAACAAAATCACACTAACTCTTGAATGCTTTAAAGGAAATTAATCGATACTTGACGTGGAGGGCCTCCGGGTGCGCGAGTTTTCTTTTGTTGACAATAACTCTTCTTCTTGTTTGCATTCTTCGATCGATTTACTTTTGTTGGAGCTTCAAGTTGGAATTGAACATTGTCTCTTAAACATGAGTGCTTGCAAAGTCTAGATTAGCACACATAAGAGTCAATTGGTAAAAGAACAAGCATGTTTTTTTTTAGCCCAAGGTCATCCAAGTCTTCTCTCCCCTTGTCATCTTTCAAGGCCATCTTGGGTGCATAAGATTAGGATCCAAAACCTTGTTTCTTTTTAGGAGGTCTACTTGGGGATGTCATCACCCCTTGGACAACCTCAACTCCCGCGTTCTAGCAGAGTATAAGAATCGGGAGGTGAATCGAAAGACACCTCTCTTGGGATCAAGATTTTTTCACTCGGGCTAAGCCTCAAGGAACTTTATACCCTTGAGAAGTGAAAGAGGAGAAGTGGGTTATCGCTCCTCTCGACTGTGTGACATCTTTTTGGTTTCATCTAAGGATTTGGGCCTCATGTACCTTGGGTATATTGAGGACTCCCTAACTAAACCAACTATCAGCCTTGTAGACAACCATCTAGGATGTTAATGTGCTTGAAGTGACTGATCGAAACATTTGTAGAACACACACACTCCTTGGCGCAAGTATCACATTCTGGAAATCAAAACTTCTATCTGGTTGTTTCTATCTATTGCTTGGTCTTTTACTTATTGAATGAATGTTTGCCAAACTTGGTCAATCCTAGCTTAGGGTACACTTAGCGTAGTCACTACCTATTCCAGAAGTTGAACAAGTTGAAGAAAAATAATCAAGGTCTCTCAAAGCCAAGTAGATTCAAGAATTCATGTCAGAGCAACCCAAACCCAAACAAAAGTTTTACAAAGTTAAACTCAAGCCATCTCAGGCATACTAAGAACTTTCAGCCAAGAGAAAAGAAATAACACCAAGCCCACGAATTGCCAAACTCCACAAAGTAGAGGACAAAGTTGCTGATGAAGCACTTCAAGAGGCTTGGTTAGGGCACACCATCAAATTTAGCCAACATCCAGGAGTAAATCCTGCGTATGCCTTACCAGCTAGGCATGATTTCTATGATTAGACACCCTTGTTTCTCCACATCTTCTTGGATAAGCTTCACTTTAGAGTCATCTTTGTAGAAAAGCCAGCCATCTTAGGTTATCCCCTTAAGAATTATTAGCTCATCCATCTCATTTAGAATCAAACCATCTAGCCAACAATCCAAAAAATGCACATCTAAGCTTTCAAATTTGTTGTCACCTTGCTGAAAGTTTGCCATTCCTAAAAACTTTCAAAACCACCAATCTCACCAAGGTTATCCCTTTTGACAAATCTTTGTCTAGGGTAATCTAGCTTTTCCACTTGTTATCCCTCATCACCTTGAGCTAAAGGTTGGGATCCACAAGTGGTCAATCTCGTGTTCTTCCTAAAGGATCATTAGTCTATCCTTAAGTTGACACAATCACCACCAAGCTTGCACATAGGAAAGCAGACCTTTTGTGCTTTGGCAACATATCTTTGAAGTTAGAATCCCAAACCCAATCCTCCTTAGGTTTTTTCATATAGCTTTGCCTCAACCTAGGAAATCATTTGCATAGAAAAGCCTTCCCCCTTTTGCATCCACCAGCATTTGTTGCATCTCATTCCTAGGAGCATTTTTCATGCCACCCGTCACTCACTTAGCCAAGAAATGATTTCCTAGGTTGATCCATATCACTTGGATCAAATAGCCTCACCCCCCTTGAGCACTCAGCCATCCTTCAGCCCAGAGAAAGCTATGCCATCACCTACTGAAATTGAAGCTTTCATGAACTAACCAGGAAATGCAGTATTGGTAAATGCCATTATAGACAAGAACAAAGAGACAATCATGGCTAATTTTCGAAGGGACAATGTAGGAACCTTTGACTTTGGAAGACCCCCTCCATTATCAGATCCATCTCACCCATTGTTTGGGCAGCTGCCACCACCCATAGGCTCTTATGATCCAAATTATCCTCAATATATGCCAAAAGAAGAGCCTCTAGCCAATCCATATGATCCAACAGACCCAAACATACCATCATCCACCCAAGTTGAAATCTCCATGCCGCAAGCCAACCCAACCACCACCACTCCATCCTTGGTTCATACCTCTCCACTCCAAACCCCCTTTACCCAAAACACCTCACCGTTCATGCCCTTCACTATTGTTGCTGCTGCTCCCCAACCCAGCCTGCCAAATCCACCCATCTCCCAAATCAGTGCTAGCATCTTTGGCCAGCCTCACCAATATACAACAGGGATGCCACCCATGGGGCCAAGTAATCAACCTTTCATGACCCCTAGCTTGTTCACCATAGCCCAAAGCACAATCCCATCATTTCCATTAGGTCTTGGAAGCTTAGTGCCATCAGCCACAAATCCACAAGCTACTACCCTCACTCCACAAAACTATCAAACCCCACAAGCTACTACCAATGTTTTTCCTAGCTCTCAAGTGACCCAATCTCCCACCACCACTCTACCAAGCTTCCAAATCCAACTGCCAAGCTATGAAACCCCATCAATTCCATTTCCTAGCTTTTAAATCCCACCACCTCCACCACCAACTAATCCATTACCTCCTATTGTAGACACCTAAAAATCCTTTAGAAAATAATATTTTTATTTTCTGAAAAAAAGTTCCTAATGACACCATCATTAATTAATTAATTAATTAATTTTTATGCCATTAAATCCCTTTATCTTAATTAAAAATATTTAATTAAGGAATCCCTCTCAAAAATGTTTAAATCTTATTTAAACATTATTTCCTTATTTATTAATTATTTAATTAATAAATTGACCAAAAATTCTAAAATAAATAAAAAATTTATTTTTTTCCCAAAACTTGGCCAATCTTCTTGAGACCAATAACCTCTTCCAAAATCTTCTAATCATTCTTTAATTTTGATTAAAGGCTAATCTCATCATTTCCTACCCCTAATCCCAACTCAAAATATTTAATCAAGATTAAATATTAATCCTCATGTTTATTAAAAATATTTTAATAAATATCTCCTCAATTCAAACCCTTGAAATAAATAAAACTTTCTTTATTTCATAAAATCTTATCCTAGGAAATTCTAGACTATTCTAGAAAATCTTTATCCTCATCCAAAGTCTAGACTCTTCTATAAGATGTCTTTAAACCTAATCCTAATCCCCTCTTAACCTTGTCACATTCCCTAAACATGAGTTAAAACTTCCTAACCCAAGCCAAAGTTAACAAATATCTCCTCCTTCACCCACCCTCATTAAATGCCATCCACTTGCCTACCCCAAAGCTAATCCTAAACCATCCTAATCCATCCTCTAATCATTTGCACAATCCTAAGCAAGCTTAAAACCCTCCTAATCAAGCCCAACTCGAAATTTCTCTCATCTCCCTCAAAATATTTCAACCATAAAACTTTATGAAGTCCACTAGGCCATAAATGACTCTTACAAGCCCTTTTATTGCTCTTACAAGTCATTATGAGGGTCTTTATGAAGATTTTATCCCTTGAGCCTCCTTTGTTGACTCATCCTTCCCCTTTCCTCCATCCTCTCACCATGTGACATGTGTCACTCCTTGATTGGCTATAAGGAAGCACAATCCATCTGCTCTCTTTTCATGCAATCTGAGCCCTCCATGAGCTTTTTTCCAGCCTTGCATCTTAGCCCTCAATCCCTCAAGCCTCTTGCCTATAAATTGGATCCTTCCCCTTTGCAAAATAACACAATACATGAAGTAAAGTCATAATGCCATTTTGAGAAGCCATTTTACATCAAAACCATACACTCACACCCAAATTTCAACTCCATTTGAAGCCCTTTTTGAAGCATAAGCTTGAGCATACATCCTATCTATTTAGACAAAGCTACTCAACAAGAGAGCTTCTCATTGAGAGAGCCCATTAATGGCTTATATTCTCAATTGAGAGTTCATCTTAGTCTATCTTGAAGTTTATGAATTTTATTTAGTTTGTAAAAGCTTTATTTAAATTTGGTTTCTATTAGCATACTAACATTGCTCATATACATTTTGGCACGCCCGGTGGGACCCTACATGGGTCATCTTCATTAGCTTTTTTAGTCAAGTTTTGTATGTCATTTGCTGATTTTGACTAATTTTACTTATTTTTGTGATTGGTAGGATTGTATAAATTGGTTTTGTAGGTCCACATGAGCATGAAGAAGACAAAGGAACTCATAATCTATCTCATAGTGTTTGCTGATTTTTTAAGCTTATAGGTGGACAAAAAATTTGGAATTCTTCTTCCTCTTCTTGTCTATATTCTTCTTATTCCATCTACTTCTTCTTCTTCTTCTTGTGGGAGATCTTGACCATTTTTTTATTTTTTTTAAGGAAGCAAAATCATACACACTTCATTTTAGTGCTTAAAATGAACCCCCAAATCATACTTAAATCCATTAAAAAATTAAAAATTTGCAAAAAAGAAAAATTTTTTTAACAAGTGAAACTAAATCAATCTAATCATTTGCATCCTTGCAACATTAAGGTTTTAGATGCATTCATGCAAAGTTAGGAACACTTCATTTTGGGGAATTTAAAAAGAACTTCAAGTTTCCATTTCAAAAGGTTCAAAATCAACACTAAGTGCACACTAAAATCTAAATCAAACTCAAAGCATCAATCAAAGATAAAATGAACCTCATTTGCAAATATTTTAAAGTTCTTTTAAAAATCTCATGAAAACTAAGAGTCCTAAATGGTTGCCAATAATTGTCCTAAAAGTTTTGTTATTTGTTCCAAACAAATGTCTTGTTGCAAAATCTTGAATTTTTCTTAGGTTTTTCACGCATCAAAACAATCTAGGAATATCATTTTTGGGCTTAAAACATGCAAACTAAAACACAAAATCTTGAATGAAAAGCAAAGTCCAAAGAGTCATTTTTATTTTTGAGTCCAAAAACAATCTTGAATGATCTAAGGTTAAAACAAAGCACTTCAAAGTTCTTAAAACAACATAAAAAATCTCAATCTTGAATGCTCAAAGGAAAAAAACTTGAATGTTTAATCACTTGTCTTTGAATGCATGTTGCTAAACACACTCTTGAATGCCATGGATTAAAATCAACTTTTTCTTGAATGCATGATTAAAATAACAAATCCAATCTTGAATTCTAAGGATAAATTAACCATTGCAATATCAAAGACTTCATTTGGAGCTTTTAAAATTGAACAAAACAAATCTCTTTTCCAAATGCAATTTAGGCAAAGTTTGATTTTTGAACATTTAAGAAACTTCGTTAACTTAAACACAAATTTGCAAAAATCAAATTGAGTAGTTCTTTGGACTCACCTCTTTTCTAATCACCCATCAAATATTAACCATTGGTTGCAATATCAACGCCATTCATGGGGATGGGTCTACTTGAAAAAGGTGTTAAATGTTCCACAATCTAACTCACTCACTTGGTCTTTGAACGTTTGCTTTAACTTTATCAAAATCCTTAAATGACCAAAAATCTAGATTAAATTGATCACACTTCATTTAGGTACTAAAATTGAACAACTATTGATGTGGAGGGCCTTCGAGCACACGCTTAACAAATAGAGTCTCACACATCTTTGCTTTGGGCTTAAAACAAAATCACACCAACTCTTGAATGCTTTAAAAGAAATTAATCGATACTTGATGTGGAGGGCCTCTGGGTGCGCGAGTTTTCTATTGTTGACCCTAACTCTTCTTCTTGTTTGCATTCTTCGATCGATTTACTTTTGTTGGCACTTCAAGTTGGAATTGAACATTTTCTCTAAACATGAGTTCTTGCAAAGTCTAGATTAGCACACATAAGAGTCAGTTGGTAAAAGAACAAGCATGTTTTTTTTTTAGCCCAAGGTCATCCAAGTCTTCTCTCCCCTTGTCATCTTTCGAGGCCATCTTGGGTGCATAAGATTAGGATCCAAAACCTTGTTTCTTTTTAGGAGGCTTGCTTGGAGATTTTATCACCCTTTGGACGACCTCAACTCCCGCGTTCTGACAGAGTATAAGAACCGAGAGATGAATCGAAAGACACCTTGTATATGAGAAATGTTAGTATGCTAATAGAAATCAAATTTAAATAAAGCTTCTACAAACTAAACAAAATTCATAAACTTCAAGATAGACTAAGATGAGCTCTCAATTTAGAATATGAGCCATTAATAGACTCTCTCAATAAGAAGCTCTCTTGTTGAGTAGCTTTGTCTAAATAGATAGGATGTATGCTCAATATTATGCTTTAAAAAGGGCTTTAAATGGAGTTGGAATTTGGGTGTGAGTGTATGGTTTTGATGTAAAATGGCTTCTCAAAATGGCATTATGACTTTACTTCATGGATTGTGTTATTTTGCAAAGGGAAAGGATTCAATTTATAGGCAAGAGGCTTGAGGGATTGAGGGCTAAGATGCAAGGATGGGAAAAAGCTTATGGAGGGCTCAGATTGCATGAGAGGAGAGCACATGGATTGTGTTTCCTTATAGCCAATCAAGGAGTGACACATGTCACATGGTGAGAGGATGGAGGAAAGGGGAAGGATGAGTCAACAAAGGAGGCTCAAGGGATAAAATCTTCATAAAGACCCTCATAATGGCTTGTAAGAGCAATAAAAGGGCTTGGAAGAGTCATTTATGACCTAGTGTACTTCATAAAGTTTTATGGTTGAGATATTTTGAGGGAGATGAGAGCAATTTCAACTTGGGCCTGATTCGGAGGGTTTTAAGCTTGCTTAGGATTGTGCAAATGATTAGAGGATGGATTAGGATGGTTTAGGATTAGCTTAGGGATAGGCAAGTGGATGGCATTTATTGAGGGTGGGTGAAGGAGGAGATATTTATTAACTTTGGCTTGGGTTAGTAAGTCTTAACCCATTTTTAGGGAATGTGACAAAGTTAGGAGGGGATTAGGATTAGGTTTAAAGACATCTTCTAGAAGAGTCTAGACTTTGGATGAGGATAAAGATTTTCTAGAATAGTCTAGTATTTTCTAGGATGAGAATGAAGACTTTCTAGAAGAGTCTAGAACTTCTTAGGATGAGGATAAATTAGATTTTTAGGAAATAAATAAAGTTTTATTTATTTCAAGGGTTTGGGTTGAGGAGATATTTATTAAAACTCTTTTAATAAACATGAAGATTAATATTTAATCTTAATTAAATATTTTGAGTTGGGATTAGGGTTAGGAAATGATGGGATTAGCCTTTAATCAAAATTAAAGAGGGATTAGAAGATTTTGGAAGAGGTTAGTGGTCTTAAAGAAATTGGCCAAGTTTTGGGGTAAAAATTATTTTTTTATTCATTTTGAGTTTTTTGATCAATTTATTAATTAAATAATTAATAAATAAGGAAATAATGTTTAAATAAGATTTAAACATTTTTGGAAGGGATTTCTTAATTAAATATTTTTAATTAAGATAAAGGGATTTAATGACACAAAAATAAATTAATTAATTAATTAGTAAATGATGATGTCATCAGGGACATTTTCAGAAAATAAAAATACTTTATTTTCTAAAGAATTTTTAAGTGTCTACACACCTCTCTTGGGATCAAAATTTTGTCACTCGGGCTAAGCCTCAAGAAACTTTATACCCTTGAGAAGTGAAAGAGGAGAAGTGGGTTACCGCTCCTCTCGGCTGTGTGACATCTTTTTGGTTTCATCTATGGATTTGGGCCTCACGTACCTTGCGTATATCGAGGACTTCCTAGCTAAACCATATTTTATCCTTGTAGAAAGCTTCCTAGGATGTTGGTGTATTTGACGTGCTTGCTCAAAACTTTTGTTTGCTTGTTTGTTCATAGCTTTTGAATGAATATTTGCCAATTTTGGTCGAAATCCAAGGAAAGAAAAAATCTCCCAGCTCAAGGCATACTTAGCGTAGTCACTGCCTTATCAGAAAATCATCCAAGCTCCCCTGCTGCAACCTAATCTATCTAGTTCTTTGCCTTAGAAAAATCCAAAATCCAAAGTCCATCCAAATCATCCCCCCAGCCAGCTAGAAACCCAATCAAAAATCACCCAAGCCTTTGAAGAGTTATTGTTACTCTGCTAGAGTTTTCTATCCAATCAATCCTACCAATCAACCAATCTCACAAAGGTTATCCCTCTGACAGAGCATTGTCTAGGGTAATCTAGCTTTGTCACTTGTATCCCTCATCACCTTGAGCTAAAGGTTGGGATCCACAAGTAGTCAATCTTGTGTCATGCCCATAGGATCATTAGTCTATCCTCAAGTTGACATAGCCACCACCAAATCCAACGCATAGGAAAGCAAAACTCTCACTATTTGACAACATACCCTTGAAGTCTTCCACCCACAAGAAAGCCAAAAATCTCCAGCCAATCCTCCTTAGGTCTATCATGCAACTTTGAATCTCCCTAGGAAATCTTTCATCAGCCAATCCAAAATCTGTGCTTAACCCAAATCCAACCATGAGCTTTCGTGTTCATCCATACGCAAGACCCCATCCCCATCAAACTCATCATCAAAGCATGAAGTACCAATCCTATCATGATGTGTTTGGTCGCATTGACCTTGCTCCCACCACCTCCTATTCCAATGATGATGAAAATCTTGTTGACTATGACGGGTATATTGAAAGCCTTAGAAACATTCCCCCAAGCATCCCCCAAAATCCAAGAGTTATTTCAAACTATCTAGTCATGGCATCTGATATTCCAGTTTCCCCTCCATCACCCCATCAACCAATCTTCCAATCTTCCACCCCCATCACACTAGCTATTCCTATCAATCCACCTCCACCTTTGACACACGAGTCTCTAAGGAATATCCTAGAGGAAATACAAGAAAAGTTGCCTCCAACAGTCGATAAGCCATGTCATCTAATCCAACCATGTGAAGTAGTTAGTAATGAAGCTTCCCCATCTATAATATCACCTCCATCTCCCATAGCTATCATCCCCATACCATCCATCAAATTTCTTAAAATCCTTCCACTTCTCGCAAGCATCAAAATCCCACCACCTATCAAATCCCTCCAAATCCTATCCACATCGCCTCCAAGCATTTCCCAAATCTTTGGCAATGACCCTTATGCATCCATCTTCTACTCACCCATCTCCACTACTGAATCTCCCATCTATCCATCCGCTGCCTTTGAAGAATCCATCCCTTCACCTCCTATCACACCATCCACTCCAAACCAATCCTATCAAGATCCTGCCCAAAAGCATGTTGACATCCCCCAAAGCATAAATGAAGATATCATCATACCATGTCTTCCATCCATAGTGCAGTCACCATCTCCTCCATCTCCAAAACCTCAAGCCATATCTCCTCCACTACAAGATATCTTATCATCCCACCAAGTACATCAAGATCCTATCCTTCCATCTCCCTCGCTCCATGCTTCCATCTTACCACCTATCCAAGCTATTCCACCATCTATAATCTACCCTCTTGGTTCGCTTACATTCATCCACAGTGGCCTTCTCTCAACAAAAGAATTAAGAACAGTATCTCCCCATTGAAATACACCTAATAAATCACTTCTACCATTTTCTGCAAGCAAAAAGTTTCCTCAGCTTGTTCAAATGCTCAATCGATGGCATTATCAAGGTCAAGGTTTAGGACCACAAGAGCAAGGAATTCGAGAGCCTATTATTGCACAAAAAAATCTAGGATTTCATGGTCTTGGATATGTATCCAAAGGCTCGCCATCTAAAGGTATTGGTACACCAAAACCCCAAACCAAGCCTATCTCCAAGCCCACCATGCCAGCCTCCTATCACTCCTTCAAGAAATCTTATGTCGTCCCCCCTCCACCATCTTTGCAACCCAAAACAACCTACCATATACCCCCTTCATCCGCTAAATCCATTTTGGGTCCCTATGTCCCAAAATCTACCATCCTCCATCCTCCTATCATCCATCATCAAAATCCTATTCCATCCATTCCTATGCAAGATCAACAAAGGCACATATCAGGGCACATCATCCATCATCATCCCCCTACATGCTCTTTCATATCCTCTCCATCTCACAAAGCTTCTCCTAACCATCTTCCCAAAGCTTACCACAGCAATGTGAATGCCAACTTCAAAATGCATAAAGCTAAAAATCCACATCCTAGGCAATCATATGTCTATTCTAAAAGACATACTCCAAAAAGGCAAAATCCAATCAAAGAATGCAAAACAATGCAAAAGCCTATGAAAAGAAAATCCAAAACCATGTGGATCTCAAAGAAAAAAGTTGAAACCCAATGCATAATGGCATCCACCATTGCTAATCCCCCATCTAGTGACTCATGTCCCCCATCTCCTAACACCATCTTGGGTGCCTATATCCCCAAGCATGCTTCCACAAATCCTCCATCACACCTGCATCTACCATCTATCCCCCATATGCTCTTTTTACACCCGTCCCAACATGTGCCAATGTTGCTCTTGCAAGCATCCCCATATCATGATCCTTTCCAACCTTTTCATCCCTCCATCTCCTACAATCAATCCCATCTAATCCAATCTATTGCATAAATCACACATCCGGTGTACCAACAACTAGCAACAAAATTGAACATTCCAACAGCCAGTGAAAAATCCCAAAAAAGCCAAAATAGCTGAAGAAAGCCAAAATCATTCTAGCTAAGTCCAAAGTCAAAAAGTCAAAAAAAAATAATAAAGAAAAATAAAGTGTCCATTGGTGAAAACTTGGCAATTCAAGCGCCTTGGACAAGTACCATGATGAAAACTTGGCAAACAAGCATCATGCTTAATCTAGCCATCCCCAGCTTAGCCTATCATCCTCATGCTTTTGGTCACATCTTGCCATCCAGCTCCATTTTCCAAATTATCCACCTATCTTTCATCCTTCAGCTTTTATCTATCACTATCCACTTATCTTCTACAACCTCACCCCATCATCCCAGCTATCATCCATCTCCCTAGCCCCTTCAGCTTTGTCCATCCTAGCTTCAATCCTAACACATCCATCATAAGACCTCCTTCTACATGTTATCTTCTGATTGGGGGCACTATATTCCTTGAAGGTCTTGTCTTTTCCATCCTCCCTTGTCGTTGGTATCTAGCTCTAGGCTATCCTCATGCAAACCCAATGTCATCTCTTTATATCCATCATAATCCTAGCTATCTACCATCCTATCTAGCCATCTCATCCAGTTCCTCTAGCTATCCTTGGTCATAAAATCTCTCATCATCATTTGATGCATCCTACCAAATCCATATCTTTCTCTATCACCCCACCCTTAGCTTTTGCATCTTGCACAACATTGAACCATCCCGCTATCCTCTCATCCTGAGCTTTTTATCCATCTGTATCATACCTATCATTGGTCCGTTAGCTTGTACCATATCTTGATTAGCCTACTTGTAAATATCTTGGTCCATCATCTTGTACATCCTCCTTAGCTTAGTACAATTGTATCTATCCAACTTTTGTGTCAGTTCCTCCTTGATCAACATCTTGCACACATTGCACAACCCTTGGTTAACTATTCCAATGCATGCTTTAGCTAGATCTCCTATCACCAAAGTGCTATCCTTCTTAGTTCAGCTTGCCAGATGCATCACCCATCCAGATCCATTAGCTTAGGTTCTCTTCAATAGATCCTTGTAGGATATATCTTTCCTCATGTCTGATCTTGGTCCATTAGTACCTTGTCCTACCCATCTCGTTGGCAAATGGTTCTCTTTTGGATTTTCGCTTTCTTCTGATTTGGAATCTTCCCTTTTGGGTCTTGAAATATCTTTTCCAAGCAATCTTTTTGTTTCCTCCTCAAGGTTGCCATGATCTTCCATATCATGGTATGCTACGAATGGGGCAATCTGAGCATAAGGTCTTGATCAAGTCTTTTGTTTGTTTTTCTTTTCTGCTTGTGGGTTACCCAGTGTCAGTTCCACATTGCTTCCTCTTGGACTCATGTGTGTTGCTGGGGAAATCCTTGCATGTTTGTTTTGATTCAGTCCGTCAGTCCTCTAGACAGTTGGTGAAAAGGCCTTGATGTTCTTGGTAACCTTGGCAATTAACCAACAGTCCTATAGCAAATATAGTGCTCAACTACGTGGTGGTACTTCTCTTTGAAGTATCCCCCTCGCTCAAAAAGCTTCAATGGTTTTCCTTCATCTCCATTGTCCCCCATCCATATCTAGCATCTATCTTTCCTACCCCAGCTTATGCATCAGTATCTTTTTGAATCAATCTGCACTTTTAGGTTTAGGGATCCACAATCCTAGTCTTAGGGATCCACCAATCCAATCACTCCACCAAGCCTTATCTTTCGAGATCCACAATCCTAGTCCTAGGGATCTCTGAAACCCATCTTCTGCCAATCTGACTCTTTGAAATCCTGTTGCATCAGTTTTATCATCCTATCATCCATCTCCCTATCCTGGATTCCTTTTTATAGTGCTCCGCTCCTTCATCCTCTGCAATCCCTAAAATCTTAAGCTTGCTTCCTCTTGTGCCTCTGATTCTCCCTTTATCATTCTCCCATAATGAGAGTTTGAGCTAACTAAACCTCTTCTCTTAAACCAATCTGAGTCTCCTTGCTCATCCCAGATTCTTGTATTTTTCAAGAAGCCACCGAGCCTCGCTTTCTCTCCCTGCTGCCTTCTTGAGAGGGCATCTCACAGTCCATTCTCTCCTCTTCTGCTCTAGCCTTGGGCATCTTATTTTCTTATCTTTGATGCCATGCCACTTGCGGCATCACATCAAATAGGGATAAAATGTAGACACCTAAAAATCCTTTAGAAAATAATATTTTTATTTTCTGAAAAAGAGTTCCTAATGACACCATCATTTATTAATTAATTAATTAATTAATTTTTATGCCATTAAATCCCTTTATCCTAATTAAAAATATTTAATTAAGGAATCCCTCCCAAAAATGTTTAAATCTTATTTAAACATTATTTCCTTATTTATTAATTATTTAATTAATAAATTGACCAAAAATTCTAAAATAAATATAAAAAAAAAATTTTGCCCAAAACTTGGCCAATCTTCTTGAGACCAATAACCTCTTCCAAAATCTTCTAATCGTTCTTTAATTTTGATTAAAGGCTAATCCCATCATTTCCTACCCCTAATCCCAACTCAAAATATTTAATCAAGATTAAATATTAATCCTCATGTTTATTAAAAATATTTTAATAAATATCTCCTCAACCCAAACCCTTGAAATAAATAAAACTTTATTTATTTCATAAAATCTTATCCTAGGAAATTCTAGACTATTCTAGAAAGTCTTTATCCTCATCCAAAGTCTAGACTCTTCTAGAAGATGTCTTTAAACCTAATCCTAATCCCCTCCTAACCTTGTCACATTCCCTAAACATGAGTTAAAACTTCCTAACCCAAGCCAAAGTTAACAAATATCTCCTCCTTCACCCATCCTCATTAAATGCCATCCACTTTCCTACCCCTAAGCTAATCCTAAACCATCCTAATCCATCCTCTAATCATTTGCACAATCCTAAGCAAGCTTAAAACCCTCCTAATCAAGCCCAAGTCGAAATTGCTCTCATTTCCCTCAAAATATCTCAATCATAAAACTTTATGAAGTCCACTAGGCCATAAATGACTCTTACAAGCCCTTTTATTGCTCTTACAAGTCATTATGAGAGTCTTTATGAAGATTTTATCCCTTGAGCCTCCTTTGTTGACTCGTCCTTCCCCTTTCCTCCATCCTCTCACCATGTGACATGTGTCACTCCTTGATTGGCTATAAGGAAGCACAATCCATCTGCTCTCTTTTCATGCAATCTGAGCCCTCCATAAGCTTTTTCCCATCCTTGCATCTTAGCCCTCAATCCCTCAAGCCTCTTGCCTATAAATTGGATCCTTCCCCTTTGCAAAATAACACAATCCATGAAGTAAAGTCATAATGCCATTTTGAGAAGCCATTTTACATCAAAACCATACACTCACACCCAAATTCCAACTCCATTTGAAGCCCTTTTTGAAGTATAAGCTTGAGCATACATCCTATCTATTTAGACAAAGCTACTCAACAAGAGAGTTTCTCATTGAGAGAGCCCATTAATGGCTCATATTCTCAATTGAGAGTTCATCTTAGTCTATCTTGAAGTTTATGAATTTTATTTAGTTTGTAGAAGATTTATTTAAATTCAGTTTCTATTAGCATACTAACATTGCTGATATAAACCTATTACCAACTACTTTTCAATGCCACTTCTAGGAGGTAACCCACCAATCCAACCAACCACCAATTATTTGCAGGTACCATCCCAAATGGGGGCGCAACCCACATACCTTGGTCAAACCCCACAAGCCCCCCGATCCTTTCCCCAAGCTTCACAACCATCTTATACCTTACCTACACAAAGCAATTAATTTATCCCATAGCTAGCTTATGTTCCTCAATCCCAACCTCAAATCCCATATTAACAGCAAGCCTCACAGCACATGCATCAATATGCGCCACATCCCCCTCAACAACCCATCATCCACCATGCAGCTGCCCAAACAATGTACAATCCCTATCAGAAAATCCTTCATAGCCATCCATATTCAGTGGCCCCATCTAGCGCATACCTACCTCAAGGCACTCCTACATTGCGGGCACCCCAACCATCACCTATCAATTCAGAATGGGAGCAAATGAAGACAGCACTGAAAGCCATCCAAGAAGGGAATGATCCGAAGAGATTCAAGTTTGAGAATGTGTGTCCTTACCCATTTGACGGAGCCATTACCATGACACCATTTCCCAAACACTTTGAGGTACCAAAATTTAACAAATTTAGAGGAAAAGGAGACCCTGTCACACATATCAAAGAATTTTACATGCACTGCCAGGATGTGGCATACAATGATGTCTTCCTCTTGCACCTTTTTCCCAAAAGCTTGGCTGGACCAGCTCTTGAATGGTTTTACAGAATCCCCTATGGTACAATTAAAAACTTTGCTGAATTATCTGAGGCATTCGTAGCCCAATATTCCCATCTTGTTGAAACAGAGCTATCAATAGTTGACCTTGTCCACACTAAGCAAAAAGGTGGCGAAAGCCTTGCTGAATACCTGCAAATATGGAAAACCCTTACCACTCGCATATCCTGCACCTTGCTAGAGCACCATGTGGTGAAAATGTTTATTGATAATGCCCATCCTGGCTTGGCTCACCACATGACCATGAACTATTTTCAGAACTATAAAGATATCAAAGAGAAAGGAATGATCCTCGAGCAAGGACTCATTAAAGATGGTGTGGTCAAGATTTACAAAGAGGCAAACCAAAATCAATAACATTCCAATGACAAGTCTAGATATTGGAACAAAAACAAGCACGTTGCAATAGATGGCGTCGCTGACACTAGACATGTGAATATTGTTGGTCCTTCTCACAACCAGTCCAACCCACCATATCAACCAAACAATCAACAAGCTATCAACTACCAACAACAAAATAACCAGAGCTATCAAAACCACAATCCAAGACCCAACTTCCAAGGGTCTAGCAATCAAGCTAATGCCATCAATGTAGCTGCAAGACAAAAGCCCAGATTCCAACCTACACCTAGAAACTATACACCCCTTGGTGAGCCATTGGATGTCATTTTTGAGAAATTAGTCAAGGAAAACCTCATCAAATTTCCTCCTACCTAGAAAATTGACCCAAGCCAATCCAAAGCTGCATGGTACAAAGACAATGAGTACTAAAAATTTCATAGGGTAAAAGGTCACACTACCCTCAGATGCATGAAACTGAAAGACTATGTGCAGGACCTCATTGATCAGAAGGAAATCACTGTTGGTGCCCAAACCTCTCCCAATGTAGGCTTATAGATCTATCAAAATGCTTTTCCTCCTCAGAACAATCAAAATCTTGGAAAAGAACCTATCCAAACCAACAACAACAACACCAACAACCGTCAGCCAAACCAACAGCATGGGAAGAACAATGACCACACTTCATCCTATATAGACTATGGTAGCCTTATAGGTTGTATATCCGAGAAAGAGCCTTCTATCAATGTTATCAATATCCAAGGACCAAACAATAAGTGTGTAGTCACCACTCGAAGAGCCCAATTTAACATCGTAGGCCCACCTGTTTCACCAGCACCATCAGCTCCATCAAAAAGCTAGTACAATATCTTAGAACACCTTGGGAACATGCCAGCCCAAATCTCCATTTTAGACCTTGTTTGCACTAGTCCTATGTACAAGAACATCCTTGACAGTGCTCTCATAAAATCCCATGTCCCTTCTGATATCAATGCTATTGATTTTTGTAATCTTGTTGGACACCTTTCATCCTCATGTGCCCTATCGTTCAAACCCACCGACATACCTGTGGTCGAGCCAGATCACAGCCTTCTGCTTCGCATAGCCATCATGGTATCCAATTTTTTTGTGAAAAGAGTAATGATAGATAATGGATCAGCCTTGAATATTTTCACCCTAAAATTCATAAAACAAGCTAGGTATACTGAGGCAGATATCATCAGTGAGGTTATCACCATCAAAGCTTATGACAACTTGGAAAGAATGACAGAAGGAACTATTTTGCTGCCAATCAAGGTTGGGCCAGTCATCCAAGAAACACTCTGCCATGTTATTGATCTAAACCTACCATTCAACATCCTCCTCAGTCGCCCATGGATTCATGCCATGAAAGCCATTCCATCCATTTACCATCAGTGCGTCAAATTTCTACATCAAGGCACTGAGGTAACCATCCATGATGATCCAGAACCCTTTGCTTACTGCAATGCAGTTGAAGCTTCATATACAAACCATTGCCCTAGAATTTATATCGGCACATCCATTGCTAGCTCATCCCACACTTGTAATGACCCAAAAACCATCCTCGCCTCTACCTTGTCTACCGTAAAGATCAATAACAAGGGCTGTGGAGAGTATAGTCTATCGGATGCATTTGTTGTCGGGGCACTCCCACTTGATCCAAATGCCCATGGATGATCGACATATCACAAAGCTAAGGAGATTCCACCTCCTTGATACAAATAGTTTGGCCCAACAACCTTTGTATCCTCGAAAATCCCTCTTCATGAGGAGCTCACTCCAGATATCAACAATTGGTTACATAAGGATACACCTCAAAGGAATCAGGCATGCCTTGATCACTTACGCCAAAAGTATCCCCAAGAACATAAGCTCATCACTGACAAATGGAACTATCAAGGTGGTGGTCTATGACCAGAAGAAAGAGGCATGCAGTGCCCCATCGACGCACACAAGTGGGAATCAAAGTCAGGTCTTGGCTTTGGCATACCCACAACTGAGGATACCAATATGAATGGTCATGCTTTTTTGAACATTCACCGTGACCTTGTTGAAGTCGAAGACATTCTTGAGGAAGTTGAAAAGAGAGCCTACGATGATATCCTAGACCAAATCTCCCTCGGAGACTCTGTTCTCCAAGAACTATCCATCCACCTCATTGACCTACCACTCACCCATCCACAACTCAGAGATTGGGACCAACCAAGCGTCATACACATTGATGAGTTCACATCAGAGGAAGCACTTCTGAGATTCATGGGAGCTAAAACACCTCACAAGAAAATAAAGCCAAATTCTGCCTATATCTACAAGCTAGATCCCAAGGGGTATTTTGGAGAAAATCCCCAACCTAGTTTCGATACACCCAAAACTGGAACTAGGGTGAATCTAAGACTAGCTAAGGTAGCGAAGAGAACCCCTCAGCAAGAACATCCAGAGCCACAAGCAGAACATGAGGATTTAGCATTACCTCCTCAAGATAATTGGCCAGAGATATCTTCTATTCTAATTGAGGATACTAGGGAAGTCAACATCGGTTCTTCAGAGATCCCTAGGCTTGTTCACATTGTTGCATCCCTATCACAAGACCAAGTTGATCTCCTCTTTGAGGTCTTAAGAGAGAACATTGGCCGATTTTCATGGTCATATCAAGACATGCCAGGGCTTGATCCAAAGCTTGTAGTTCATCATCTTGTAGTCAATCCACAGATCAAGCCTGTCAGACAAAAGCTTAGAAAAATGCACCCCAAGGTGGCATTATTGGTCAAAGATGAGTTAGAAAGAATCTTAGCTGCTAAGGTTATCAGACCTATCGACTATTCAGAGTGGATCTCCAACATGGTCCCCATCACTAAGCCTTCTAGTGACATCAGAATTTGCACTGATTTCAGAGATCTTAACAAAGCTTGTCCAAAAGATGATTTTCCCTTGCCCAACATAGATATGATTGTAGATCTTACAGCTGGACATGAAATTTTGTCCGTCATGGATGGATTTTCTGGGTATAATCAAATCAAGATTGCAGAAGAGGATCAGCATAAGACAGCATTCTCTACCCCTTGGGGAACCTTTTGCTAAAACATGATGCCTTTTGGCCTAAAGAATGCTGGGGCTACCTATCAAAGAGCTATGACAACCATCCTTCATGGTCTCATCCATAGCATTTTGGAGGATTATGTGGATGATATCTTGGTCAAATCTCATACCTTCATGGATCATCTTGCTAACCTGGAGAAATTCTTTGATAGGTTAGCCAAATATTATCTCATGCTGAATCCCAAGAAATGTGTCTTTTGGGTCACATCTGGCAAGCTTCTAGGCTTTATAGTTTCTAAACGAGGTATAGAGATTGACCCCAAGAAGGTCAAGGCTATCTTAGACATGCCTCCTCCCTAGACACTACGACAGCTTCATTCTCTTTAGGGAAAGCTTCAATCTGTTTGGTGCTTCATCTCCCAGCTTGCAGATTAGTGTACACCATTTTCACATTTACTAAAGAAGGATGAGAACTTCAAGTGGGATCCTTTATGTCAATGTAGCTTCGATCAGCTCAAGCAGTATCTCATCAATCCCCCTATCTTGGTTCCACCAGTTCCTAGTCATCCCCTAATTTTGTACATATCAGCAACACCTACTGCTCTAGGGGAACTTCTAGCACAGCTCGATGACTACAACAGAGAAAGAGACATCTACTACATTAGTAGAACCCTAGTTGGTTATGAACTCAATTACACTCCTATGGAAAAAGCTTGTTTGGCAGTTGTTTTCTCAACTCAAAAGCTTCGCCGTTACATGCTAAGTCATACCATCCAACTAGTCTCCAAGATTGACCCTCTCAAGTATATGCTCTCCAGAACAGCACTTACAGGCCGTTTAGCCAAATGGGTTATGCTCCTTAGCAAATTTGACATCCAGTATGTGGACAGAAAGGCAATCAAAGGGAAAGCTATAGCAGATCACCTAGCTGATGCACCTCTAATAGATGCTTATCCATTGATCACAGAATTTCCAGATGAGCATATCTGTCTAATTGAAGAACAACCCCAATGGAAACTTTATTTTGATTGCTCATACACATCTCATGGATCAGGGGCAGGAATATTGTTGGTCACACCTCAAGGAGATTACATTCCAAAAGCCTTCAAGCTACAATTCCCTAGCACCAACAATATAGCTGAATATGAGGCCCTCATAGCAGGATTAAAGATAGCTGCAGAATGGAACATTTATGAGCTACAAATATTTGGCAATTCTTAACTCATCATCAAGAAAGCCCTAAATGAATATCAAACCAAAGATGAAAAGCTATTACCCTACAAAGAGCTAGTTGATCAGCTAACCCAGCATTTTACAAGGCTTTAGTTTACACAAGTGCCTCGAATACATAACAAAGCAACAGATGTTATGGCTACTATAGGCTCACTCTTCAAAATTCCCCAAGTAGCTACACAGTATGAGTTTTTAGTGGAGTAGCTCCTCACACCCGCCTATGCGAATGAGGATTCAAATCGTGTTTGTATCTTGGTTGGTCCCTAATCCCCTTGGTACCATGAGATTCACGCATACCTTAATGATGGTATCATATCCCCTCACCTCACACGTACCCAATGCCAGAACCTCATCCGAAAATCATCTCGCTATGTTATCATAGCCAATACCCTATATCATTGAGGTTATCACGATACTCTCTCTCGATGTTTAGTCCAAAATGAGGCCGCGATGGTGTTAAAGGAAGTACACTATGGACTTTGTGGTGCCCACACGAGTGGTATTGTCCTAGTGCGACAAATTGTTAGAGTAGGCTACTATTAGCCTACCATTGAAGAAGACTCCTGTGACTTTGTTAGAAAGTGTCTCCCATGTCAGCAGCATGCAAATCTTGTGCATGCTCCAGCACAGGATCTACAACCTATTGCACCACCTTGGCCTTTCCCTTGTTGGGGCCTTGATCTAGTTGGAACTATCACACCCCTCTCATCTGATGGACATAAATGGATAATAACAGCTACAGACTATTTCACTAAATGGGTGGAAGCAGTCCCCCTAGTCTCAGCTACAGGAGTTCAGGTCTCCAAGTTCATCTTGTACCACATTGTTTGCCGCTTCGGCATCCCATCCACCATCTTCACCGACCACAGAGGTAACTTTGAAAATCTCAACATGGAAGAATTATGCACTTCCCTCCGCATCCATCACCGCTTTTCTAGCCCATATTTCCCACAAGGTAACAGCCAGGCAGAGGCAACTAAGGAAACCCTCCTCAAAATCCTAAAGAAAGTTGTCAATGATTCCAGCCGTAATTGGCACCTACAAATAAATCCAGCCCTATGGGCCTATCGAACTTCCTTCCATACATCCACAGGCACAACTCCATACTCCCTAGTCTATGGTGCCAAAGTGGTACTACCTATAGAGGTTGAACTTCCCTCCTTGAGCATATGTTTGCAAGGGCAAATATCAGATGAAGAATACAGAGTAGCTCGACTCACCTAGCTAGATCTCTTAGATGAGAAGCGACAACAAGCCTATGATCATCTCACAGTCTATCAAACTTGTCTCAAAATGAATTTCAACAAGAAGGTGCTTCCACGACACTTTCAGCCAGGTGACATGGTCCTTAAAGAAAACATGAAAGTCCAAGTAGATCGAGAAAAGAAAGGCAAGTTTGAACCTACATGGCTTGGTCCTTATGTTGTCACTGCTTCCTTTGGCTCCAGAGCCTATCAGCTATCTACACCAGAAGGATAACTCTTGAATGATCCTACTAACATCATTCATCTCAAGAAGTTCTATGATTGAAGATCCTTGGTATACCTAGCTTTTGAAAAATATAAAAAAAATAAAATAGTAAAGAGAAATAAGCGTCCAATGGTGAAAACTTGGCAATTCAAGCACCTTGGATAGGTACCTTGGTGAAAACCTAATAATTCAGGCGCCTTGTGTACTAAGACTAATCCATTATCTATCACTATCCTATCCCTCATCCATTCACCCACCATCCCATAAAATACCTGCTTGTTCCCTTGGTGTTCCAACCAAATATCCAAAATCTAATGGAGCTTGTAAATACCTCTTGTACAGCTTGTAAAATCTTGTACCTCAGCTTGTAAAATCTTGTACCAAAGCTTGTATTATACCTTGCAAATCTTGTACCATACCTTGTATATCCAAATCTTGTCCAAAGTTTGTACCATATTCTAACCTGTAAATAATCTTGTATCCTAGCTTGTATACTATCACATGCACACACAAAACCCCATTTTCACTTAAGCTTTTCGCAAACGATCTACCTATTTTCCTATCAACTATTGCAGACATCCCACCCTTCACAAACATTTCCATCTCACAAAAACCAAAACATGAACAAACTTGTACATTTGTAACATATCTTGGTCCATCAGCTTGTACATCCTCTTTAGCTTAGTACCATTGTATCTATCCAGTGCTCGTGTCAGTTCGTCCTTGATCAGCATCTTGCACCCATCGCACATCTTGGTTAGCTATCCCAATGCATCCTTTAGCTAGATTTCCTATCACCAAAGTGTTATCTTTCTTAGTTCAGCTTGCCAGACGCATCACTCATCCAAATCCACTAGCTTAGGTGCTCTATGATAGGTCCTTGCAGGATATAACTTTCCTCATGTCTGATCTTGGTCTGTTAGTACCTCGTCCTACCCATCTCATTGGCAAACGATTCTCTTTTGGATTTTTGCTTTCTTTTGATTTGGACTCTTCCCTATTGGGTCTTGAAATATCTTTTTCAACCAATCTCCTTGTTCCGTCCTCAAGGTTTCCACAATCTTCCATATCATGGTATACTATGAATGGGGCAATTAGAGCATAAGGTCTTGATCATGTCTTTTGGTTGTTTTTCTTTTCTGCTTGTGGGTTACCCAGTGTCGGTTCCACGCTGCTTCCTTTAGGAATCATGTGTGATGCTGGGGCAATCCTTGCGTGTTTGTTTTGAGTTAGTTTTTCAGTCCTCTGGATAGTTGGTGAAAAGGCCTCGATGTTCTTGGTAACCTTGGCAATTAACCAACAGCCCTATAGCAAATCTAGTGCTCAACTACATGGTGGTACTTCTCTTTGAAGTATCCCCCCGCTCAAAAAGCTTCAATGGTTTCCCTTCATCTCCATTATCCCCCATCCATATCCAGCATCCATCTCTCCTACCCCAGCTTATGCATCAGTATCTCTTTGAATCACTCCTTACCTTTAGCTTTAGGGATCCACAATCCTAGTCTTAGGGATCCACCAATCCAAATCAATCCACCAAGCCTCATCTTTCGAGATCCATAATCCTAGTCCTAGGGATCTCCAAAACCCATCTTCTACCAATCTAACTCTTTGAAATTCTATTGCATCAGCTTTTTAATCCCCTCATCCATCTCCCCATCCTGGATTCCTTTTATAGTGCTCTACTCCTTCATCCTCTGCAATCCCTAAGAACTTAAGCTTGCTTCCTCTTGTGCCTCTAATTCTCCCTTTATCATTCTCCCATAGTGAGAGTTTGAGCTACCTAAACCTCTTCTCTTAAACCAATCTGAGTCCTCTTGCTCATCTGAGATTCTTGTACTTTTCAAGAAGCCACCGAGCGTCGCTTTCTCTCCCCGCCACCTTCTTGAGGGGGCATCTCACAGTCCTTTCTCTCCTCTTCTGCTCTAGCCTTGGGCATCTTATTTTCTTATCTTTGATGCCATGCCAATTGCGGCATCACATCAAAGAGGGGCAAAATGTAGACACCTAAAATCCTTTAGAAAATAATATTTTTATTTTTTGAAAAAAGGTCCCTGATGACATCATCATTTATTAATTAATTAATTTATTTATTTATTTATTTATTTTTACGTCATTAAATCCCTTTATCTTAATTAAAAATATTTAATTAAGAAATCCCTTCCAAAAATGTTTAAATCTTATTTAAACATTATTTCCTTATTTATTAATTATTTAATTAATAAATTGACCAAAAATCCCAAAATAAATAAAAAATTTATTTTTTGCCCAAAACTTGGCCAATTTCCTTAAGACCACTAACCTCTTCCAAAATCTTCTAATCCTTCTTTAATTTTGATTAAAGGCTAATCCCATCAGTTCCTACCCCTAATCCCAACTCAAAATATTTAATTAAGATTAAATATTAATCCTCATGTTTATTAAATTTTTTTAAATAAATATATCCTCAACCCAAACCCTTGAAATAAATAAAATTTTATTTATTTCCTAAAAATCTAATTTATCCTCATCCTAAGAAGTTCTAGACTCTTCTAGAAAGTCTTCATCCTCATCATAGGAAATTCTAGACTATTCTAGAAAGTCTTTATCCTCATCCAAAGTCTAGACTCTTCTAGAAGATGTCTTTAAACCTAATCCTAATCCCCTCCTAACCTTGTCACATTCCCTAAACATGGGTTAAGACTTACTAACCCAAGCCAAAGTTAACAAATATCTCCTCCTTCTCCCACCCTCATTAAATGCCATCCACTTGCCTATCCCTAAGCTAATCCTAAACCATCCTAATCCATTCTCTAATAATTTGCACAAGCCTAAGCAAGCTTAAAACCCTCCTAATCAAGCCCAAGTCGAAATTGCTCTCATCTCCCTCAAAATATCCCAACCATAAAACTTTATGAAGTCCACTACGCCATAATGACTCTTCCAAGCCCTTTTATTTCTCTTACAAGCCATTATGAGGGTCTTTATGAAGATTTTATCTCTTGAGCCTCCTTTGTTGACTCATCCTTCCCCTTTCCTCCATCCTCTCACCATGTGACATGTGTCACTCCATGATTGGCTGTAAGAAAGCACAATCCATGTGCTCTCTTTTCATGCAATCTGAGCCCTCCATGAGCTTTTCCCCATCCTTGCATCTTAGCCCTCAATCCCTCAAGCCTCTTGCCTATAAATTGGATCCTTCCCCTTTGCAAAATAACACAATCCATGAAGTAAAGTCATAATGCCATTTTGAGAAGCCATTTTACATCAAAACCATACACTCACACCCAAATTCCAACTCCATTTGAAGCACTTTTTGAAGCATAAAGCTTGAGCATACATCCTATCTATTTAGACAAAGCTACTCAACAAGAGAGCTTCTCATTGAGAGAGCCCATTAATGGCTCATATTCTCAATTGAGAGTTCATCTTAGTCTATCTTGAAGTTTATGAATTTTGTTTAGTTTGTAGAAGCTTTATTTAAATTTGGTTTCTATTAGCATACTAACATTGCTCATATACACTAATAGGCTATATGAAATCCTTTAATAGGGTGCTTACTTAATTGTAAGTTGAAGTCCTCTAACTAGGCACACCTCTAACAAGGTTTGACCTAATAGTCTTTGTAAGCCTTTAATAGGGCAGGCCTTTCACAGGGCAGATCTTGATTCATGGTCAAACCATTGTAACCTTAATTGGATACACTTTATTGGTATAGTAGTGAAGATTCGTGGGTGTCATTCCCACCCCAATTTTACCTTCTCACTTGGAGGATTTCTGGGTAATAATATCTAGTGTTATGTGTGTGTTTGATTACATGTTTACATGGTTGATGCATATGCATTATATGTTATTTCAGTATATTAATGCATGTGATATATGAATGGTGAAATTTTTATGGGTTCAAGTTTAAACTCCTAATTCACCCCCCCTAGAATTTTATTCTCTTCCCACTTTCAATTCCAACAAGAATGCAATTGCACATGCATTCTTGATTCAGAGTGGCTGAGTCTTATTTTTGATGTGATATAAAAATGACATGCACTAGAAGATGAGAAAATGATATCACTTTTGCAAGTCTTGTACTTTTTTTTGAACTTTAAAGATTTATCATTTCTTAAATATTTTAGATGTTAACAAGAAATTTAAATGTTAGGGGGGGTGGGTTCAAATGACCTCCCACCTTCACATGGTTGGCCTTGATTATTAGAGAATATTAAACTATTCAAAAAACAAAGTGAAGCTCAACATTAAACTATGATTGCATGACAACTAACTATGTGAATCTACAAAATAAAAATGGTTTTAAAATATAACACCCACTTTAGGTATAATACCCATCACTAAAATTGGGGTTAGAATGGTTGAAATGCATATTAGGATTAACCTATGGTAGTTGACTAAGATAAAAACCCAAAATTTTTTTCTCTCCCTTGTCGTCTTCCACACGCTTCACAACCCCTTTCAAAATAGACACAATGTAGCACACTACCTTTGAATAAACATTTCAATCTATGGTTTTGATTTTTATTCTCTGAATATAGATGGTGATAACATATTACTCAGATGAAAATTGTTGTGGATGACATGGGTTCTTCATATACAATAATTCTCTTTGCACTAACACCAGTAAAAGAAGTATTTTGAGTTTATAATTCTTGTACACCATCTTGGAAGGTGGTAATTCTTTGAGAAAATGGTGTTCCTTTTAATTCTTTGACTCAAATTACGTCAAGAAGTGTTTTGGATGTGGTGGTTATTTTCCAAGGAAAAAGAAAAGGAAATATAGGGGCATAAGATGTTTGATAGGCGCATGTGGCTCTCCGATAGCAAGAGAACAACCGAGGGCTCAAACATGTAGCCATCTTGATGCAAATAGAAGGTGTTAGTTATGTTCTTATTACCAAAACTCTTATCAATAAGCTTCAAGCCTACCAAACATATTTTTTTCAGTCCCTTAGGACTCATTGAAGGCTAGAGACTAGGTGGTTGGCCCATTCTTCATGCCACAGTCACCTATTCCAAATATCTCTACCTAAACCTTCACTAACTCAACCAACTATCTCACACAACACCCAACACCTCCACTACCTTACACCCTCTAGGATCTTTCACAACACAATACCCCAACTTGCTTCCAAAGGCTTAACTCATTTGCAATAAAGTTATTTTGACCATTCAATAGGTTCTACATACCTTGGTGGGCTTAAAACATCAATTCTCAAAAATAGACCTAATTAGGGCTCTTCCTTGTAGCCCTTTCTTGGAATTTATGTAATAAATAAAAATCTTACAATAATCTACCAAAACTAAAGATGGATTCAGATAACCTTTATTGAATTCTATTAGATTCCAAAATCTTAAGGTTTCAACTAATCATTAGGGAATTCAACTTGCAGGTCCTAATACAGGCTAGTAGGCCTAAAACACTCCCTTGAATTCCAAACTCATTAAACTTTCAAATAAACCTACCAAATAAACTTTAATTCACCATAACCTTCCCAAGACCTCTCCAACTTCTAACTTTCAAGTTCCTAGTCCTTAAGGAGGTGGTAGATTCTTGAAACCCTTGTCATGGTGAGGGTTTCCTTGTTGAATATCATGATTGGTTTCCAAACTCCAATATTCCACATTTAATTCTCTTCCAAATGGCTCTTTAGCATCCTAGGACTGACAACAACCTTCCAAAATACATGCAAACAATACACACACCTCTGCCATGTCCTTAATTATAGATTCTCTATAGTTTCCTTGCAACAACATGTAATTGCTGATTCTCAGACTGCTCCATTAGAAAAAAAAATATAGGGTGTCAACTTTATAAGATGACAATCTAAAAAACCACAAGAACCTTGAATTATTCACTAATTTCTTTATACAATGACAATATGTAGTTACAATGATCAGTTAACCTGAGGATGGATGTAGTTTATTGTTCAAATTGTGAATACATAGAATTATTCCCATTACTGGTGATGTTAGGCATACATGGAACATTAATATTGATACTCAACTTCATTATCATATATAAGAAAGATTAAAAGTCATCACAACCACAAATTCAAGGTGAAGATTCAAGATAGCAGTCTAATACCAATATATAAGCAGATTTTCACAAACCAAAAAATGAGCTAGTATTGTACAAAGTTATACACTATAATTTGCACTTTCCTACTCCACATCTCAACTTCTCTATCTCTCCACATGATATTAAATTTTTTTATACAAAGATATGACCTTTCACATCCTTTAAGGGCTTGTCCAAGATGGATGATTGTCCATTTTCCAAAAATTTTAATTTTTGCAAACAACTATTGTTAGCAACTTTTTGACAATTTTAGATTTTTTTCACATGTTTTCATTTTATGATCTCACGTGCTTTCTAGGCACCCTAAATAGGTCCAACATATTATTATGACATTTTTAACACTCCATCTATTTCCTTACATGACATTTCCCATATTTTGACTCTCTTTGACCCACATTGCTTAAACCATGAACTTGGTCAACATGACCTAAATTGAATACTCAATAACATGAAATGAAATAACTATTAGCCTAATCTATCAAGACTCAAAATATAGTAACTATGACTCAAAATTCCAAGGAGATGGTTAGGGTGCTCCTACACCATACTCCCCTTGTTGAAAAAAATCAAGTCCCTTGAGTTTTTTGTTAGGACTTTGTCTGATGTTGATGTTGCCTCCTTGTTTAGGTGCTTGACATTTTGTGCATCCAATGCCCTTTTTCTTTTGCATCTTCACATTGTTCCAAATGATTTTACTTTGTGTGATTTTAATTTGAGGCTGAACTAAAATCCATTTTGCATTTGATGCCATAGTTTATTCTTCAATTTGTAAAAATGTGCCTGTGGTTTGTGGCATCTTAATCTTAAATACATTGGCTCTACCTGAACCAATTGGCTTCATTTTGACACAAGGTTTACTTTTTCTTGGTGCTAGGAATACAAAATATTGATTACTCACCATCCTAATTGTCAACAATCATGGCTTCTCTCAATTCATTAGTGGTTTCTTCATGTTTTCCTGCACTTTGGTTACTGTCCATAAATAATTTATTGTTTCTTCATAAGAAGAGTCTATACCTGCACTATTTAAGGTCTTACTCTGATCTATCACCATCTCCATGCTATTCTAAATAATGGAAGTTAGCTTTGCAACTTCATTCCTCTAATTGCCTCATGTCTCTTTCATTGATCCAATGTCCAACTTGCCTCTCTTTTTACTACTATCATCGGCATTTTAAGTCATAGTGTTGACTGTTTGCTCCATGGTTCCTTCATACTACAAGGATTTTACTACACATAAAGTTCTACCTCTTCTTGTATGTCCTCTTCACTCTTGATGTCCTCTATTTTAGACATTTGTTCTCCCCTTGGCTCTGTGATTTGGTCTAATCCAGTGACCATTTATTTTCCATCTACCTAATCCTTTATCTTAACATGTTCCTCCATAATATGTTTAAAATTTGTACTATCACATTTTTGCTCACCTTCTCCCTCATCCCGTTGTCTTAGCATATCTCTAATCTCCTTCCTGTTTATTCATTCTTTGCTAGTGCCTCCTCCAAACTTTTTTTTTCCTCTAACATTCTTTCCACCTCTTCTCTTTGCTTTCTCATTCTCCTTTCTTCTTCCTTTTGTCTTCTTAAGGTATCTCTATAACATACCCATGCCTTCCATATTTCTTCCTATTGTGGTGTCATCTTTATCAAAAGAAACTACAAAACAAATTACCAACTCTGATCAATAACAAAAACTATCTTTTCTTCTACTCTACTCAAAATCTTACACACTTCTATCAAATTTCTGCATCCAACACAATTATGCTCTCCAAAGTGGTATAATCTTTCTTTGATACCAAATATGATGTAAGTAGAAGGTTTTCATGTATGTGTGAATATGTGGCCTCTGCTAACACACACACTTCAACATGGTCATTGTATGCGGATTCATCCCAGAATGAACATTGGATTATTCATTCAAAAATCAGCCTTGCAAAGCAACCTATATTATTCATTTGAATGAATGGACCATAATCTTTAAGGATCTAGATAGAACATCTAGATACCTAAAATTGATAAGGATTTAAAAGGTTTCCTCAGAACAAAGTTTAACCTTTAAGGATCTAAATAGAACATCTAGATACCTAAGAATAATAGCATTTAGAAGACTATCTCTAGAACAGAGTGTAATCTTAAAGGATCCACATAGAACACCTAGATACCTGAGATTGATAGCATTTAGAAGATTATCTCCAGAACGGAGCTTAACATTCAAGGATCTAGATAGAACACCTAGATACTTGAGATTGATAGCATTTAGAAGATTATCTCCAGAACAAAGCTTAACCGTCAAAGATCCAAATAGAACACCTAGATACTTGAGATAGATAAAAAATCACAAGGTCCAATCATCAGTCATAGAATCACCCCCAGAATGAGGCATGATCCTCAAGAGTCAGGGTTTAGACTGTCCCAATACCTATCTATCGAACTCTGAGAAGAGTTATTATAAGGTTGATCAAATGATGAAAAGAAAAGCTAGATGGAAAAGATGCCAGATAGAAGGGAACAAAATGCCCCGAGTGATGAGATGCCCCAAGTGATAAGGACATAAGAAGGGAACTAGATGCGATAGGTAGCAAAGATGCCAGATAGAAGGGAACAAAATACCCTGAGGGATGAGATGCCCCAAGTGATAAGGACATAAGATGAGAACTAGATGCCCCAAGCAATAGGTATTTAATGATGTAATCATCCTTAGAAATGTATGCATGAATATGTGGCCTCTGCTAACACACACACTTCAACACGGTCATTGTATGTGGATTCATCCTGGAATGAACATTGGATTATTCATCCAAAAATTAGCCCTGCAAAGCGACCTATTGCCTTCTATCTAAAGGGAATTGCTTGTCAGAGATCCTCAAATTTGAGGTGTTTAAGCGACTAGACCCTCTAAGAAAGAAGGATTTGACAATGAAATTAAGATAAGAATGAGTATGCATATTAATCTAGAATGAAAGATGCAATGTAATCTAAGAACAAATAAAGCAAACTAGATTAAGCATATGCATGATTAAAATAAAATGAGATCAAACTAAGAATGAGAATGTGAAAGTAGGGAGCTCAAATGAATGCACAATCTAGCAGCAATTCGGTGCAAATTCTTATTCAACCTCTCCAAAATTAAGAGATGAGGGTCTCTCAAATAGACTTTCCTAGAATCCATCAACGATTATGATCGATTTGGATCAACGGTCAGGATTGAAAATGAGGTTTAGTAATAAAGGGAGATTCCCTAATTAAAGGGAGTTAATAGATTTAATATGAGTAAAATAAGGAGCTAACTATTTTAATGTGAGCACAAAAAAGAGTTAACTGATTTAACTCATTTTTGATCAATAGTGAATTAGAAATTTCCCTTTTTTGAACTAAAGAGAGATTTTGTTGAGATATTTAATTTACTAAAATGAGATATGCTCTCATAATTAATTTTTCTATTTAATTAAATAATCTTTAATTAATTAGAGACACTTTTCTTGTTAAATTAAATAAATTCATTTAATTAATTAGGAATGGCTTCCCATTTAATTAAATAACTTTGTTTAATTAACTAGAAGTAAGTACTCAAATTAATTAAATAATTTTGTTTAAGTAGTTAGAAATACCTTTCCCATTTAATTAAATAATTACATTTAATTAATCAAGATAGGCGTATTTATTAAATTAAATAAATTTAATTCCATAGTACATTAGCCATTAGGATATAATTGAATTTAATTAAAGTATAAATACTTATTAATTAAATTAAATATTAATAAATAGGTTTAATGTGACTAATATGAGTAAATACTATAGGAATTAAATAATAAGCATGATGAATGTAGATTTAGGTTTTCTGCATTTGACAATTAAGTCAAGTAGCGAATAGAAGAATGAGAATTGCCTATTAGAATAGGTCTTCGAAATTATTAGAAATAGACCAGAATTGGTATAATGGCAATGAGCCAATTTTGGGGTATTACATTTTTCCCCTCTTTGAATGAATGTGTGAGCAGTACGTTCAATTAAAAGATAATCAGAAAGCATGATGTGAACATGAGATTGGTTCTGAAGGTGATGACACAGAGACCAATTGATAAGCTTTTAAGGACTATCTCTAGAACAGAGCTTAATCCTATGGAATCCAAGTAGAGCACTTAGATACCTCATATTGATAGCATTTAAAAGATTTATCTCCAAAATGGAGCGTAATATTTAAGGATCTAGATAGAACATCTAGATACTTGAAATTGATAAGGATTTAGAAGGTTTCTTCAGAACAATGTTTAACCTTTAAGGATCTAAATAGAACATCTAGATACCTGAGAATAATATCATTTAGAATACTATCTCAAGAATAGAGCGTAATCTTCAAGGATCTAGATGGAACACCTAGATACCTAAGATTGATAGCATTTAGAAGATTATCTCCAAAATGGAGCTTAACCTTCAAGGATCTAGATAGAACACCTAGATACTTGAGATTGATGGAATTTAGAACATTATCTCTAGAATGGAGCTTAACCTTCAAGGATCTAGATAGAACACCTAGATACTTGAGATTGATAAAAGATAACAAGGTCCAATCATAAGTCATAGAATCATCCCCAGAACGAGGCTTGATCCTCAGGAGTTAGGGTTTAGACTGTCCCAATACTTGTCTAATGAACTCTGAGAAGAGTTGTTATAAGGTTGATGAATTGATGAAAAGATAAGATAGAGTGCAAAGATGCCAGATAAAAGGGAAAAAAATGCCCCGAGTGATGAGATGCCCCAAGTGATAAGGACATAAGATGGGAAACAGATGCGATAGGTAGCAAAGATGCCAGATAGAAGGGAACAAAATGCCCCAAGTGATGAGATGACCCAAGTGATAAGGACATAAGATGCGAACTAGATGCCCCAAGCAATAGGTATTTAATGATGTAATCATCCTTAGAAATGTATGTGTGAATATGTGGCCTCTGCTAATAGACACACTTGAACACGGTCATTGTATGTGGATTCATCTCAGAATGAACATTGGATTATTCGTTCAAAAATCAGCCCTGCAAAGCGACCTATTTCCTTCTATCTAAAGGGAATTGCTTTTCAGATATCCTTAGATTCGAGGTGTTTAAGCAACCAGACCCTCTAAGAATGAAGGATTTGACAAAGAAATTAAGCTAAGAATGAGTATGTAGATTAATCTAGAATGAAAGATGCAAAGTAATCTATGAACAAATAAAGAAAACTAGATTAAGCATATGCATGACTAAACTAAAATGAGGTTAAACTAAGAATGAGAATGTGAAAGTAGGCAGCTCAAATGAATGCACAATCCAGCACCAATTTGGTGCAAATTCTCATTCAACATCTCCAAAACGAAGAGATGAGGGTGTCTTAAATAGACTTTTCTGGAATCCATCAATGGTTAAGATCAGTTCAGATCACTGGACAGGATTGAAGATGAGGTTCAGTCATAAAGGGAGATTCCCAAATTAAAGGGATTTAACATATTTAATTTGACTAAAATAAGGAGTTAACTATTTTAATTTGAGTAGAGAAAGGAGTTAACTGATTTAACTCATTTTTGATCAATAGTGAATTAGAAATTTCCCTTTTTTGAACTGAAGAGAGATTTTTTTGAGATATTTAATTTAATAAAATGAGATATGCTCTCATAATTACTTTTTCTATTTAATTAAATAATCTAAAATTAATTAGGAATGACTTCCCATTTAATTAAATAACTTTGTTTAATTAATTAGAAGTAAGTACTCCATTTAACTAAATAATTTCATTTAATTAAATAATTACATTTAATTGATCAAGATGGCGTATTTAATAAATTAAATAAATTTAATTCCATAGTACATTAGCCATTAGGATATAATTTAATTTAATTAAATTATAAACACTTAATAATTAAATTAAATATTAATCAATAGGTTTAATGTGACTAATATGAATAAATACTATAGAAATTAAATAATAAGCATGATGAATGCAGATTTAGGTTTTTTGCATCTAACAATTAAGTCAAGTAGTGAATAGCAGAATGAGAATTGCCTATTAGAATAGGTCTTAAAAATTATTAGAAATAGACTAGAATTGGTATAATGGCAATGAGCCAATTTTGGGGTACTATATTTTGCCCCTCTTTGAATGAATGTGCGAGCAGCACGTTCAATTCAAAGATAATCAGAAAGCATGATGCGAACATGAGATTGGTTCTGAAGGTGATGACACGAAGACCAATTGATAAGCTTTTAAGGACTATCTGTAGAACAGAGCTTAATCCTATGGAATCCAAGTAGAGCACTTAGATACCTAAGATTGATAGCATTTAAAAGGTTATCTCGAAAACGGAGCATAATCTTTAAGGATCTAGACTTAACATCTAGATAACTGAAATTGATAAGGATTGAAAAGGTTTCTTCATAACAAAGTTTAACCTTTAAGGATCTAAATAGAACATTTAGATACCTGAGAATAATAGCATTTAGAAGACTATCTCTAGAATAGATTGTAATCTTCAAGGATCCAGATAGAACACCTAGATACCTGAGATTGATAGCATTTAGAAGATTATCTCCAAAATGGAGCTTAACCTTCAAGGATCTAGATAGAACACCTAGATACCTGAGATTGATAGCATTTAGAAGATTATCTCCAGAACGGAGCTTAACCTTCAAGGATCCAGATAGAACACCTAAATACCTGAGATTGATAAAAGATAACAAGGTCCAATCATGAGTCATAGAATCATCCCCAGAATGAGGCTTGATCCTCAGGAGTCAGGGTTTAGACTGTCCCAAAACCTGTCTAACGAACTCTGAGAAGAGTTGTTATAAGGTTGATCAATTGATGAAAAGATAAGATAGATGGCAAAGATGCCAGATAGAAGGGAACAAAATGCCCTGAGTGATGAGATGCCCCAAGTGATAAGGACATAAGATAGGAACCAGATGCCCCAAGCAATAGGTATTTAATGATGTAATCATCCTTAGAAATGTATGTGTGAATATGTGTCCTCTGCTAACACACACACTTCAACACAGTCATTGTATGCGAATTCATCCCTAAATGAACATTGGATTATTCATCCGAAAATCAGCCCTGCAAAGCAACCTGTTGCCTTCTATCTAAAGGGAATTGCTTGTCAGATATCCTCAGATTCGAGGTGTTTAAGCAACCAGACCCTCTAAGAAAGAACGATTTGACAATGAAATTAAGCTAAGAATGAGTATGTAGATTAATCTAGAATGAAAGATCCAATGTAATCTAAGAACAAATAAAGCAAACTAGATTAAGCATATGCATGATTAAACTAAAATGAGATTAAACTAAGAATGAGAATGTGAATGTAGGGAGCTCTAATGAATGCACAATCCAGCAACAATTCGGTGCAAATTCTCATTCAACCTCTCCAAAATTAAGAGATGAGGGTCTCTTAAATAGACTTTTCTGGAATCCATCAACAGTTGAGATCGATTCAGATCAATAGTAAGGATTGAAGATGAGGTTCAGTAATAAAGGGAGATTCCCAAATTAAAGGGAGTTAACAGATTTAAGTTGAGTAAAATAAGGAGTTAACTATTTTAATTTATGTACAAAAAGGAGTTAACTGATTTAACTCATTTTTTTATCAATAGTGAATTGGAAATTTCCCTTTTTTGAACTGAAAAGAGATTTTGTTGAGATATTTAATTTAATAAAATGAGATATGCTCTCATAATTAATTTTTCTATGTAACTAAATAATCTTTAATTAATTAGAGACACTTTTCTTGTTTAATTAAATAACTTCATTTAATTAATTAGGAATGGCTTCCCATTTAATTAAATAACTTTGTTTAATTAATTACAAGTAAGTACTCCATTTAATTAAATAATTTCATTTAATTAATTAGAAATACCTTTCCCATTTAATTAAATAATTACATTTAATTATTCAAGATGGCATATTTATTAAATTAAATAGATTTAATTCCATAGTACATTAGCCATTAGGATATAATTTAATTTAATTAAAATATAAATACTTAATAATTAAATTAAATATTAATCAATAGGTTTAGTGTGACTAATATGAGTAAATATTATAGGAATTAAATAATAAGTCTGATGAATGCAGATTTACGGTTTTTGCATCTGACAATTAAGTCAAGTAGTGAATAGCAGAATGAGAATTGCCTTTTAGAATAGGTCTTAGAAATTATCAGAAATAGACCAGAATTGGTATAATGGCAATGAGCCAATTTTATGGTATTACATTTTGCTCCTCTTTGAATGAATTTGGTAGCAGCATGTTCAGTTCAAAGATAATTAGAAAGCATGATGCGAACATGAGATTGGTTCCGAAGGTGATTACACAGAGACAAATTGATAAGCTTTTAAGGACTATCTCTAGAATAGAGCTTAATCCTATGGAATCCAAGTAGAGCACTTATATACCTAAGATTGATAGCATTTAAAAGATTATCTCTAGAATGGAGCATAATCTTTAAGGATCTAGACAGAACATCTTGATACCTGAAATTGATAAGGATTTAAAAGGTTTCTTCATAACAAAGTTCAACCTTTAAGGATCTAAATAGAACATCTAGATACCTAAGAATAATAGCATTTAGAAGACTATCTCCAAAATAGAGCGTAATCTTCAAGGATCTAGATAGAACACCTAGATACTTGAGATTGATAGCATTTAGAAGATTATCTCCAGAACGGAGCTTAACCTTCAAGGATCCAGATAGAATACCTAGATATCTGATATTGATAGCATTTAGAAGATTACCTCCAGAATGGAGCTTAACCTTCAAAGATCCAGATAGAACACCTAGATACCTGAGATTGATAAAAGATAACATGGTCCAATCATGAGTCATAGAATCATCCCTAGAATGAAGCTTGATCCTCAAGAGTCAGTGTTTAGACTATTCGAATACCTGTCTATCGAACTCTGAGAAGAGTTTTTATAAGGTTGATGAATTGATGAAAAGATAAGATAGATGGAAAAGATGCCAGATAGAAGGGAACAAAATGCCCCGAGTGATGAGATGCCCCAAGTGATAAGGACATAAGGTGGGAAATAGTTGCGACAGGTAGTAAAGATGCCAGATAGAAGGGAACAAAATGCCCCAAGTGATGAGATGCCCCAAGATATAAGGACATAAGATGGGAACCAGATGCCATAAGCAATAGGTATTTAATGGTGTGATCATCCTTAGAAATGTATGTGTGCATATGTGGCCTCTGCTAACACACACACTTCAACACGGTCATTGTATGCGGATTCATCCTGGAATGAACATTGGATTATTCATCCAAAAACCAGCCCTACAAAGGAACCTGTTGCCTTCTATCTAAAGGGAATTGCTTTTCAAATATCCTCAGATTCGAAGTGTTTAAGCAACCAGACCCTCTAAGAACGAAGGATTTGACAGTGAAATTAAGCTAAGAATGAGTATGCAGATTAATCTAGAATGAAAGATGCAATGTAATCTAGGAATAAATAAAGCAAACTAGATTAAGCATATGCATGATTAAACTAAAATGAGGTTAATCTAAGAATGAGAATGTGAAAGTAGGGAGCTCAAATGAATGCACAATGCAACAGCAATTCGGTGCAAATTCTCATTCAACATCTTCAAAATGAAGAGATGAGGGTCTCTTAAATAGACTTTTTTGGAATCCATCAACGGTTGAGATCGGTTCGGATCAACGGTCAGATTGAGGATGAGGTTCAGTCATAAAGGGAGATTCCCAAATTAAAGTGAGTTAAAAGATTTAATTTGAGTCAAATAAGGAGTTAACTATTTTAATTTGAGTAGAAAAAGGAGTTAATTGATTTAACTCAATTTTGATCAATAGTGAACTGGAAATTTCCCTTTTTTGAACTGAAAAGAGATTTTGTTGAGATATTTAATTTAATAAAATGAGATATGCTCTCATAATTACTTTTTCTATTTAATTAAATAATCTTTAATTTATTAGAGACACTTTCTTTGTTTAACTAAATAACTTCATTTAATTAATTAGGAATGGCTTCCCATTTAATAAAATAACTTTGTTTAATTAATTAGAAGTATGTACTCCATTTAATTGAATAATTTTGTTAATTTAATTAGAAATAACTTTCCCATTTAATTAAATAATTACATTTAATTAATCAAGATAGGTTTACTTATTAAATTAAATATATTTAATTCCATAGTACATTAGCCATTAGGATATAATTTAATTTAAGTAATGCATAAATAATTAATAATTAAATTAAATATTAATGAATAGGTTTAATGTGACTAATATGAGTAAATACTATAAGAATTAAATAATAAGCATGATGAATGCAGATTTAGGTTTTATGCATCTGACAATTAAGTCAAGTAGCGAATAACAGAATGAGAATTGCCTATTAGAATAGGTCTTAGAAATTATTAGAAATAGACCAGAATTGGTATAATGGAAATTAGCCAATTTTGGGGTATTACATTTTGCCCCTCTTTGAATGAATGTGCGAGCAGCACGTTCAATTCAAAGATAATCAGAAAGCATGATACAAACATGATATTGGTTTCGAAGGTGATGACACGGAGACCAATTGATAAGATTTTAATAACTATCTCTAGAAGAGAGGTTAATCCTATGGAATCCAAGTAGAGCAATTAGACACCTAAGATTGATAGCATTTAAAAGATTATCTCCAGAACGGAGCGTAATGTTTAAGGATCTAGATAGAACATCTAGATACCTAAAATTGATAAGGATTTAAAAGGTTTCTTCAGAAGAAAGTTTAACCTTTAAGGATAAAAATAGAACATCTAAATACCTGAGAATAATAGCATTTAGAAGACTATCTCCAGAACAGAGCGTAATCTTCAAGGATCCAGATAGAACACCTACATACCTACGATTGATAGCATTTAGTATATTATCTCTAGAATGGAGCTTAACCTTCAAGGATCCAGATAGAACACCTAGATACCTGAGATTGATAGCATTTAGAACATTATCTCTAGAACAGAGCTTAACCTTCAAGGATCGAGATAGAACACCTAGATACCTGAGATTGATAAAAGATAACAAGGTCCATCCATGAGTCATATAATCATCCCCAGAATGAGGCTTGATCCTCAAGAGTCAGGGTTTAGACTGTCCCAATACCTATCTATCGAACTCTGAGAAGAGTTGTTATAAGGTTGATCAATTAATGAAAAGATAAGATGGATGACAAAGATGCCAGATAGAAGGGAACAAAATGCCCTGAGTGATGAGATGCCACAAGTGATAAGGACATAAGATGGGAACCAGATGCGATAGGTAGAAAATATGCCAGATAGAAGAGAACAAAATGCCTCGAGTGATGAGATGCCCCAAGTGATAAGGACATAAGATGAGAACCAGATGCCCCAAGCAATAGGTATTTAATGATGTAATCATCCTTAAAAATGTATGTGTGAATATATCTGGCCTCTTCTAACACACACACTTCAACATGGTCATTGTATGTGGATTCATCCCAGAATAAACATTGGATTATTCATCCGAAAATCAGCCCTGCAAATCAACCTCTTGCCTTCTAACTAAAGGGAATTGCTTGTCAGACATCCTCAGATTCGAGGTGTTTAAGCAACCAGACCATCTAAGAACGAAGGATTTGACAATGAAATTAAGCTAAGAATGAGTATGCAGATTAATCTAGAATGAAAGATGCAATATAATCTAAGAACAAATAAAGCAAACTAGATTAAGCATATGTATGATTAAACTAAAATGAGTTTAAACTAAGAATGAGAATGTGAAAGTAGGGAGCTCAAATGAATGCACAATCCAGCAGCAATTCGGTGCAAATTCTCATTCAACCTCTCCAAAATGAAGAGATGAGGGTCTCTTAAATAGACCTTCCTGAAATCCATCAATGGTTGAGATCGATTTGAATCAACAGTCAGGATTGAAGATGAGGTTCAGTCATAAATTGAGATTCCCAAATTAAAGGGAGTTAACAGATTTAATTTGGGTAAAATACGGAGTTAACTATTTTAATTTGAGTAGAAAAAGGATTTAACTAATTTAACTCATTTTTGATCAATAATGAACTGGAAATTTCCATTTTTTGAACTGAAGAGAGATTTTGTTGAGATATTTAATTTAATAAAATGAGATGTACTTTCATAATTACTTTTCCTATTTAATTAAATAATCTTTAATTAATTAGAGACATTTTTCTTGTTCAATTAAATAACTTCATTTAATTAATTAGGAATGGCTTCCCATTTAATTAAATTACATTGTTTAATTAATTTGAAGTAAGTACTCCATTTAATTAAATAATTTCGTTTAATTATTTAGAAATACCTTTCCCATTTAATTAAATAATTACATTTAATTAATCAAGATAGGCGTATTTATTAAATTAAATAAATTTAATTCCATAGTACATTAGCCATTAGGATATAATTTAATTAAATTAAAGTATAAATACTTAATAATTAAATTAAATATTAATCAATAGGTTTAATGTGACTAATATGAGTAAATACTATAGGAATTAAATAATAAGCATGATGAATGTAGATTTAGGTTTTCTGCATCTGACAATTAAGTCAAGTAGCGAATAGCAGAATGAGAATTACATATTAGAATAGGTCTTAGAAATTATAAGAAATAGACCAGAATTGGTATAATGTCAATGAGCCAATTTTGGGGTATTACATTTTGCCCCTCTTTGAATGAATGTCCGAGCAACACGTTCAATTAAAAGAAAATAAGAAAGCACGATGCGAACATGAGATTGGTCTTGAAGGTGATGACACAGAGACAAATTGATAAGATTTTAAGGACTATCTGTAGAATAGAGCTTAATCCTATGGAATCCAAGTAGAGTACTTAGATACCTAAGATTGATAGCATTTAAAAGATTATCTCCAGAATGGAGCGTAATCTTTAAGGATCTGGATAGAACATCTATATACCTGAAATTGATAAGGATTTGAAAGGTTTCTTCAGAACAAAGTTTAACCTTTAAGGATCTAAATAGAACATCTAGATACCTAAGAATAATAGCATTTGGAAGACTATCTCTAGAAAAGAGCGTAATCTTCAAGGATCCAGATAGAACACCTAGATACTTGAGATTGATAGCATTTAGAAGATTATCTCCAAAATGGAGCTTAACCTTCAAGGATCCAGATAGAACACCTAGATACCTAAGATTGATAGCATTTATAAGTTTATCTCCAAAATGGAGCTTAACCTTCAAGGATCCAGATAGAACACCTAGATACCTGAGATTGATAAAAGATAACAAGGTCCAATCATGAGTCATAGAATCATTTGCAGAATGAGGCTTGATCCTCAGGAGTTAGGGTTTAGATTGTCTCAATACTTGTCTATCGAACTCTGAGAAGAGTTGTTATAAGGTTGATCAATAGATGAAAATATAAGATAGATGTCGAAGATGCTTGATAGAAGGAAACAAAATGCCCTGAGTGATGAGATGCCCCAAGTGATAAGGACATAAGATGGGAACCAGATGTCATAGGTAGCAAAGATGCCAGATAGAAGGGAACAAAATGCCCCAAGTGATGAGATGCCCCAAGTGATAAGGACATAAGATGGGAACTAGATGACCCGAGAAATAGGTATTTAATGATGTAATCATCATTAGAAATGTATTCATGAATATGTGGCCTCTACTAAAAAACACACTTCAACATGGTCATTGTATGCGGATTCATCACGAAATGAACATTGGATTATTCATCCAAAAATCAGCCCTGCAAAGTGACCTATTGCCTTCTATCTAAAGGGAATTTCTTGTCGATATCCTCAGATTCGAGGTGTTTAAGCAACCAGACCCTCTAAGAATGAAGGATTTGACAATGAAATTAAGCTAAGAATGAGTATGCATATTAATCTAGAATGAAAGATGCAATGTAATCTAAGAACAAATAAAGAAAACTAGATTAAGCATATGCATGATTAAACTAAAATGAGATTAAACTAAGAATGAGAATGTGAAAGTAGGGAGCTCAAATGAATGCACAATCTAGCAGCAATTCGGTGCAAATTCTCATTCAACCTTTCCAAAATGAAGAGATGAGGGTCTCTTAAATAGACTTTCCTGGAATCCATCAACGGTTCAAATCAATTGGGATCAACGGTAAGGATTGAAGATGAGGTTCAGTCATAAAGGGAGATTCCCAAATTAAAGGGAGTTAACAGATTTAATTTGAGTAAAATAAGGAGTTAACTGTTTTAATTTGAGTAGACAAAAGGGGTTAACTAATTTAACTCATTTTTTATCAATAGTGAACTAGAAATTTGGCTTTTTTGAACTGAAGAGAGATTTTGTTGAGATATTTAATTTAATAAAATGAGATATGCTCTCATAATTACTTTTTCTATTTAATTAAATAATCTTTAATTAATTAGAGACAATTTTCTTGTTTAATTAAATAACTTCATTTAATTAATTAGGAATGGCTTCCCATTTAATTAAATAGGTTTGTTTAATTAATTAGAAGCAAGTACTCCATTTAATTAAATAATTACATTAATCAAGATAGGAAAATTTATTAAATTTAATAAATTTAATTCCATAGTACATTAGCCATTAGGATATAATTTAATTTAATTAAAGTATAAATACTTTATAATTAAATTAAATATTAATCAAGAGGTTTAATGTGACTAATATGAGTAAATACTATAGGAATTAACCAATAAGCAAGATGAATGCAGATTTAGTTTTTCTGCATCTGACAATTAAGTCAAGTTGCGAATAGTAGAATGAGAATTGCCTATTAGAATAGGTCTTAGAAATTATTAGAAATAGACCAAAATTGCTATAACGGCAGTGAGCCAATTTTGGGGTATTACATTTTTCCCCTCTTTGAATGAATGTGCGAGCAACATGTTCAATTCAAAGATAATCAGAAAGCATGATGTGAACACGAGATTGGTTTCGAAGGTGATGACATGGAGACCAATTGATAAGTTTTTAAGGACCATCTCTAGAATAGAGCTTAATCCTATGGAATCCAAGCAGAGCACTTAGATACCTAAGATTGATAGCATTTAAAAGATTATCTCTAGAATGGAGCGTAATCTTTAAGGATCTAGACAAAACATCTAGATACCTAAAATTATTAAGGATTTAAAAGGTTTCTTCATAACAAAGTTTAACCTTTAAGTATCTCAATAGAACATCTAGATACTTGAGAATAATAGCATTTAGAAGACTATCTGCAGAACAGAGCGTAATTTGCAAGGATCCAGATAGAACACCTAGATACCTAAGATTGATAACATTTAGAAGATTATTTCTAGAATGGAGCTTAACCTTCAAGGATCTAGATAGAACACCTAGATACCTGATATTGATAGCATTTAGAAGATTATCTCCAGAACGGAGCTTAACCTTCAAGGATCTAGATAGAACACCTAGATGCCTGAGATTGATAAAAGATAACAAGGTCCAATCATGAGCCATAGAATCATCTCCAGAATGAGGCTTGATCCTTAGGAGTCAGGGTTTAGATTGTCCCAATACCTGTCTATCAAAATTTGAGAAGAGTTGTTATAAGGTTGATCAATTGATGAAAAGATAAGATAGATTGCAAAGATGCCAGATACAAGGGAACAAAATGCCTCAAGTGATGAGATGCCCCAAGTGATAATTACATAAGATGGGAACCAATTGGGATAGGTAGCAAAGATGCCAGATACAAGGGAACAAAGTGCCCCGAGTGATGAGATGCCCCAAGTGATAAGGACATAAGATGGGAACCAGATGCCCTAAGCAATATGTATTTAATGATGTAATCATCCTTAGAAATGTATGCATGAATATGTGGCCTCTACTAAGACACACAATTCAACATGGTCATTGTATGCAGATTCATCCTGTAATGAACATTGGATTATTCATTGAAAAATCAGCCCTGCAAAGCGACCTGTTGCCTTCTATCTAAAGGGAATTTCTTGTCAGATATCCTCAAATTCGAGGTGTTTAAGCAACCAAACCCTCTAAGAATGAAGGATTTGACAATAAAATTAAGCTAAGAATGAGTATGCATATTAATCTAGAATGAAGGATGCAATGTAATCTAAGAACAAATAAAGGAAACTAGATTAAGCATATGCATGACTAAACTAAAATCAGATTAAACTAAGAATGACAATGTGAAAGCAGGGAGCTCAAATGAATGCACAATCCAGCAGCAATTTGGTGCAAATTCTCATTCAACCTCTCCAAATTGAAGAGATGAGGGTCTCTTAAATAGACTTTCCTGGAATCCATCAACGGTTGAGATTGATTCGGATCAACGGTCAGGATTGAAGATGAGGTTCAGTCATAAAGGGAGATTCCCAAATTAAAGGGAGTTAACAGATTTAATTTGAGTAAAATAAGGAGTTGACTATTTTAATTTGAGTAGAAAAAGGAGTTAACTCATTTAACTCATTTTTGATCAATAGTGAACTAAAAATTTCCCTTTTTTGAACTGAAGAGAGATTTTGTTGAGATATTTAATTTAATAAAATGAGATATGCTCTCATAATTACTTTTTCTATTTAATTAAATAATCTTTAATTAATTATAGACACTTTTCTTGTTTAATAAAATAATTTCATTTAATTAATTAGGAATGGCTTCCCATTTAATTAAATAACTTTGTTTATTTAATTAGATTTAAGTACTCCATTTAATTAAATAATTTCATTTAATTAATTAGAAATACCTTTCCCATTTAATTAAATAATTACATTTAATTAATCAAGATAGGCGAATTTATTAAATTAAATAAATTTAATTCCATAGTACATTAGCCACTAGGATATAATTTAATTTAATTAAAGTATAAATACTTAATAATTAAATTAAATATTAATCAATAGATTTAATGTGACTAATATGAGTAAATACTATAAGAATTAAATTATAAGCATGATGAATGCAGATTTAACTTTTCTGCATTTGACAATTAAGTCAAGTAGCGAAAAGTAGAATGAGAATTGCCTATTAGAATAGGTCTTAGAAATTATCAGAAATACACCAGACTTGGTATAATGGCAATGAGCCAATTTTAGGGTATTACATTTTCCCCCTCTTTGAATGAATGTGCGAGCAACACGTTCAATTCAAAGATAATCAAAAAGCATGATGCGAACATGAGATTGGTTCTGAAGGTGATGACACTGAGACCAATTGATAAGCTTTTAAGTACTATCTCTAGAACAGAGCTTAATCCTATGGAATCCAAGTAGAGCACTTAGATACCTAAGATTGATAGCATTTAAAACATTATCTTCAGAATGGAGTGTAATCTTTAAGGATCTAGAAAGAACATCTAGATACCTGAAATTGATAAGGATTTAAAAGGTTTCTTCAGAACAAAGTTTAACCTTTAAGGATCTAAATAAAAACCTAGATACCTGAGAATAATAGAATTTAGAAAACTATCTCCAGAATAGAGCATAATCTTCAAGGATCTAGATAGAACACCTAGATACCTGAGATTGATAGCATTTAGAAGATTATCTCCAAAATGGAGCTTAACCTTCAAGGATCTAGATAGAACACCTAGATACCTAAGATTGATAGCATTTATAAGTTTATCTCCAAAATGGAGCTTAACCTTCAAGGATCCAGATAGAACACCTAGATACCTAAGATTGATAAAAGATAACAAGGTCCAATCATGAGTCATAGAATCATCCCCGAAACGAGGCTTAATCCTCAGGAGTCAGGGTTTAGACTATCCCAATACCTGTCTATCGAACTCTGAGAAGAGTTGTTATAAGGTTGATGAATTGATGAAAAGATAAGATAGATGGCAAAGATGCCAGTTAGAAGGGAACAAAATGCCCTGAGTGATGAGATGCCCCAAGTGATAAGGACATAAGATAGGAACTAGATGCGATAGGTAGCAAAGATGCCAGATAGAAGGGAACAAAATGCCCTGAGTGATGAGATGCCCCAAGTGATAAGGACAGAAGATGGGAACCAGATGCCCCAAGCAACAGGTATTTAATGATGTAATCATCCTTAGAAATGTATGCATGAATATGTGGCCTCTGCTAATACACACACTTCAACACAGTCATTGTATGCGGATTCATCCCAGAATGAAAATTGGATTATTCATCCAAAAATTAGCCCTGCAAAGTGACCTATTTCCTTCTATCTAAAGGGAATTGCTTGTCATATATCCTCAGATTCAAGGTGTTTAAGCAACCAGACCCTCTAAGAACGAAGGATTTGACAATGAATTTAAGCTAAGAATAAGTATGCAGATTAATCTAGAATGAAAGATGCAATGTAATCTAAGAACAAATAAAGCAAACTAGATTAACCATATGCATGATTAAACTAAAATGAGATTAAACTAAGAATTAGAATGTGAAAGAAGGGAGCTCAAATGAATGCACAATCCAGCAGCAATTCGGTGCAAATTGTCATTCAACCTCTCCAAAATGAAGAGATGAGGGTCTCTTAAATAGGCTTTCCTGGAATCCATCAACGGTTGAGATCGATTCGGATTAACAGTTAGGATTGAAGATGAGGTTTAGTCATAAAAGGAGATTCCCAAATTAAAGGGAGTTAACAAATTTAATTTGAGTAAAATAAGGAGTTAACTATTTTAATTTGAGTAGAAAAAGGAGTGAACTGATTTAACTCATTTTTTATCAATACTGAATAGGAAATTTCCCTTTTTTGAATTGAAGAGAGATTTTGTTGAGATGTTTAATTTAATAAAATGAGATATGCTCTCATAATTACTTTTTCTATTTAATTAAATAATCTTTAATTAATTAGAGACACTTTTCTTGTTTAATTAAATAACTTCATATAATTAATTAGGAATGGCTTTCCATTTAATTAAATAACTTTGTTTAATTAATTAGAAGTAAGTACTCCATTTAATTAAATAATTTCATTTAATTAATTAGAAATACCTTTCCCATTTAATTAAATAATTACATTTAATTAATCAAGATAGGCATATTTATCAAATTAAATAAATTTAATTCCATAGTACACTAGCCATTAGGATATAATTTAATTTAATTAAAGTATAAATATTTAATAATTAAATTAAATATTAATCAATAGGTTTAATGTGACTAATATGAGTAAATACTATAGGAATTAAATAATAAGCATGATGAATGCAGATTTAGGTTTTCTGCATCTGACAATTAAGTCAAGTAGCAAATAACAGAATGAGAATTACCTATTAGAATAGGTCTTAGAAATTATCAGAAATAGACCAAAATTGGTATAATGGCAATGAGCCAATTTTGGGGTAATACATTTTCCCCCTCTTTGAATGAATGTGCGAGCAACACATTCAATTCAACTATAATCAGAAAGCATGATGCGAACATGATATTGGTTTCGAAGGTGATGACATGAAGACCAATTGATAAGCTTTAAAGGACTATCTCTAGAATAGAGCTTAATCCTATGGAATCCAAGTAGAGCACTTAGATACCTAAGATTGATAGCATTTAAAAAGATTATCTCCAGAATGGAGCATAACATTTAAGGATCTAGACAGAACATCTAGATACCTGAAATTGATAAGGATTTAAAAGGTTTCTTTAGAAGAAAATTTAACCTTTAAGGATCTAAATAGAACATCTAGATACCTAAGAATAATAGCATTTAGAAGACTATCTCCAGAATAGAGCATAATCTTCAAGGATGCAGATAGAACACCTAGATACCTGAGATTGATAGCATTTAGAAGATTATCTCTAGAATGGAGCTTAACCTTCAATGATCCAAATAGAACACCTAGATACCTGAGATTGATAGCATTTAGAAGATTATCTCCAGAATGGAGCTTAACCTTCAAGGATCCAGATAGAACACCTAGATACCGAAGATTGATAAAAGATAACAAGGTGCAATCATGAGTCATAGAATCATCCCCAGAATGAGGCTTGATCCTCAGGAGTCAAGGTTTAGACTATCCTAATACCTATCTATCGAACTCTGAAAAGAGTTATTATAAGGTTGATCAATTGATGAAAAGATAAGATAGATGGAAAAGATGCCAGATAGAAGGGAACAAAATGCCCCGAGTGATGAGATGCCCCAAGTGATAAGGACATAAGATGGGAACTAGATGCGATAGGTAGCAAAGATGCTTAATATAAGGGAACAAAATGCCCCAGGTGATGTGATGCCCCAAGTGATAAGAACATAAGATGGGAACCAGATGCCTTGAGGAATAGGTATTTAATGATGTAATCATCCTTAGAAATGTATGCGTGAATATGTGGCCTCTGCTAACACACACACTTCAACACGGTCATTGTATGTTGATTCATCTCGGAATGAACATTGGATTATTCATCTGAAAATTAGCCCTGCAAAGCAACCTGTTGCCTTCTATCTAAAGGGAATTACTTGTTAGATATCCTCAGATTCGAGGTGTTTAAGCAACCAGACCGTCTAAGAATGAAGGATTTGACAATGAAATTATGCTAAGAATGAGTATGCAGATTAATTTAGAATGAAAGATGCAATGTAATCTAAGAACAAATAAAGCAAACTAGATTAAGCATATGCATGATTAAACTAAAATGAGATTAAACTAAGAATGAGAATGTGAAAGTAGGGAGCTCAAATGAATGCACAATCTAGCAACAATTCGATGCAAATACTTATTCAACCTCTCCAAAATGAAGAGATGAGGGTCTCTTAAATAGACTTTCCTAGAATCCATCAACGGTTGAGATTGATTCGGATCAACGGTCAGGATTGAAGATGAGGTTCAGTCATAAAGGGAGATTCCCAAATTAAAGGGAGTTAATATATTTAATTTGAGTAAAATAAGGAGTTAACTATTTTAATTTGAGTAGAAAAAGGAGTTAACTGATTTAACTCATTTTTTATCAATAGTGAACGAGAAATTTCCCTTTTTTGAACTGAAGAGAGATTTTGTTGAGATATTTAATTTAATAAAATGAGATTTGCTCTCATAATTACTTTTTCTATTTAATTAAATAATCTTTAATTAATTAGGGACACTCTTCTTGTTTAATTAAATAACTTCATTTAATTAATTAGGAATGGCTTCCCATTTAATAAAATAACTTTGTTTAATTAATTAGAAGTATGTACTCCATTTAATTGAATAATTTCATTAATTTAATTAGAAATACCTTTCCCATTTAATTAAATATATACATTTAATTAATCAAGATAGGCGTATTTATTAAATGAAATAAATTTAATTCCATACTACATTAGCCTTAGGATATAATTTAATTTAATTAAACTATAAATACTTAATAATTAAATTATAATTAAATCAAGTAGGTTTAATGTGACTAATATGAGTATGTACTATAGGAATTAAATAACAAATATGATGAGTGTAGATTAGGGTTTTCTGCATCTGACAATTAAGTCAAGTAGCGAATAGCAGAATGAGAATTTCCTATTAGAATAAGACTTAGAAATTATCAGAAATAGACCAAAATTGGTATAGTGGAAATGAGCCAATTTTGGGGTATTACAGTTAATCATGTTCTTATTACCAAAACTCTTATAACTAGGCTTAATCCAAGCCTACCAATCATATTGCTTTCAGTCCCTCAGGACTCATCCAAGGCTAGATACCAGGTGGTTGGACTATTCTTCATTCCACACTCACCTATTCCAAATATCTCTACCTAAACCTCCACTAACTTAGCCAACTATCTCACACAACACCCAACACCTCCACTACCTTTCACGCTCCAGGATATTTCATAACACCATACCCCAACTTGCTTCCAAAGACTTAAATCATTGCTAATAAAGTGATTTCAATGATTCAATAGGTTCTGCATACCTTGGTGGGCTTAAAACATTAATTCTTCTTTGTAGCCCTTTCTTGGGATTTAGGTAAGAAATAAAACTCTTCCAACCATCTACCCAAACTAAGGAAAATTCAAAAAACCTTTACTATTGGAATTCTTTACAATAATTGAGAAGGGGGGGGGTTTGGTGAATTAATTATCCAAGGTCTTGATGTACAAATAAAAATTTTCACAATGTAGTGAACCCTTAAAATATTTATCATCATGCATGCATCCATAAGATTATGGAATCACTTAAAACTTGTAGGTTCCTATCAAATCAATTTGTAGAAATGTAAACATGAAACATAATAGATTCATAAACACACTTGACTCATTGATTTATGTGGAAACCCAATTTGAAAAAACCACTAGTAACATGCTACTCTTCTCACTCTTCTGGAGTGATGCCTTGTGAAAGTTTGACCATGTTAAAGGTTACAATGCACACTCTTAAATGTGACCCTATTAAAGGATTTTAATCACCCTATTAGGAGTGAGCCTTGTTAGAGGACTTTAGACCATTCATTTGGAATTTCACCTAGTTAAATGATTTACAAATGACTGTTAGGTTAACCTTGATCCAAAGGATTTACCATAGACTGATATAATTATTAGAGAATAAAAGTAAGGCTTGATCTAATAACAACTTACAAATCCATTTGCAAATTATAGATCTTTATTTTAGTCCTCCATTCTACTTGGCTTTTGGACACTTCAACTCTAATAGCTTTTTCACCCTTCAAGCATCCACTCCCTTAAGCCTTCTTGCTGAACTTGCTAATGTAGATATTTCACTAAGGACATTGAATGAAGTAATACCCTAGACTCCTTATCTTCCTTAGGTTATCACACATGACAACACTTGCTTCTGACCAGCCATACATATACATAGAGAATTAAGATATTTTGTCATTCATTCTCCATCCTCCAATTTAGGGTTAGGACAAATTAGGTATGATTCAATGAATCTACCCCTCATTCCATTTAATTTAGAGAAACTTCTCATTCAATCCTCTTTGAATTTTCCTCAAAATAGTTTACCATGAATTCTATTCCACTAGCTGATCAATATTATCTTCCACCTAGTTTACACAATCCAAGAAAAAAAATCTTGTCAGTACAGATCAATTGAATTCATGATCTTTCTAATAATGTTGACACTTGACATTAACTTACTTTTGATGCTCAACACAAACTATGTTTCTTGACATCCTCTATAAAATCACTTGACACAAACTAAAGTTTATTGATGCACAACATTAACTAAACTTTACTCGGCATACACTAAAATAGATTTTTATTTGACTCCAACTAATTTTTTTCTTAGCTTGCACTAACTTTTCTTGACACCTACTATCCATTTGGTCAAACTTGGTAGAGAAACTTTGTTTAACTTGTTCTTCTAAACTTGCTTAGTGTAACCAACCTTTGCAACCTTAAGTAGATTATCAATGCACTACACTATCACTGTCTTAGCTAATTCTTGTACTCCTTTTCATAGCACAACTCAACCTTTCCTCTAGGTTCTATTGTTACATCATTTGATCAAATCCTTTTCATCAATCAAATACATGACAGTACTTAAATCATATAAGCAATTGTCTTACCAAAAAAATAGCAAGTTTGACATCATGACAAAAAAAAATGATTGAAACACATTTATCATACTTGTATCAATTGGTTTTCAAAAATATCTCTCTTTGGCATTGATGGCAAACCAAACTGATCAACCAAACTGATTTGGTTTAAATAGTATGGTGAACACAATACCAAAAAAAAAAAAAAATCTTTGTATTGAAATCTCTCCCTCTATCAACAACTTTCATCTTCTGAGTAGGTTACAAAATTATGTTCTATTCTAATCAACAGACAATTAACTCATCCTTATGATTCCCTCTGAATTACTTCTTATATCTCCCTCTCCATTATCTTCCTCTTACTAGGTAGATGTACAATTTCTTTCTCAACATTCAAAATTTCTCCCTCATACTGTGTTATAGGATTTCTCCTTCTTTGTTGAGTTCCTTTATGCGTTGTTAACAATGTCTATCTTCAATATCTCTTTTGATTAGTTACTATCTCCCTTATCTTGTATATATCTCCCTCTTTGAAAAAAATACCAAAGACTTGTCATCTTAATATGTAGATATGAACTTCTTCAGTTTCTCCCTTTTGTCACCTTGCTTGTGACTTATCTTTAGTTTCAACTCTTTGATTACTTTAGGCAGCTCCTAAAGTAAGATCCACTACATCAATGTGTAACATATGTCAATCAACTTGTTTGATGTAGGGCACTCCTTTTGTTTCTTAGATAGCCTTTGATAGGGGTATCACCCCTAATTTACCTCTTAGATACTCATGACAATCCTTAGGTAATGCTTTCTTGAAGATATCAATAATTTTCTCTTTTGTGTTAACATATTCCATCTTCACCTCTTTATCTTGAACTAATTCTCTCAAGTAATGATACTTGATTTCAATGTGCTTAGTCTTTGTGTGCATCACAAGATTCTTTGATATATTTATGGCACTTGTATTATCACAATAAAGTATCACTAATTCAGTGATCTCTTTCTTCATACCTTTGAGTAGTTGTTTGATCCATACAATGTTTGTACAATTTACCGCAACATCAACGTATTTAGCTTTAGCAATAGATTGAAAAGTACAATTTTGTTTCTTGCTAGTCCATGTAACCAGCTTCTTGCCTAAGTAAAATACTCCTTGACTGGTGCTCTTTCTATCATCAATATTTCCAGCCCAATCAGCATCAGTATAGCCTCTTAATTCAAATTTCTCATTTTTCTTGTAGTATAGACCATATTCCTCTATTCCTTTCATATATCTAATTATTCTCTTTACAACCATCAAATGATTCTCCCTAGGATTAGAAAAGAATCTTGCAACTATCCCAATAGATAATGCAATATCAGGTCTGCTATGTACTACATATTGTAATTTTCCAATCATAGACTTGTATAATGTTTGATTCACCTTGGCTAAATCATCATTCTTTGACAATTTATGTCTTGTCATAATAGGTGTATTTACTGGCTTGGAATCCTCCAATCCAAAAGTTTTCAGTATCCCCTTGACATACTTTGACTAAATGATTTATATACCATATTTTTTCTAATGTACTTGCAAACCCACAAAGAACTTGATCTCTCCAAACATAGAGATCTCAAATTATTGCTTCATTTCATTTGCAAAAGCCTTATATAAAGTATCTTGACTTCTAAATATGATATCATCAACAAAAAATTTAGATAACAAAATACCTTTTCCTTTTTCTATCTTCAAGTACAAATTGTTGTTATCATCAATCCTTTCAAATCCAAACTTCAAAAGATAATTATGAAGTCTCTCATACTATGCTCTTGGTGCTTGCTTCAAACCATATAAAGCTTTCTGTAATCTACATACCATGTTTTTATTGTTAATATCAACAAATCTTTTTGGCTATTCTATATAAATTTCTTCCTCTAATACACCATTTAGAAATGTAGACTTAACATCCATTTGATAAACTTTGAAACCTTTGTATGCAGAATAAGCAAGTAGGGTTCTTTCTCCTTCCAATTTGGAAACATGAGAATATATTTCTCCATAGTCAATTCCTTCTTCTTGTGCATATCATTTGTGGACTAATCTTTCCTTATTCTTTGTGACTTCACCATTTTCATCTAGCTTATTTTTGTATACCCACTTGTTGTCAATCACTTTTTGTCCTTTGGTCTAGGAACTAGAGTCCATGTTTTGTTTTCCTCAATTTGTTCAATCTCTTCTTCTATGGCTTTACTTAGGTCCACATCTTCTAAGGTATGTTTCACTATTTTAGGTTCTTTCATACTAATAAAAAATATATCATTTCCCAACTTGTTCCTTGTCATTGGTCTAGCATCTTTATCTCTAATGATTTGTGTAGTAGGATGATGTCTCTTGACATATTTAGACAATCTTGGTTCAACTCGCATCTCTTCATTTGGCCTTTCAACTTTAGAGTCACTATGTACATCTCTATTAGGTAGTTCAACATCTCTATCATGTACACTAATTTCAGGACTAGAATGAGCCTCAACTTCATTCTATAACTCAGCACCTAAATGTAGCTCAGTTCCTAAATGCAACTCAACATTCATAGTATGTGACTCAGTAGTCACTAAAACTTGCTATTGGTTTGTAACTTGATTTCTAACATCTTCTTCACTAGGCATACCTTGATAAAAGTATAAAAATGATTTGTATTCTTCTGATTCCTTCATAGGTTCAGCCTCATGTACTTTTACATATTCATCAAATTTCACATTTGCACTTTTCACAACTTTGTTAGTGTTAGTATTTAGACACGTATAAGCTTTACCTCTTGTGGAATAACCTAGGAATATACCTTTTTCACTTTTTGAATCTTGTTTACCATTCCTAAAAGCTTTGAAAATAAATTATTTTCTTCCAAATACCTTAAAAAAATTTACATTGGGTGAGTATCCATACCATAGTTCAAAAGGTGTTGAATGAGTACCTTTCTTGACTTGTACACGGTTCAAGGTATAAACAGTTGTACTTATAGCTTCTCTCCAATATTTCAAAGCAACATTTTTTTCCATCATCAGTGTCCTAGCATAGTCCATTACAAACATGTTCCTCCTTTCAACAATTCCATTTTGTGGAGGGTTTCTAGGAGCATATGTCTATCTTTTGATTCCTTTGTCATTATAGAACATCTCAAACTCATTTGATGTAAATTCTCCTCCTTTGTTAGATCTCAAAATTTTTATAATTTTACCTATTTCCTTCTCAACTCTTGCTAAGTACCACTTAAACATTTGGAAAGCATCAGATTTCTATTTCAAAAACATAACTGTTATCATTCTATAATAATCATCAACAAGCAGCATAATGTACTTATCTCCTTTGTAGCTTTGCACTTCAATTGGTCCACACAAATTGGTATAAAAAAAATCTATTATTCCTTTCGAGGTATGAACTTTACTCTTAAAACTTGACTTTTTTATTTTGCCTAACTGACATTGTTTGCACATTATAGTGGAAGGCCTTTTGAACTTAGGCAAACCTTTAACTTTTCTCATGTTACTGATATAGACCATGTTATCAAAATTAATGGTACATAGCCTCTTGTGCCATAGCCACACACCATCCAATTTTACAACTAGACAAGTAGCATCCTCTATATCAAGGTATAATAGATTACTCCTTGTTTGATCACCCTTTCCAATCAATTTTCCATTACTATCATATATCTTATCAATCTTGTCTTCAAACTCAACCTTACATCCTAAATTATTTAGTTGTGACACACTCAACAAATTATAGTTAAGTCCTTCAACATAGTAAGCATTGTCACATATAATCTTTTCTATGAGTTTGATAGAACCTTTTCCTTTTATCAAACATGGTTCATCATTACCAAATCTTACATTATTTTTATCATAACAATTGAAGGTAATGAACTTAATTTTATCTCCAGTCATGTGATGTGAACACCCACTATCGATCATCTATTTATCATTCTTGTTCACACAAGACACTAGTGCAGTTGCCTACTCTTCATGAGATTCATCCTTCATTGCAACATACACCACTTCATCATCATTTTCATCAAATTCATCTTTTGTTTCCTCTTCAGAAATGTAGCAAGACTTCTTGCCTTTGTCTATGTAATCTTTGATGTCTTCATCTCTTCTACTTTTGTACTTGTCACCACCTCTATAGTTCTTGTTCTTTGAACATCTAGTAGCATATGACCAACCTCATTTCAATTGAAATAAATGAAAGGTAGTTTACCTTTAAAATTCCCTTTACCTCTATGAAATATCCTTTCCAATAGTTCTTCAAGTTGATCTACATCTTCCTGATATTATAGTTTTCCAATCATGGATCTATACATTGTTTCATTTACTTCAGCTAATTCATCATTTTTGGATAGCTTATGTCCTATTACCATTGGTGTACTAATAGGTTTGGAGTCTTCCAGTCAAAACATCTTGAGTATCTCTTTGATGTAATTTGATTGTGTCATGAATATACCATGTTTTAGTTGATGTACTTGCAATCCAAAAAAGAACTTGATTTCTCCAAACATAGACATCTCAAACTCATGTTTCATTTTGTCAGGAAAAATTTTGCAAGGCCCTTCCTTTCCTCCAAAAATTATGTCATCCACAAAGATTTTCGATATAAGGATATCCTTACCTTCTTCTAATTTGATGTACATGTTGATGTTATCATCAGTCCTTTCAAATCCTATTTGCACTAGATACTTGTGAAGTCTCTCATACCATGCTCTAGGGGCTTTCTTTAATCCATATAGAGCCTTATGCAATTTGCATACCTTTTTTTGGTTATTTTCATCAAAAAATCCTTCTGGTTGCTCTATGTAGACTTCCTCTTCAAGTATACCATTCATAAATGTAGGCTTAACATCCATTTGATAGACTTTAAATCCTTTGAAGGCTGCATATGCCAGTAAGGTCCTTACTCCTTCCATTCTAGCAACTAGAGCAAAAGTTTCTCCATAGTCTAGTCCTTCTTCTTGTGCATACCCTTTACAAACTAGTCTTGCCTTATTCCTTTTGATTTCACCATTCTCATCTAATTTGTTTCTAAAAACTCACTTGGTTCCAATTACACTCTTGTCAGCTGGTCTTGAGACTAAGGTCCATGTCTTGTTCTTTTCAATTTGTTCTATTTCTTCTTTCATAGCATTGTACCAATCATCATCTTTTATAGCTTCACTTACTATTTTTGGTTATGTTTTGCTGAGTAGACATGTCTCACTTCTGAGTCTATTCCTTGTCATTGGTCCTACCTCTTTGTTTCTAATAATTTGTTCTGCAGGATGATGTCTTCTTACATATTTTTCCAATACTGGTTCTTTCATTGTTTACATGTTATCTCTTTCAGAATCTGAATTTTCATGTGTATTTTCATCAGATATTTCTTCATTTCATTTATGTTGACTATTCTTAGAATCTGAATGAACATTCTCTATATTCTGCAGCTCAGCTTCTGAATGTGTCTTGTCCTTGGCATTCACTATCCGTGACTCAATAGATATTGGATTTTGTTGTTGATTTTCATTTTAAGTTGCAAGTTCACCATTCTTAGGTATACCTTCATAAAAGCATACAAAGGTCTTGTATTATTCTACTTTCTTGGTGTTCTCAGTGCTTCAAACTTTTGCAAGCTCATCAAATTTCACATTTGTGCTTTCGACTACTGTGTTAGTGTTAACATTCAAGCACTTATAAGCTTTACTTCTAGTAGAAAAACCAAGAAATGTGCCTTCCTCACTCTTTGCATCAAACTTTCCATTTCTAGACTCTTTATATATATATAGCATTTGAATCCAAATATTTTGAATTTTTTTACATTAGGAGAATGCCCATACCACAATTCAAAAGGTGTTGCATTTGTATCTTTCTTGACTTAAAGTTTGTTGAGTGTGTAGACTGCAGTACTTATAGCTTCTCTCAAGTACTTGAGTGCAACATTTTTCTCCATCATTAAGGTCCTAGCATACTCAATAACTAATCTATTCCTTCTTTCTGCTATACCATTCTGAGGTGGAGTCCTAGGTGCTGATGTCTATCTTTTGATTCCTCTTTCATTGCAGAATTGTTCAAATTCTCTTGATGTGAATTCACCTCCTCTATCAGATCTGAGACATTTTAGGATCTTCCTAGTCTCTTTCTCAACTCTATCCAAGTACCATTTGAACATTTGGAATGCATCTGATATTGTTTCAAGAACATGACTGTAATCATCCTTGAATAGTCATCTACAAATAACATTATGTATCTATCACCTTTATAACCTTACACTTCAATAGGACCACACAAGTTAGTATGAATTAGCTCTAATACTTCATTAGAAGTATAAGCCTTTCTTTTGAAAGTTGACTTGGTCATCTTCCCTAGTTGGCATTGTTTGCACATGGTGTTATCAAGCTTATTCAACTTTGGTAGACCTTAAACTTTATTCATTTTTCTAATCCTTATCAAATTGTCAAAATTTACATGACATAACCTCTTGTGCCATAACCATACATCATCAGTTTAAACAATGAGACAAGAAGCATCTTCCATGGCTAGGTAGAACAAATTACTCCTAGTCTGGTTACCTTTTCCTATTAGACTTCCTTGAGAATCATAGATTAATGGCAACTCCATTTTCAAATTCAACTTTGCATCCTATGTTGCCTAACTATGAGACGTTTAACAAGTTATAATTTAGGCCTTCAACATAGTATGCATTATCACATGATATCTTTTCAGTAAGCTTGATACTACCTTTACCTTTAATCTAAAACTATTTCCTTCACATTGAATAAAGGTAATGAACTTAATTTTATCTCAAGTCATGTGATGAGAGCATCGACTATCTATGATCCATTTTTTATTCTTGTTCATGCAAGTTACTAGGGTAGTTGCTTCATCTTTAATAGCCACATAGACTACTTCATCATCATTCTTGTCAGAGTCTTCTTCAACAATGTAGCATCTTTTGCCTTTACCTCTGTAGTCCTTGTTGTCCTCTTTCTTGTTCTTGAGGTTGCCTCCATCCTTGTAATTTTTCTTTTCTGTACATCTGGCTACAATGTGACCAACTTTATTACAATTGAAACAATTGATTGGAAACTTACCTTTTAATTTGCCTCTTCCTCTATGAAATCTTCTTGCTAGTAATGCTTCCAATTGGTCTACGTCATCTTCATCAGTGCTACTATCACTAGATACATACTTTCCTTTTCTACTCTTTTTCTTTGTTTACACCTCCTTGTTGTCTTTTATTGTCATCTTGGCTTTGAATACAAATTCAAAGTTTTCTAGCTTGTAGTTGTCAAAGTTGGATAGCTCAAAGGCAATGAGTCTTCCAGTTATTCCTTCAAATGACAATGTGTTTCTTGGTACACACCTTAGCTCTTGGATGGTTGATACTCTTATAGCATAGATAGGAAGCAAAATTCTCAAGTATTTGCTATATACTATTTCTTCTGATAACTATCCTTCTAGGCTTGCTATGGCACTTACCAATTCTTTCATCCTTGTACCGTATTGAGCATCATTCTCTCCTTCTTCCATTTTCATGTCATCAAACTTTCCTCTTAGGCTCTCTCTTTTGGCTCTCTTGACATTGTCATCTCCTCCATAGATGCTTGATAATGTTTTTCACATCTGATGTGAAGTACCACATTCTTTGATGTCATCATACTTAGCATAGCTTAGTGCTTAAGCAATCTCTAAAATCGCTTGATTGTGCTCCTTCTTCTTGTTCATGTCTTCTGTAGTGAGGGGTCCTTTAGGGTTTACATGATCAACTATGACTAAGGTCTATGCATAGTCACCTATTGATCCAATGTGCAACTTCATCAGACTTTTCCATGCAACAAAGTTGTCTTTGTTTAGCTTGGGAACTTCTCTCTTTGACATCTTGATCTTCCCACTACTAGTACCTTGGAACAAATCAGTAGTGGCCTCTAATACCAATTGTTAGAATCTTTTTAGAATAACTAATAGGGGGGGTGAATCAATTATTCAAGGTCAATTAATATCCAATACAAATTTTCTTTTAATAAAATGGAGGTGAATCAGAAGTACTAGCCTTTTTACTTTCTTGTCAAATCCTTAATGGCACAAAATTGAAATTATCATGCATGCAATTAAACATTAAACAATCATGAAAAGTAAACATGCATCACCTCATAACACAAAGGATTTTTGTGATCTAGAAACCCTCCAAGAATAAGAAGGTAAAACTGGGGTGGGGATGACACCCACAAAATTATTGTGTAATAGATTTCAACAACTTTTGATGATTTTCCTTATTAAAGGGCTTACACACTATCAGATGTGACCCTGTTAAAGGATTTCTACACCTTTTTATAAGTGAGCCCTGTTAGAGGACTTAAGAACATTCAACTTAGAATGCCACCCTGTTAAAGGATTTACATAGAGTTGTTAGGCCCACCCAAGTCCATCAGATTTATAGTCACTTTCTCAAAAGAATTTTTTATCCCTCTCTAAGGATCTCCTATCCTTCTCCTAAGGATCTCTTATCCTTCTCCTAGGGATCTTCTATCCTTTTCTTGAGGCTTATCCACCTAGCTGTTAAACTAACCTAGTAATGTAGGATTTCAATGTCTAATACAATGGTAGGAAAGTATTAGAAAGGTTTTGACCTAATAAAGATTGCAACTCTAACCTTGTAGATTTCAGATCACTCTTCATTTTTTTTCTTTGCTTGGGTTTTCTTCCTTGCAATGCTGACAGCTTGTCCACCCTTCAAGATTTGTCTCCTTGAGTTCTTCCACTTGTTATGGCAATGCACTCTATGGTCACTTGATCAACTCAAAGTTTTCATGCTCTATGTTTACTCCTCACTGTGTCCTCTTCTTGACACTTCACACCAGCCTTCTCTTGGCTTCTTCACACGACCACCCTTATGAGCAACTACCTCTCTCACTATTGATCTCTAACCTATAACCCCTTATATAGAAGTTTTGTTCTTCATTTCCCACTCAAATCTTCCCATTCATCAATTTGATTTGATCTAAGAGAATGATATTTTTTTCCCTCCAAATTGTTTCTTCCAAAAATTTCATGATAAATCTGTCAATATTGGCTCAAAATTGGTTTGCATGGTTTACATGAAATTCTATGAAATATACTTATCATCCTTATCATCCAAATAATTCACAAAATTCAATGTAACAAACTTATCATTACTAATCTGGAAAATCTTTCGACTTAACAAATAATGCAGCAACTCAGCATCATTGATTTACTGATGCTCGACATTAATTGGGTTACTCGGCTTCTACTACTATTTGTTGATGCTCAACACTATCTAGTTATAGATTGTTTGGCATCCTCTATAGTTTCTACTTTACTCAAAACTTGAAGCTTTCTTATCTTTCTTGACTTCTACTAATTCCTTGAATCACTCAGCTTCTATTGGATCCTGAGTTACTCGGCACAAGTTGAATTCTATATAGCTCGACATATGAACATTTGTCTTACTTGACATATAGAGTTTTCTAGATCACTCGGTATCTAAATGATTCTTGATTTTCTTGGCATCCAGTGCCTTTTTCTGATGCTTGACACCTAAAGGATTGGTCAGCACATACTGAAGTTGAACTTGCTCAACTTTAACTAGCTTGCTCAACACTCACAAATGACTTAGTTAAACCTTACATCTTTGATGTGTCTTAGTGTGTCCATTCCCTATTTCTTAGAGTATGGCATCAATACACTATTTCATCAATGGCTTAGCTGATCCTTATACTTCATTACAACATCATAACTTCAACCTTTCTCTAGGTGCTCTAGTTACATCTTATTGATTACCTCCTCCTTGTCAATCAACCAATTGATAGTATTTGAATAACTTAAGAAATTGTCATTCCTACAAGTAGAAAGATTGACATCAATGAAAAAATAATGATTAAAAATATTATTTACCAGTTCCATCATTCTTCATTTATGATCGTTTGAATCATTTCCAATACACTATTCTACTTGTTTTACTTTTTTGTTATCCCTTTTTGTCATAATTGTCAAATATCTCAATTGTTCTAGCCATAAATTTTAAGACTATTCATACCTTAGAATACATTACCCTTTCTATCACTTGTACCTACTTTGAGATGATGTTTTAAGTGTGGTCTTAATCTAAACCTATCAAACTTTTTCTCTATCTATGACTATTACAACTAAGGATGGAAGAGAGTTCTTTTGCTTCAATTAAACCTAGGATGTGACAATGGATACCACCAAATTTACCAAATTCTATTGGAATTTAGAAGTGGGAAGATTTACTTCTGAGAGGGGGTGAAGTAGAAGATCCAAACTTTAAGCTATAAAACCATTTAACTAAAATCAATCACATACATCTAACACATCTAATTATCATGAAAGTAAAGACATGCATGAAAATAGATAACACAAGATTTGATCACCCAGAAACCCTCCAAATTGAGAAGGTAAAACCAAGTGGGCATGACACCCACAACTTATCATTGCAACAATATGTAGCTTGTCAAGGTTACAAAGTTTGACCATCATCAATGATCTGCCCTAAGGCCTGCCCTATTAAAGGCTTAACACTTTGTTAAAAGTTACCTAGTGAAAGAATTTATAGACATTCACTTGGAATTTCACCCTATTAAAGGATTTACAATATGTCTATTAAACCAACCTATCATCATAGGATTTTTATTTTCATAATACAATGGTTAGAAAGTATAGTAGAATGTGATGACCTAATCACTTATAATCCTCAATTGCTGATTTCAGATCCTTATTCTATCCAATCTGATCTGATCCTTCTTGATATTATATAACCCTATTCAAAGTGTTGATACTCTATTTTGATCAACTTGATTCTGTAATGTTGTTCCTCTTCTAAGTCTTTACACCCCTTCAAACTTTGCTAACATTCTCTCCTTGCATTCCTAAACTATATTCTCTCTTTCTTGCACATGCACACATGAATTATGGGTTCTCAACCTCCTTAAAAAGGTTTCATGACATAGGGTTAGGTATGAATCTATGATTGAGATTCATCCATCTTTCCTGCTCAAATCTTTCCATTCTTTTGATTGGTTGCATGTTGATTTCATAAGGAATTAAATAGATTCAATCTTATCTCTCAATCCTTTGAGAATCATCTTGTGTCGGCTCCAAAAATGGTTTACATCTTATTTTTTGATGGCACAAACTATTATGCTGACTCTATGGTACTCAACACTTACCGATTATTGATGCTTGAAATATATAGGAATTATGTCCTACTCAACTCCTATAGAAATCTATCTTGCTCAACACATATAGTACTTCTATTTTGCTTAGCACCTATAGTTTACTCAACTCATATATTGGTTCAGTATCTATTAGGCACTCAACATCTGAAACTTTCTTGGCATTTTCTATCTGCTTAGCATCTATTGTGACTCGACACATACTATAACTCAGCTTCTATATTATACTTGGCATCAACTTAGAAATTTCTTAAGTGTGTTGACACTCGATTGTCAAAACTAATTTGAGACCAAAAATCTCCCCCTTTGACAAGAGTGTCAAAAACACTTAACTAAACATTATGAATCTAATCTTTTGAGTATAATATACATCTATTTGGCATATATACAAAATTTCAAAAATTATTCAAAATTTTGTTAAGATACCTCAAAACTTGTAATGCTCCCTGAGCTAATGTGCCATTTCTGTATCCAAAAATCCTCATGCTAAATTTGTCTCATGCTGATTATTCTGATACTCTTTATCTCTACCCATTCTATATATTCTATTCTGGCTTTACTCCCCCTTTCACACATCTTCCCTTGTATTTTTTGTATCCTTTAGCATTATAATCTCTCCCTTTTTTGATACTTATGCCAAAGGGTTCTAGACATTAACTAAATACATAGAAAAGAAGGACCTATTTACCTCCATGACTATTCTAAGAGCAACATCCCAATTATCTAGTGCAATTTGTAGTGATTTAAGCTAGATGGCTATCTTGACTACAAGGTGAACTAGGCCTTCTAATGTAGAAAGCTTGGGGTCCTTCTTTATAACATTTTCAGCATAGTCCAGTTCTTTGTACAAAATTTCCATGTGTGGGGTTATGGAAGACTATATTTGTATTAGCTTGGCCTTAATATTTGCCTCATCTATTTTTTGTATAGCTAATTACTTTTGAGTGTGAAGTGTAGTTTGAAAATGCTTCTCACTTTTAGATAGATCCTTAAGTAGTTGCATACTTTAAATTTTAAGGGTCCTCTCCAAGATCATTATCTGTTGACTGGTTTCTTGTGTGAAAATTGATGGATCATTCAATTTTGGGTACAATGAGAATATATTCCCAAGTACTACTTTTAGCTTTTCAATCTTCTTTTCCAACTCCACCTAAGTGAGTGCCATTTCACTTGATATGCATTCATTCACCTTTGTTTAAAATTTCCTTTCTGATCATTCTAATATTTTAGCATTAGTATCAAGGTCTTCATTCTATACCTAGTCCACCATACTAGATAGTTGCTCCATTATGTGCTTGGCTTCATCAATTACTTGCAAGCTGAATGCATCTAAGAATATGTCTTTGATTTCAAATAAAGCTTGCCTTTGTTTATACTCATTTTTGAGTATCTCTTGCCTCTTTTTTCCTTTCAGAGTGCCTCTTGCACTTCATTTATCTTATCAATGTTCATACTTGCATAGTCATACTTGGGAATGAATATCTCCTCATCTAGTGTAGGGTCTGCATAGTGAAGTACCCTTGCAACTCTTGTAAAGCTCAAGCCTAGTGTAGAAATCTATAGTGGTATGGAAACAATGCTCAACTTCTAAGGTATTATAGGAGTCCCTGTTGTAGGAAAATTAACCACTGTTTGTATTGCCTCTTGTTCTGTCTCCTTAGGGGTCTTCTCCTCTTTTGTTTTGCCTTGATCAATGATTGTGATTTGTGGTGGTGCACCTTGTGCTTGTTCTGTAGAGACAAATGTATCCATCTATCTTTTTTGCTCCTTTTCTTGTCCTTGGTAGTTGAAGTGTGTGGTAATATGGAATCAACCCTAGCTAGTGTATCTTGTGTAGCTTTCTCTTGGGGTTGTCCACTCATGGCTCTAGGGATATGAGAAGGTGGTTTTTCTAGATTCACCTTATCCCTTGTGATAGTAGCCATGGCTTTCTAAAGTTCTTCCACACTCACCAAGACTGGATTAGTACATAACTGTGATTGTAGAGCAGTCTAGTGAAGGATCTTTTTAAGGTCATCTATAGTCAGTGGATTTATGTTCTGACTAGAAGTGTTAGGAACATCCTTAATAGTTATGGTTCTACAAGTGTGGGAGTTAAATACGAAGGGCTTGGTGGAGGCAATTGTGTGTCTTGCACACTCTATTCTTGTTCCTACTCCTCAATAGTTTCCTTTTCACTCTCTTCTGTATCTTTCTCCACTCTAACATCTTCCTTATCCTTTTCTCCTTCTTCCTCACTATTTTCCTCTTCTTCTTCATCATTATTTCTTCTATTAAAGGGATCTACTTTTTGTTCTTTTATAGTTGTCAATGCATAAATCAACTTCTACATTTGTGTAGATTTGTGCACATCTTCAATTTTACTTTGCAAAACACTAAAGGCTATATATTTGGGTGCAAATTTTCTCCCATGCTTCTTATTAGTCTTGCTAATTTTCCCTTTTGAGAGTTCAAGCATTGCACGAGCCAATGTTGATGCTCCTATTTCCTTTTCCATGTTTAGGAAATAATGCCATTTATTTTCCACAATGGAATATAACTCCTTAGGCATTATATGTCTAGTTCAAGTGGACTATTCTTGAACTTTGCCATCATAGTGTAGACTAATTCTTCCACTATGTTATGTTTTCCTCTAGTAAATTTTTAAAAATCAATACTTTTCAATCCTAACAAATCTACATTATCCCTAATGTCATCACATATATTTTTTAAATCAGATTTTGAAGTGTGACTTACCACTCTCAATTGATTGATATCATTAGATTCTATCCTCTCTTCATCTAATTCAAGAGGTGCCACATATTTTCTTCTTTGCTTCTTCTTTACTGGTCCTCCCTACTATGTGGCCTTCTTATTTTCCTGCTCCTTGGCCTTCTTAGTTGTGGCTCTTGTGCTGGCCCTTGTGGTAGGCTTTGGTGGGCTTGGCTTGGAAACTTTTTTCTTTCCTTTGGTCTATGTAGTAGGTTGTTTCTATGCTTTCCTGTTCTTAGGCTCTACCTTAGGCACTTCCTCTTCTTCCTCGGCACCTTCTAGTTCTTTTTCATCTTCTACCATGCCTTTGGTTAGTGCTAGTGGCCCTTGATCCTATTCTTCATCATCATTTTATGCCTCTTCATCATCCTCACCACCTTTTGTTGTGCCTTCACAAAATTCATCCTTGAGCTTCTTCATAGTTTTGTCCTTTTTCATTAATGTTGAAGCAGTTTTCAATTCCATATCCACCTTTGATCTAACAACATTGCAAGTGCCAAAGGGTTTTACACTTTTGCAGTATCTTCTACTAGTAGTGTTATTATTGTTGCTAATGCCTCATCTATATTTATCTCATAACCAAGTGGCCTTAGCCATCTCACCCTTGATACTGCTACTTGGATGTATGTGAAATCAATGTCAACAAGAAAACATATGTCATTGATATGTTGTTCAACAAGTGAGACTAGAATCCTAAGTCTCTATTTTATTGACTTATTAAAGGCTTCAAAGTAGATGGTCATTAATTTTTCAAAATTGGCTTCCATTTGTTCAATGTATTCATTGATTTGTGCAACTATCGACCTATCAAATTTCTAGTTAACCTTTCCAAAAGTGGGGAATTCATTCTAAACATAAAAGAATATACATATCAAAATTGCTCCAAATTTACATTGGGTTCCCTTGAACCTTCTTATAGCTCCCAAGTTCTCCATAATCTATTGTAATTGCAATTCAACTAGTTCATAAGTATGATCCTTCTTAACAATTTTGTAACCAATGTCCACTACAATACAAGGTACACTATTGAGTTAGCTTGATTAGTAAAATTTTTGAGAAATGAATCTAACAGAAAATTCCACAAGAGGATCCTTGATAGTGTCTATTTTCATCCCTCTCTTGTTCCATTTTTCCCCAGTGTTCTTTTCTATTACTTCTTTGGAATCACTCATTAGGGTTTTAGGCTGATCTAGGGTTAGAAGCCTAGTTACCCTATGTATAATTTTTTTGGACAATTTGATGAGTCCACTCTCCAACTATAGGCTTCCATCATATATTCTAGTTACCACAATTCTCACCCATTCAGTCTCAAACACTGTGGGGAAATCTAGGACATTGGTTAAGCCCTTCCTTTCAACAATTTGGAACTCATCTTTCAATACCCTATTCACACATAGTTTATTGTATGCATCCCTAATTTCTATTTCACCAATAGCACCAATCTTACAGTTATAACATCTCCTAATGTCTTGAACCATTACAACCTTAGGAGGGATTATAGATAGGGCATTGGCTAGATTGTTTTTTTATGCTACCTCAGGGATTGGTCTAAATTTTGGCTATTTTGCATCATTACTAACCAATTGGACCTCAAATGACTCCTTAGCTTGAGGTTTCATAGAGCTAGAGGTTGTTTCTTCAAATTAGGGTTTAAACAAAAAGAAATTTTAAAACTATGTAGGTCAACACAAGTCTAAATACCTTGAATTGGAAGAAACTATATTAAATCTATGATTAAATCTCCTCAAATGCTTCAAACTTTGCTTGAAAATTAGTCTACACTCTTCTCATCTTTTCTCTTTTCTCATGATGGTGAAAAATGATTCAAAATGTGATCATATGCCCTTCAATAAGAAGCATTTAATGCTTAGTGCTTGTACAGCTATCCACTCAGCTCCTTAAGCAATTCTACTTCACTCAACTTCTATTGATTTCCAATAACTTGGCATAGACTAGAGTTTCCCTTACTTAGAATCCACTACTAACTCAGGCTCCTATTGACTTTGGTAGACAACTCAACATGTACAAGAGTTTTAGTTGGCATTTGAAGACAACTTTCCTTGGGCAATAATGTGAAAATTTTGAAGTTTTAACTTTGCATCTATATTAATGTTGTTCTATTCTTTTCAATTCTTACTTGTCTTGGAACTGATGTATGATAAAGCTTTGTATATTAGTTCCACATATCTTCTTTTTCTTAGTTGGATGAAGTGTGACCACTTGACCTTTCAGGTGAAGTGATCTCTTCACTGTATGTTCTACTTACATCTTTCTTGTTCCATGTTTTATTCATCTCTCCTTTAATGTGTTCAACATCAATTTTACCTTTCCCTTTGTTGAACTCTAAATTGGGTGCCTTAGACCTAATTGGGAAATTTTTGCTGATATGTCTAGTCTTCAAATAACTGAAGCATGTAGTTTGGTGCAATCATCTACTGTAGTTTCTACTAAATTGTGTTCTCATGAAGTTCTCTAGAATGTGTCCATACTCTTGACAATAGTGACAACTATGCCTAGTATCTTAGTCCCAGTTGTAGTGATGTCCATGACATTTTGTCTTTCCTAGTTGATTTGGTGTTCATATAGGCTTTGATCTACATTCAGAAGCTCTATGTCCATACTTCTTGTAATTGTAGCAGTGACCTTCAAATCTTGGTGTCCTGATAGTTCTAGTCTTGCAGTCATGTGCCTGATGACATTGCTTGTTGTATTTGTGACAGTGACCCATGTTTTTAGATTTGTCATGTTGATTGGCATTCTTGCTCCTACACACATTAGAGGTATGTCCCTTTTTACCACAAAAATGAAAAGTTGATTTTGTGTTCTTACCTTTGTTATTTTTTTCTTCTATAGTCTTGGATGACTCTCCCTCTTTAGTACTAGTGTATCCTAGTCTTGAAATGTCATTGTTGGATCTTGGTTATTTTAGTAGTTGTTCAAAGTAGTTGATGGTTTCATTAGGTTTTTTGAAGCTTTTTGAAATTTCCTTTCCTCTTCTCAAGTCATTTTGCATCTTCAGTGTAGAGATCTCAATATCCTTAACATTTAGCTCATGGTGTGCATTCATCATCTGGCTTAGGGTGTCTAGATGCATGTTGGAAATTATTTTAAACTCAATTGTCTATTCCTCCAATCTATTGGTAAGGTTTCTCTTATCATCTTATATCATAGCTTTATCTTCAATGAATCTTTTCTTATGTTCAGTCACTTCACAAAGCATCATGGCTTGTGATTCTAGTTCAATCTTGAGAGTTCTAATTTCTTTTGCTTGAGCTCTATTCTTCTCCACCAGACCTATTATTGCTACATCAGACTCCTTGGAATATACATTTGCAAACACTTTTGAGGTGTAAATCTCCTTGTACTCTATATCATTCTTAGCTATGGAAATCTCTCTTTTTCTCTTTAAGGATTTCCTCAATTCTCCCTTGGCTTCTTCCAGAGAGTGTAGAATGGGATGTATCTCAATCTCCTTATTTTCTATGATCTTTCCAAGTTTTTAAACTTCCATTTCTAGATCTTTTTCTCGAAGTTGTAAGGCTTCTCCTTGTGAGATCCTTGCTATGATACCAATTTTTGGAATTTACAAGTGGGAAGATTTACTTCTATGGGGGGGGGGGGGGGGGGGGGGGGGGTTGAATTAGAAGATCCAAACTTAAAGCTATAAAACCATTTATCTAAAATCAATCACATGCATCTAACACATCTAATTATCATGAAAGTAAAGACATGCATGAAAATAGATAACACAAGATTTGATCACCTAGAAACCCTCCAAAATGAGAAGGTAAAAATGGGGTGGGGATGACACCCACAACTTATCACTACAGAAATATGTAACTTGTCAAGATTACAAAGTTTTACCATCATCAATGATCTACCCTATGAAAGGCCTACCCTATTAAAAGTGACCTAGCTAAAGGATTTACAGACATTCACTTGGAATGTCACCCTGTTAAAGGATTTACAATATGGCTATTAAACCAACCTATCATCATAGGATTTTCATTCCCCTAATACAATGGTTGGAAAGTATAGTAGAATGTCATGACTTGATCACTTACAATCCTCAATTGCTAATTTCAAATCCTTGTTTTGTCCAATCTAATCTGATCCTTCTTCTTCTAATATAACTTTGTTTGAAGTGCTGATACTCTGTTCTGATCAACCCAATTCTAAAATTTTGTTCCTCTTCTAAGTCTTTACACCCCTTCAAACTTTGCTAATATTCTCTCCTTGCATTCCTATACTATACTCTCTCTTTCTCACACATGTGCACATGAATTATGGGGTCTTGACCTCCTTAGAATGGTTTCATGACTTAGGGTTAGGTATGAATCTGTGATTGAGATTCATCCATCTTTCCCACTCAAATATTTCCATTCTTCTAATTGGTTGCATGTTGATTTCATAGGGATTTTAAAAAAATTGATCTTATCTCTCAATCCTTTGAGAATCACCTTGTGTCGGCTCAAAAAATAGTTTACATCTTAGTTTGTGAGGGCACAAACTACTATGTTGAATCAGTGTTACTCAGCACTTATAGATTACTGATGCTTGGCATACATAGGAATTTTTTCTTACTCAGATCCTATAGAAATTTTTCTTGCTTCATAGATATAGTACTTATTTTCTACTCAACACCTATAGTTTATTCATCTAATATACTAGCTCAGCATCTATTAGTCACTTGGCATCAAAAAATTTATTGGCATCATCTATCTACTTGGTATTTATTGTGACTTAACACATATTGTAAGTTGGCTTCTATATTATACTCAACATAAAATTAGAAATTTCTTAAGTGTCTTGACACTCGATTGTCAAAACCAATCTGAGACCAAAAAAATTCATCATTCCTAGTGAGGAAGAAGCCATACTTATTGCAAACATGAAGAAAAAAATCCAATTAATGAGTGCTCAACTTCAAAGACTAAAGGAAAAAGAGGACACATCATTGAACAAATTCCCTAGCAAGATTGTTCCCCTTCCTCCAATAACAACAAACCATCAACTTCTTATGATGTTGAATCTAATCCATATAAGAACAATGCACAAACACCCAATAAATCTAGAATTATCTTCAAAGGAAAACCTTTTAAACTTGAATGTAATCGTGATTTCACCCCTTTGGGAAAATCATATGAATTAACTTTGTAAGAATTTCTTGAAAAAAAACTCATTATTTTACCTAAAGTCAGTTTAGTTGGAGTCTCCTTTATGAGTAACTACCATGCCTATCATAGACATAATCGATATGAAATTTCACATTGGGTGGAGTTGAAAAATAAAATCCAAGATTTCTTTAATGATGGCATAATTCAAAAACCTAAGAGCTTATCTTTCAAAGATAATACTCTTAAGCTTGATCAACATTATGAAACCATGTCTGTTAATGGTTCAAGTGCAACTTCTACTTCTTCCATCATACCATCACCTTGTAAAGCATCTAATCTTTCCAACATACCTCCACCACAAAAAGAACCCACTTCTTTTGCTATTGACTATGTGTAACCTTAAGGGTTGCCTCTAAAAGAAACCCAAGCTAATATTGACATAGCTGTAGACCTCTTCCATACTATTCAAACTAAAGATCCAAAACCTTCATGTGTTGCTACTCCTATTATTCCAACTCTAACTATTCCTTCACTATCTCTTAAAGAGCCTACCATGAAAACTCCACATTCTACCTTGTCCTTAGAAATGGATTCATGTCAAGAGGATTCTTAAAAAGATAATGATCAAGATTAGGAAACCTCTCATCTCCCTCAAGATTTCATCCCTCCATCTCAAAAGTGACAGAGTCCTTCAACTCCCATTTCCCATCAACTTCCTAAGAAAGATCAAGAGACCATCTCTAAGGAGCCTATTAAAGATCAAGAAACAAACACACTTTCTATGCTATCCAAAGATACTTATCAAGATCAAAGTATCCCCTCATTGACTTGTGATAGTCCTCCATATCCCCCTTAAAATTCTTCCTCTGTTGCTAATTCTTTGAATAAGAATAAATGTCTTCAAGATGTAGCTAAACCTATCAAATCTATTTATGAGTTTATTGATAATGGAATGTATCCTAAAGATGAAAGTCTTGGTCATGTTTGTCACACTAAAGATGTTGGTATCCCTATCCATTCTCCATTTACATCCTCCAAATCCATCCTATGTCCTTATCCCATAAAGCCAAATCCTTCAAACATTTCATCCATCTTGGGAATCTATATCTCTCCCTCAAAGATAAATCCTTCAAACCATCCATCTATATTGGGGCCTTATATTCCTCCATCTCCTCTACCTCAAGATCAATAAAAAATTTCATCCTTAAGAAATTTCCATCCACCCCACCATCTAAACTAGTCATATCATCCTTATATATCAAAAAAACACAAGCCTTTTGGAAGCAATTTGGATGCTCAAAATGAAAATAAAAGAATCCATGTAAAAATGAAGATTACTACATCTCCTATATTCAACATATGACTACAAATGCAAAAGAAAGATTCAAGAGACCCCAAAGGTCCACTACCAAAGAAAAAAATTAAAGAAAATGTGGGTTTCTAAACCCATTTTTGAAGAGCTGTGTTCTAAAACATCCACAAAAACAAAGAAAATATGGGTTCCTAAACCCATTGCTAAGAAAATGTAAAGATAAAAAAAAAAAAAAAATGGGTTCCTAAACCCATTGTTGAAGAAATGCATTATGAATCATCCAAAGGAAAAGAATTGAAGATTGAAAAAAAAGAAAAGTTGACATGAAAGCTTCCAAAGACTTCCATGTCATTTTCTTCTAAACAACTTCCAAAGCCTTCCACCCAATTTTCTTTGAAAAGTATTTAACCATGAACTAAATCCATAGCTCAAGTTAGTACATCAATATCTACTCCATCATTCCACTAACCTTCAAGGTGTGTTTCTTTGTTTATCTTTCCCACTTTTGCACCTACCCTTCTACAATATTTTGAAGCCTACACTTCCCTATTATCCATCCTCCTTCCATCCATCCAAAACCTAGAACCTTATCCTCCATCTACCTCTCTTTTTTCTATAATCACCCTTCTATTTCCTTATCATCATCTTTAAGTGTACCTTGATATGGCCTTGTCTTATCATGACTAATCCTTCAAATAGGAGCACCATTCAAATTGAAAAAGGCTTGAATGCTTTCCAAATAAAAATTGTGCCTTGGTGAAAACCACTTCTTGTGGCACCTTGGTAGCAAAAGTAAAAGAAAAATAAATCGATCCTATGGTGAAAAACAGTTCTTGTGGCACTCTAGACAAGTACCATGATGAAAACCTGGCAAATAGGCATCATGCATAATTCTTCCATCATCCATCTATCCACTCTTTCACCTTTGATCTGGAAAAAGTTGATCTACCTATGAGCATTGGCTATGGTATCTATCAATTTCCTTATCACAATCTTCCATATCCCACATCTCATAGCCTCTATACTATGCTCCATCATAATCATCCTATCATATCACTAATCTATCCTATTGAAGCCTTTGTCTTAATTGTAAAAAAAAGATGTGGTTCTTACAAATCCATTAACATGTTCACTCCTTTTGGGGGCCACATGTCTTCATGGCATCAACTCACTTTACTATATCGCTATCTAGCTTGTTATCTTAAAAATTCTTATCCAAAAAAAGATTCATATGATATTACTACCTTTTTCTTATTTTGGGTAAACTTGAAGAGATAGTCTTTGGAGATCACATTTACCTACTTTAGGCATTTTCACTCATCCAACTTATCCATTAGCTTGCTAATCCATACTAACCTATGTCGTGCTAGAGATTGGGGACAAGAAATGTTATCCTATTTGAGAGCTAGTAATCTCTAAAAAATGCTAAAAAATCCAAAATGTATTGAAAAACTCATTACCCTGGTGAAAAATTAGCAATAGCCACCTTGATATTACCAAAAAAATCTTAAACTCCAAAAAAAAAAAAAAAAATGCTCAACATTCCTATATAGCTATCTTTCTCTTTCCTATGTTGAGTGCTTTTCTCTTCACAAGTTTTATGCTTTAGTTTGGTATCTTTACCTTTGCATAAGCTCCTAGTTGACTTCAAAGCACTTCTCATATCTATGTGGAGTGAAACAAGTCATAGTTTAGGGGGCAACCTATCTATGCCAGGGGGAAATGTCATATACTTTTAGAAAGTCTCTTTTGCATTAGTCACTAGTTATTCTAACTGATTCTATCTATTGTCACTCTACTACCATGAGATTCCTCTAGTGTTATAAGAAATCCTCTCTTGTGTTAGTCACTAATTGTTCTAACTACATTTGTCTACTATCAAAATACTACTATAAAGATTTCTCACACTCACACTATGACTTTCAAACATGACATCAATCTAGTGATAAAAAACATGAAAGCAAAAAATAAAAACAACTAAAAAACTAAAATTGTTTGTGCTATGTTGAGATTTACTTTTTGAAAACTACCAAAAACATCCATATATTAACAAAATAAAATAAAAAATTCATTTTTTTTCTCTATTAGGGTTTCATGTGAACTTTCAATTTTCTTGCTTACAACTCTTCGTCTGTGCTTTCGTTCTATTGTTTCCACTTGTCACACCACATTTATTGCAGGAGCTTTTAGGCTAAGTTATAATGGCTCTGGCTAGTGCTGACCCAATTGTTATTAGTGTTCATGTTGTTGCTTGGGATTGCCATGACACCTCCTCAGAACAAATACCCTCACAAGTTTTTGCTGAAGGTTTTTCATGAGGTAACCCTGATATTATCTTTCCTTTACAAGAATTTGATGCTTCTTGTGATTGGTTAGAACATCATAGATTAATAGGGTATTTTGTGGGTAAGCTTCCTCTTGAAGCTATGATCTGTGAATGGGTTAACAAGAGGTAGACTCCTCATTGAGTCTACCTTGACACTGTGCAAAACCTTACCAAAGTTTTTTTTTATTTTGCTTCACCAACCCATTGCAAGTAGACACAATTTTTAGCAATGGTCCTTGGTCTATGTGTGTGTCCCTACATGCTTTTCAAAAATGGTCACAAGATTACACTTCCTCTAATGAGAAAAAGCTTAGGGTTCTTGTGTGGGTTGAGTTCCCAGGTTTACCTTTGCAATTTTGGCCTTTTATTGAGTCCATTTCCAATACCCTTGGCAAAGTCATCACAAAGGAAAATGAGAAATTTTTTAATACTCACCCTTAGAGACACGTTTCTGTCAAAGTTGATCTTTCCAAGGATCTTAAGGATTATGTGGAAATCCAGGTGGGGGCTCAGACCTTCTCATATAAGGTTCTTTATTTGAACCTCCCCAACGCCTATTATAAGTGCCAGTTAGTGGAACACAAGATCAGGGATTTCCCTTTGGCCGTGCCTAGGGTTAAACCCCTACCTAAAGAAGCTCTTGCCAAGCCAACTAAAGGGAAAAAAGAAGAATATATTACTATGGGGCATAAAGGAAAGGTTCCTTTGACTCTATTGGCCCTAAATAGTCATATGTAGTCATGGTTGTGGTTCCTCCTATTTCAATAGGAGCACAAACCACAACCATCTTTGGGATGCAAGCAATTTCTTCAGAACTCAACTTAGGGGGTTTGTAGATTACAAACCCTACTAGCTATTAAGGGATTAAGGTTGCCATTAGGGCTAATACCTTAGCTATGACCCAAATCCCTCTTGCTACTTCTTTCATTGTGCCTTAGAATGTGTAATATTCTCTTAGTCCTCCTAGACGTGTTGAGAAACCAGAGGTGAAATGTCAGACCATTAGTCTAGAAGATTTTCTTTCTAACTTTAACCAATTTTCTACCTTCTTGTAGAATAGCTACTCTTATCTTCATGATGAGGAAGATATGGAATAATTTACATGAAATTTCTTTCATGGAATGTATGAGGTCTTATAGACCTCTTTAGTAAGTACTATGTCTGGGACACCCATCATAGACTTGGTAAATTAGTTTTTCTTTGCATGCAAGAAGTTAAGATTTCTATTTTCATTTAGGTTTTCTTATGTATGAAACATCATTTGGCCAGATGGCATTATGCTTTCCTCTCAACACAAAGATGGCATAGGTGGTGTAGTTACTCTACTATCACCTCATCTTTATTCTACTATTATTTTTCATGGTTCTAACCCCATGCATAGAATTATTTGGTTTTTTCTTTCCATTAACAATCATTCCTTTGGAGTCATTAATGTCTATGCTTCCAATGATGTGGTGGAAAGGTCTCAGATGTGGGGTTGGCTGGCTGAAACCTTGCTTCAAGCTACTTAGGTTATGTGTGGGGACTTCAATATGGTTGAAGTGGGCTCTGACAAAGATGACATTTTTTGCTTTCACTAGATAGCTGAGGAAAGGGAATCCTAGTACTACATGTACAATAAATTGGGACATTTTTTTATCTCAATATTAACCGCCACCAATATTATGAGGTTTGGCACACTTGGTCCAACTTTTGAGCTAGCTTTGACCATATTTTAAAGCATCTCAATCATGCCACATGATTGTTGCTCAATCTTTTTTCTCCTTTTCTAAGGATCATGATTTTCCTATCATCCCCTTTCAGATGTGATGTTATCTAACCACTATCCTATTTATTGTGTCATTTCAAGGTATAGAGCTATCTAAAACGTTGTCAAGTCACAATTCTTCCTCAACATGTCTATGTTGTTGCATGCTTCCACCATTGCTCACATCCTACGTGTCTAGAATTTGGAGTGATGTCTAAATTATTAGATAGGGTGGATCCAATGGTGGAATTATGTCATTACTAGAATTTCTCTTTTTCTATGCATCCATGGGTGGTAATTGGCAATTTTTAGAAAGCAGTCTTATGACTCCACTTCTTCTGTGCTCAAAAAAGCCTCTGAGGCTCTCACCCTTAATAGCTTTAATGTGGATTTACAATTCTAGCTTGCCTAACTTGACCATGCTAAATAGGTTTTTGATAACTATGCCACTTGAGGAACCCAAATCAAAGCTCATCTCCATTGGTTAGAGGTTGGTGATAAGGCTTCAAAGGAGTTCTTCTAGGCTCTTCAAGCCCATCATAGCAATTATGGGATTAAAAAAATCAAACAAGGCACTTCTGTTCTCTACTATCTCCCTGACATCCTATAGGCATTTTTTCATCACTATGAGAACATTTTTCCCTCATAGGGAAATTTGATTACTCAGGTGGAAGTTCTTAGAAAGTGTATCTTTGTTACTCCTAAGCATCTAGCAGTTGAGCAATGTGTTTTCTATGAGAAAATTCTTACCTTTTGAGACCTTAAGGAGGTGGTCTACTCCATGGCTCATGAAAAATCCCCAGGGTGTGATGGATTTCCTTGTGAATCTCACAAACACCTCTAGGAGCATGTTGGTCCTGACTTGCACAATGTTTATCTTGAAGCCTATCATGCTAAAATCTTAGGAGCCATTATCAATAAAGGAAATATTAAATTTGTACCTAAAGCTACAGATCCTAAGGATATATTCAATTAGAGGCATGTCACCCTTTTGAATGTTTCTTATAAGATTATTGCCAAGGAAACCTCTTTTAAAATGTACCACCTTCTCGCTTTAATTGTGCGGCCTAAGTAAACTAGCTTTATCAAGTCTAGATATATTCTTGACAATGTTATTTCTATTTGTGAAGGAATGGAGTGGGCTTGGAAGTCCAAACAACTAGCTATTTTTTTGAAGATTGATTTTGCTAAAGCCAATGATTGCATTGAATGGCCTTTTATCTTGGCTATGCTTCAAGCTCTTAGTTTTGGGCCCAATTTCTTGCAGTCTATCAAAATTCTCTTTGGTGATGCTAATGCTTGTATTACCATCAATAATTACCAATCTAATGCCTTTGGGATTTTTCATTCCATTGGGCAAGGTTTCCATCTAGCTTTGGCACTTTATGTTCTTGCTATTAAAGGGTCTAGCTATTTGCTAGCCCACTCCATGTCTTTAGGATTGGTTCATGGTATTTCTTTTCTAGAATCATCTTCCCAGTTGGTCAGTGGTCATTTTGTTGATGATTACTTTCGTACTCTCTTGGAGGATGAAGAAAACATAAAAAATGCCTTAATTTGCTCTACTACCACCAGACTTTCTTTCTAGTGCCACCTTGGCTTAGCTAATTTGAATGGAAATGGGTCACTCATGGGGAGATCTTCCACTTTTTTGGCATTCCTTTTGCTTTTCAGGCTTCTCTTGTTGATCTTTGGAATGCAGAGCTTGCCAAGATTACCAACAAGCTTGATTATTGGCTTACAAAATTGCTTTCTCTCGTAGGAAAATTCCAAATTTTCTAAAAAATTCTTGCGAGCACTCATGTGTATTGTTCTTCTTTCTGGACTCCTTCTAAAACCTCATATCAAAAATTGGAAAGATTGCTCCATGATTTTCTCTAGGCTTATGGTTCTAACCATCATGGATTTCACAGAGTGGCTTGAGATTTTTGTTGTCTCCCAAAGGAATTTGGAGGCCTTAGCTTGCTTTCCACATAGAAGAAGGGCCTTGCTCTATGTGCCAAATGGATTCTTCATGCCATCATGTGTGATGAAGCCTAGAAGATTTTGGTTTGGCATTACATTTCTTTTAGATTTCTAGATAATAAGCCTACAAGGAAAGGAATTGGCTTTCACACCCTCCTCATCATGTAGGAGCCAATGATCATCTAGGGATCCTTTGTTATTAAGAGAATATAGAAAGCTTGGGAAGCTATCAAGCCTTGGCTTCTTTGGTCTAGTGATGAGTTTTGTAATGGACTCTCTTTGAATCAACATAATATTTGGTGTCTCCCCTGTTTACTATCTAGGGTACCCCCCTTGCCAAAACACAAGGTGCTAGTGCTCTGCATTTTTCAAATGTCTCATCAAGACTCCTAAAGATCTTTCTTGTAGGGTTTCCATGAGTTTTACATCTTGGGAAGATATGCAAGTCCAATACTATCTTGCTCATTCAGATCGATAGACTTTTGACTTATTGCTCTCTTCAATTCTAGTGCACTTAAATCATAAAGTGGGTATTCAATCAGTTAGACCTCGATGGCATTATTGGAAGTGGTATCATGCCACTCCTTTCATCCATTTCAAACCAACTTTAGGTTATAGATGGCTTTTTTCCCATCTACCGATGTTGGATATGCTCAACCAGAGATGGCATTTACAATCTTCTCTTTCTCAATGGAGAAAGAATTTTGACACTATTTGGAGTACTATTATAGAACCAATATTTCCCATTTTGCATGGTGCCTAGATTTTCAAGGTCTTCCCCTGGGGCCTTCTCTCAAGCATATTGGGGTTCTAGATCCTAGATGCCCTTTTTGTGGGCAACCTGAATCTTTCTTACATATTTTCTAGTTTTGTAGACATGCTCAAAATCGCTGGCACTACATTCATGACTTTTCCAAACCATTCAGGCTTGAACCCTTTTCTTGGAACATGGCTATTTTGGGTGACTCTATTAGAATCCCTTAAAAAATTACCCAGATTTGGAATACCTTTAAGATGGAGATTTTTTTCACTCTATGGAAAGATAGAAATGTTATTCTTTTCACTCATAGTTTTCTTGGTATTAATATTATTATGTACACTAAGGCATGCATTTGTAATAATGTAACTATGCATATTCAAGTTCAAGAAAAAAAAGTAGCCTTGGAGGTGGCTCACCTGCAAGAGCTACTTAACCACCAGGGCAATGCTCCTTGCACTATTGCTAGAGTTCCTCCAGATGCCTCGGTTGATACCTCAATGCCTAGAGGCCACCACCAATGACACCACTCTTCAGGCTACCATTCACACACTTTGTGCTCCCAAGCTTCCTATCACCACTCTCCTAGTAGTGGTGATGGTGGATGAAGGTGTTTTTTGACTTCCACACCCTATGGTGGCAATAGCTAGTCTCCAATTCCTCCTCTTGGTGCTTGGCAAGTGCTCTCTAGGAAATGGCCTCACTTGGACTTGGCAATTTCACCTTCATGGCTAGAGTTCAAAGATACTAACTAGGCCATTGATCCTTCTACTACTATTGCCAATGATGGTTGGACTATTCCTAGTCTACCCCTAATCCCAAAGATGATTTAAGTTTCAATGATCATGATGAGCCACAACCCTCACTAGACACTTCTTTAGCCACTTGAGGTTGCTTTATATGTTTTTTTTTTATGAATAGTATATGATTCCAACTTTGGCCATGTGAACTCTCATAGGGTGATCTTGTATCCCCCAACCCTTTTTTATGAATTGTAATCTTAGTGTATTAATTAATAGAAAAGGACTATTCATAAAAAATAAAATAAAATAATTCAAAATCCAAAAAACATTCACAAATTTCAAAAATTTCTAAACATTTATTTTTACTATCATCAAATTTAAAATGCTAAGAATATTAAATCTGATGATCCATTGATTTCATATGAAAACATTGGTTATGTGTCAAGTTGATGTTCTTAAATAATTAAATTTTACAAGTCAAAAACATTTTCATAACATGATAGACATATGAGATGAATGTTTTATTAATAACAAGCATCATTTACAAATACACAGAGAAAATAGACAAAATGAATTCTCATTGAGGTCTTCCTCATGGAGATTGGACATTTGGTTTTCCTATAGGGGGCATTTCCATTTTTGTAGTCTTAGATGATGAAGCTCCTAGCCTCAGTCTTGCACCTTCCCAAATTGTATCCATAGGAATTGGGATATGGCGACGTCTCAACAAAGTGTTCATCTATGTCATAGATGTCTTATCTAAGAAGAATACTCCTCTCCTATGCTTTGGAAGGACTACCTAATGGCACAATCCCATGTAGTATGTTGCCTCTCATGCCAGATTCTTTTACTTCTCCATGATGTATTTCATATTTTCCCACAATTTTTTTACCCTAGGAAGAGTCATTGCCTATTGTGCAATGTCCCATTCTGCCTTATAGGTGTTTGTAGTAATTTTGTGGGATTCCCTCTCATGTTTCATCTCATGCATCTGATTCATGAAGTGTGTAATCCTTGGATTAGTAGCATTCAATTTCTTATGTGACTGATATGGTATGAAATTGGTCTTTTCCATCATTTCTCTTAATGCTTTTATCTAATATTGCAACAAGACTAGTTCATTGTGGATTTGCTCCACTAATGCTCATTCTATTGGAAGCATGAATGATAATGATATTCCTATGGGGGAGTATTGTAGAAACATGATTAGATAATTATCATGATGATATGTAGCATTCATGACTATGTTTTTCATTGATGTCAACATATCACTTTTATGTGGTATCTGATAGAAGAATAATGCAAAGATCAAGTTGGTATGGATAGATAGTTGAACATTTTCACTAAGCGAGGTTAAAGGGAGATACTACTATATCTAGTAGATGTAGCTAACCTTGAAAGCATAAGATCTAAAATATAGAAGAAGTTATGCAACTTTTAGTGAAGATTGTTCTGAGATTGAGTTTATAGAGGCATGTTCTAGTAAACTTGTTATATCTCTTAGTAGAGTTATTATTCTAAGAAGACAAAGTTAAAGATGTGAAGAAGACATTCTAGAGATGACATAGCTAAGCTCACTCATCATAATGATACATGTACAGAAAATGTTACAAGGTGAAAGATTAATGTTATCGCTGAGTGTAATATGTTCTTAATGTGGTCCTATAATAATTAATTGAGGTGTAATAACTAACTTAGGGAATTGTTTTATGGATTTAGTATAAAGGAAGGACATTTTCCTTTATCCTAGTATGGAGAAAGTGAATGATTGTAAGTAGCACAAAGAGTGGAATGAAAACATAAGAAGAGAAAAGAAAAGGTGAAGGAAAATTCATTTCTAATATTTTATTATGTGATCTGAAGTTTGATACTTGGATCCAAGGTTTGTGACCTAGTCTACAAGGTCAGATAATGATTGGTTTGGTTGATAGGATAGAGGGAAGAAGTTTGAGTACAATACATACAATTATTCTACAAGGAATAGTTAAGAGATTAGTTGGATAGTAAGTTTAGTGATCTTGCCCCAGAAGCTATTTAGATAGTCAGTCCTTCTGTCTTCTACAACTCCTCACAAGGTTGGCACAACTCCTAACAAGGTTGGAATATTCTAAGAAGGATTCAAAGAGTCCTAATAGGGAATCATATGTACTAAATTTTTTAATAGACTCCTAAAAAGGTCCATCCTCTAACAAGGAATATTTACATTAGTACATCATCTTGTGGGCATCATTCCCACTGGGTTTTTCCCTCTGATAAAGGGTTTCCCTAGTTAACATGTCTAGTGTAATTGTGCATGTGCATCTTTGTATGGTTGTTGTTTACTATGGTTGAATGGATAAGATTATTTAAGGTGGATAAATGTTTTAATTATTAGATAATTGATTCACCCCACCCCCCCAATAATCTTAGTAGACTATTGTTTCTAACAATTGGTATCAAAGCATCAAGTCCTTGAAGATAAAGTTAAACAACTTTGGGAGATCCATGATGAACATATTCAAAAAGGATAGTCCAAAGTTCAATGGAAAAAATTATGATAGTTGGAAAGAAAAGATGAAGACACATCTACTATGTATGGGTCTAGGATATTGGATTTTGACAAAATTAGAAAAGAAAGTCATTACTGAAAAATATTTAGAAACTATATCGAAGAAGAAAGGGGACTCTTCATCTGTGACATGAGAGCTAGAGAAGTACTATTGTAAGAACTTCCTAAAATTGAGTACAACTAGGTAATGCCACTTGTTAATTCTTATATGATTTGGAAAGATTTCAAAAATAGTTTTGAAGGTGATGAAAATTCTAAGAAGTTGAGGTTATAAAGATGGATTTGTGCATTTCAAGATTCTAAAATGATGGAAGATGAATCTATAAGGACATATGTAGGCAGGATATTAGAAATTTCTGCAAGTATTAGATCTCAAGGAGGAACTTATTGGGACTCAAAATTGAAGTCCTGATTTTGAGTACCATTCTAAAAAATCAAACCCAATAAGTGCTTTTTAATGCATGTGCACTGGCTGTCCATTTGATGCCTAAGAGGTGCTTAATATTTCTAACACCTTGCATTCCACATATCCACTCATCCCATGAAGATAAATTTCCATCCCAAGTCATTCTATGAAGTTCCATTTTGAGCAATGTCCAAATGTGCATTTTTGCCCGATTGTCAAATAGTGATAGGAGGCCTTGTTTGTATTTGATTATATCACACCCAATAATGTTTCATGACTTTCTACTTTGGGAGTGTTTAGTATCCATACTAGAGAACCCAGGTTTGTAATTTTGAGTCATTTTGATATAATTTGACTAAGTTTTTAATACCTCAAAGTAGGTCATTTATTGTTGTTATGTTGATGCAAATTGTTTAGAATTCTGGGAGGCCCTATTTGACTTATTATAACTTTTCTCCAGTTGAACAAAATGAGAAAATTCCTTTTGCATTTAATACTAGAGGTTAGAGACTTGTTATTTTTTATTTTTGAGCTTATGAAGAATCTATTTTCTCAATTTTTGAATGTGATTCCATATGTAATTTATAACTTTTTACTAGTATCAAGAAAGATAGATTTGATGGTACCCCTATTCAGCATGTCATAACACAAAATTTGAGAAAGGTGAGAACAAATGGATTGTACCATTGAGTTCTAATCTAAAAACTCTTTAAGGGTGCCAATTTGTAAGTCTTGACAAATTCGTCTACACACTTTCATAGGTTCATTCCATTTGCAAAAACTAATTTTTTGCCAATGTTTTTAGTTCACAAATTTGAGTAGCCCACTTTCACCACTTGCCAAACATGCCTAATTATTTGTCATAAGCCTAAATCCTAGATTTCTACTCTCCTAGTGACAATGAACTAGTGTCCTAGTTTTCATGCCCACAAGTATCTATTTACCCAATTTTTGAAGCCAAAATAAAACATGATTTATTGTTTTCTAACATGTTTTCTTGTAGAGAGTTCTGAGAAGGCAACTTTGATAGTCAATATCTTTTGACTCCAAAATCACCATGAAATGAGATTGAGTAGTGTGCAACAATGTGGAACAAAGAATCAGTGTGTCTATTTTTAGAACCTAGTCAGGCATTTTTGGTAGTTTTTAAGGCCAATTAGAGGACCCCTTGGAATGTAATGTACAAGTTGTGAAAAGGTTGAAATGAGTTAAAAATGACATTTTAGCAGTCAAATTTGTTTTCAATCAGTGTCAAGTGATTGGTAGATCACTATGCATTGTTAGTTGTTTGAAAAAAAAAAAATTAAGTTGGACCTACTTTGGACACCAACTGACTGCTACAGAATGACAAGATGAAATGAGCTTGATAAAGAGAACATTAGGCATCAAAGTCATGGGATTAATTAGATAAAAGGATGGTTTGTAACCAGGAATCTATGAGAAAGAAAGATGTGCCCTTACATAATTATGAGGATATGCAGAAGCAAATACCTTTTTGACAACACTATCAAAATAAGAGTAAATATGGATTTTATTAAATATTTGGCCAAAGAAATATAGGTAATATATGTAACAAATTGGACACGAGGTACATGTTTATAGCTTTATTTTTCCCTTTATACTCTATCATCTAATGATGTTTATAGGAGATGAACACCTAATTAAACAATAAGACTGTACCACTAATGCAGACAATCTATCCCTCCCTTAAAAGGCATTTTGCATAGAAAGGTTTCTTTCTAAGACCAACATTTCATGTTTTGAATATGAGGAGAACTAACAAATGAAATGAGTTGAGAGGAAATGCTTATAAAATATTTGGTAAATGAATGATAATATAGCGGGAGGTCACAACAAATAAGTTATTACAAAGGATGAGTGGTGGCTTAGACACCTAAGATTGGTATTTAAAAGAATTGGTTGCCGCTTATAGCATTAATAGATGGGGGAAGACTTAGTTACTTTTTCAAGTGCAATAGATGGTGAGAAGTGAAAAGAGTAGCTTTAGTGGGATAATTAGGCGTTAAAGACATATCCTATTCTTGGAGTTTGAAAGGTAGTGGGATGTCAATTTTTGATACTCCTGCTTGTAAATCCAAGAGCAATTAATGTTTGGGATCCTCATGGAAATTACCATTAAAAATGTTGTTGTGATAAACAATAGCAATCCATGAGTGGATTGGAAGTAGATTGAGTTGGGGGGCATAAGATAGGAGGATGTCTTACTATTGAAATCTATTAGAGAAGCATACAACAAAAGAGGTATCATCAAGGTAGTCCATGATATCCCACAATAGCGGAGGCATCTTTAGTAGAAGGAAGACTATAGGTGTCTACCATATGACCCAATTTCATGCTGAGAAAGTTTCCCCTTCCACACCCTGAGTGAGCAATATCCTAATGAGTTTTTAGAATGGGATAAAAAAAAGATGATGGTCAATGCATATAAGATTTGTAGCGTTGAGCATGTATTTCATCCATCCTCCATGTCATAGAGTCCCCTGCAACAAGCTTGATATGCACTTCTTTGTTCTTTTTTGATGAGATATGTGCTTTCAAAAGTAAATCTACAACTTATCAAAATGATTTAGTGATTTATTAAACTTGGCCAAAAAAAGTAGTAGTGAAACTCAAGCATAAAAAAGGAACTAAGCTAGGGTATTGATGGCAAAAAATCATCTTCATTGGGACAAAATATCCCACGTTGGGTAGGTTGTCACTTATTTTGATGTTTAAATATGCCAACACTCATATTACATGTTGTATTAAGGACATGGATCTTTTCAAAAGCCATGATTCCCATGGTGTACTTGAGTGACCAACCTAAAATTGACAAGTGACACCTAAGAATGAATCATTAATCAACATGTGTCAGAGATGACTTTATCTTGGTGCTAGAAATGAGGTGCTAATGTGGCATGAGGGGGATACATGTTGCAAAGGTGCATTCCTACATATGACATGGCACCTGCTGACTATGCATGTGGGGATGCACCTAGCTGACACATTGCAGTAGGTCCCATGTTAGCAGTGACATGGCAGAACTAGTCAAATGGTGACATTGTGATGATAGGACAATCATGAAGCCAATGAGGTATTAATACATGGTAGTGACATGTGGACTAGTTAGAGGGTGCCATGTGGTGCCTAGGTGGAAGATGATGTGGTAGAAACTGACCAATAGTGTGTTGCCATGTAGCATAGCTGGTCAAAGCTAGGTTTGACTCAGATTCATGGGTAAGGTAGAAAATAAAAAATGACTAAAAAGTGATTTTAAATGATTTTTCTCAAAGATTCACTTACAAAGGTTTTTAAATCAAAAAGATATAAGCTAAAGTTTTAAACTTTAGAAAATTTTAAATTTTTGAGAAAATATTTGCAGGCCTTTGAGGCCTTGCCAAGGGCATGATTTTCAAAATGGTACTTTGGACATTTTTGGTAAGCAAACATAGCAATATTATATATCACTAAAATCAAGAGAGAATGAACTTTCTACTTTTGGAGATTTTTTTTGCACAAAAATCCATCTACTTAGGTTATACAAGGGTTTGTCCCAGACACTCAATTTGAAACCACATTAAGATATCGACGTTTAGATTTTTTTTCTAGTGAGGTGATGAATTCAATGTGTATAAAAGGTAGCAATAATACAGTTAGGATCGAGTTTTTTCACCTTCAAGTTAGTTGAATCAAGATATTATCATTATTTCATGATGCATTTCAAATATTTGAGTGACATAAGGAATTTCATCATTCATAAGAGATATTTCGAAGCTTGTTACAAAATAATGATGAAAATCAAACAAGATTTCAGAGGTAGAAAGAGGAGAGATGTTTTACAACTGGAGAGGATGAGGATTCAAGTGGACACATGTTACTTCAAAATCAGATCTAAGATTTGATTCTTCTCCTATATCTTTCTCTTTCTCATCCATTGTAGGGGTTGGTTCTAGTTCTAGAAAAAATCACTCATTGTCATGATACCAAGGGGTTCCAATCTTGAGTTTTCTCAGATTTGTGTGATCAGGGTTCTAGTTTTGATGTGTTTTCATCACTATGATACCACATTCTTCAACATATTTCTCTTGTATGAATAACATTAGTTAAGCTAATATAGCTAATTCTGATTTATTTGGTGGTTGCATGAGTTGTTTTACATGCATCTAAATGTATAGTTTCAAATAAATGAATGAAATGAAAAAGAATCTCTTAGTTTCATTCTAATTCTCATCTTCTATCTCTATAATCTCCAATGTTTTGAGGTTTAGGGACAAAGAAATGAGACCCATTTGCATTTGGAACAAAGGGCCGAGTAAATGCTTGATATATTTGGCAGGGTTGTTAGTTATTTAAGAGGGATATTTCATGAGAAAGAGATCTTTATGAACACCAATGTCTAATTCACAAAGTGATAAGATAGATTTGATATCTTGATTAATGGAATATGTCAATAATATCATAGATGTATATGTTTAATTCATGGAATTTCCCAATAGATAAGGAACTAATCAGCTATAGGATCAACTTGTTCGTACTGCTACATATTTGGGGTTTTCTTGAAATCAACATCATTAATCAAATATATTTCCCTTTAATGTTGAAAAACTAAATTGTGATGCCCTCAATTAGCTTATCAATTTCTTAGGTCATGTTATTAATTATTCCATGTCTAAGATCTTTGCATATGTGTTAGAAGATTAAGGGTTTTATCTACTTTTTTTTAGATTTAGTCTATGCTTTTGACAACTAGTACCATATGAAGAATCTAATAGGTCCACCTGCCTAAGTTTTGTAGAGCCTAAAGTAGAAAGGCTATCCTTATAGTTGGCCCAGTGTCTTAAGAGGCATGTTGGAAATGGGAAGTAGCTACCACTAGATGTATCCAATTCTCATTGGGGTAATTTGAATTTTTAAGGTTTCAAAACATCAAAAAAATGTGACTCTGTTGGGGAGTCTATGAAGAAATTCATTTTTAAAAGTATTGGAATCTCTGGTATAAGTAGCATTTTCAAAATTTTTATGATAGACAAAATTTGAGAATTTTAAAAAAATTCAACATAGCAGGAAAAATTTTCTAGAGCAGTAGGGTTTTGAGGTGTTTTCCATTTCTCTACTGAGGATTCATATCTCCTAGTTATGCTTTATTCTTGATAGTAGTAGTTTTGAAAGAATTGAAGTGATTGTTACATTGAGGTCATTTAAAAGTTTGCAAAGTTGCTATTAGAATTTAGAGTTAATGTCAAGTTCTTTCACTTTGTCAAGAGTGTGAATTTTCAAAGTTGTTATATAAAGTTTTTCAAATACCAATTGTAAATTTTGGACTAGTTTGTTTTTGATAAGGTAAACAGGTTTTAAGGGGTCCTGAAACCCATAAGTTTAACAACAAGAAAGGCTGAAAATAAGTGAAAAAATGCCCAGCCAAAACATAAGCCCAAAGGCCCAGCCCGAAACAACTGCCCACTAAAAGGCCAGAGAACCAACCAGAAAAACAGAGACCAGACAAAAAGCCAAAGCCAGGAGAAACAAAAACCAAAGGACAGAGACCCAACCTAGCAGACTACTTCTCCATCTCGAGCATGGTCTGGGCAGCTTCGGCGCACTCTTGTTGCTCTTCTGCCTTATGATCCTGGGCTTTCGTCAAATCTTGCTCCATAGTTTTGTCCTTGGCTTTATCCACATCCAGCCTATCTTTGTCTCTGTTCTGTTTATCATCTTCCTCCATTTTGGACTAGTTTGTTATGTCTTACAAGTTAGGAAAATATTTTCTCACTAAGTGAGTGGTGACTCAAAGTTATATCTCTATACAAGTGCATTTTGAATTTGAAGGTATTGTGAAGGAAACAATAGTTGGAATGCAAATTTGAAGTATTTATCTCAAGTTCATGACAATGGCTGAAAGAACTATGTGAGATGTGGTGCAAAAGTTACTAAATCTAGATGATATCTAAATTTTCTATTATTTACAGCATTGAAGTGGTTTGTAGGCATCAACACTTAAGGTACTTTCCACTTTCATTAGATTCATTTTCCATGAAAGTAAGTTCCACAAAAGTTTCTCTATCAAGTGGTATTTTTAGCACTAAATAGGAGAGTGGTTACATCACAACATACTATGCGAAGGATAGATTCAGAAATTGTTTTTATATTTTGAAGTATGTTTGGATATTAGATTGGTAGAAGTAATTTTAGATCTACTACTAGTAATAAATTCTGAAATTAATCTTGGTGAATGCGTTGTAAGTGTGTTAGAAATGGAAAATGTCTTTTCACCTAGTATGCAGTCTATAAATAAGAATTGTAGATCTATCTCTACCAAGAGATACATGCCATTAGTTTTTGAAGGCATTCATGGTTTCCCAAACCCTATTCCATATGATCTTAGAAATCATTTGACTAATTTTGGTGGGAACCATGAAAATTCAGCTAGTCATCATGTTCAATTTTTTAGTGATTTGATTGATGATTTTGAGATTGCTCATGAAGACATGCATATGAAGTTGTCTATTCAAAATTTAGAAGGTGATGCTAGAGATTGGTTTTCCTTTCTACCGCCATGTTTTATCTCATATTGGGATGAATTACTTTCATCCTTTATGAATTAGTTCGGGGAAAGAATAAGCATCTCTATTTCTTTCGAGAAGTTATTGAAGATCCAAATCAAGAATGACGAATTAATTCTTGAATTGAATATCAGATTTGAAAAAGTTTTAGATGAGATTCCTAAAAAATTTAAGCTGAATGATCAAGTGTGTTTGGTGGTTTATCTTGATGCATTTAATAAAAAGATGAGTTATCTATTAAGAGATAAAGAGCCCAAAACTTTGCATCGGGCATTTATGATAGCAATAGAGATCAAAAATAATATAAAGTATAGACTAAGAGTCATTTCTCTAGAAATGTTTTCTAGCAAGATTAGGCTCAAAGTAGAAATCAATGTCATAAAGGGTCTTCAATTTTAGATCAGCATGTAGGTACCCCTGTTGTTGTAAACAATTTTATTGAAAATTCAAAATCACAAACATGTAATGTTGAAGATGAAATTCCTTTGTTTCAAAGGAGAAATGATCATTTTCTTGCTGAATAGAGTGTACATGTTTGTATTATTTCAGTAGTAAATGATAGAGTTAATTCACTTGATTAATTAGATATGCAAAAAATAATTTCAGTCATTCCTTCTCCTATTGATGGATTGCATTGTATTGAGAATGTTATTAACCTTGAAGTTGGAGGATGTTCATCTTAGTATGAAGTTATGTTTCAAGTGATGAAGGAAAAGGTGCTGATCTAATATGTTATGAAGAAGCATCATGTGAAGACAATGATGAGAGTGGTTATTCAATTCAAGAGGAGCATAGTGATAACATATGTCTAACTTCATATGAATCTGATGTAAATTGGGAAGAAGAAAGAAATGATAGAAGTGAATACTCTTATGCTACTAAATGTATGAGTTCTTTTTCTAAATCTAAAAGTGAAGTTCCATTTTCTAAATCAGCTTGAGGTTGAAAGTTGTGAAGAAGAGTTGTCTACACAATATGAAGACAAAGAGATTATTTATAAGAATTGACTGATTAGTTGTGTAGATGAACATTATGAAGATGCATACATTAATAATTAGAAATATGAAAATGATTCTAATGTTAATGCATCAACACCTATTGATAAAATGAAATATGATTGGTTTGCAAGCTATTCGAATCATCTTAATTAAAAAAATGCAAGTAACATTGATTTATATTCTACGTGCTTCATTGATGGAATGAATGGTGTGTCTTCATTTGTTGATTTTGCTTTCTCTTCTTCATAAGCTAAAAATGCCCATGACAGTGATGCTAGAAATAGTTTCAAGGTTTTCACTAATCCATTGTATGGTGAAGAGTTTGATGTTGATCAACACATCACTTGCCATAATGTCTATAAAGGAGCTTTGCATGGAGTTATCAACCCACTTTTTAAAGACCACATGGAATGCTCATATTTGGTTAATGTTGATCTTAATGGTGATACATTGTCTTACTACTATAAGAGATCAATTTTTTCTTCTTCTAGATGTGATAATGAAAATGATGATGATGTTGCATCTTATGATGTTGATAACAAGGTGTTTGACAAAGTTGTTATTGAAGATCAACATGCACCTTGCAATGAGTTTTATGGTGAATACTATAACTTGATGGTTAATTAATTTTCTGATTTCAAGGAACCATTTGAGGACTCTGGATTAGTCTAATATTTTGACATGGATGACATTTGTGAGTATAAATCTGATCACTCATATGAATATGATCTTATAATACATAAGGATATATAGTTTCAAGGTATGTGTGATCTTTTTCCCCAAGTTGAATATGAAGATTTCATATTCAAGATTGATAGCATGCATGATACACTAGATGAAGAGGATTTTTAGTTTAGGCTGATATTTTTGATCATTCTAATCAGTATTTTCATTATGAGAAAGTTGTAGAAACTAATCATAGATTTTACATGCATTATGAAAGTGAAGATGTATTTTTTGTTTTGCCAAGTGAGTTGATTTAGAGTGCTAATCTGATTGGTGAAACTAATGGAAGTTATAATGTCAACTTGCCTCATGAAAATACAAACGAAAATTAGGTTTATGATAGAGGTAAAAGTCTTTGTTGAAGTTTGGTGGCTTGGGGCCATCATTTATACAGTTTAGGAGTAGTTATTTTTTCTTTCAATAAAGTTGTTCGAGAGAAGTTTTTTGTTGTCAAGTGTGTGGTCTACTTATTCTAGAGATTTGAATCCTTACCATGCTTGAAAGGGACATGCATCCCTAGACACAACAACCATTGTGACTCAAAATTGAAGCCCTGATTTTGAGTACCATTCTAAAAAATCAAGCCATATAAGCTCATTTTAATGCATGTGTACCCAATTGTCTATTTGAGGCCTAAGAGGTGTTTAATGTTTCTAATACCTTGTATCCAACATATCCACTTGTCCCATGAAGATTAATTTTCATCTTGAGTTGTTCTCTAAAGTTTCATTTTGAGCAATGTCCAAATCTGCATTTTTGCCGTAAGTATCAAATAGTGACAAGAGGCCTTGATTGCATTTGAATATCTTGCACCTAGTAATGTTTCATGACTCACTTCTTTGGGAGTGTTTATTATCCATATTATAGAACCTATGTTTCATATTTCAACTCATTTCAATATGTTTTGACTGGGTTTTGAATCTGTCAAATTTGGTAACTTATTATTGTTATGCTGATGCAAATTGTTCAAAATTCTGGGAGGCCCTATTTGACTTATTATAACTTTGACCTAGTTGACCAAACTAAGAAAATTCCTTTTGCATTGCATTCTAGAGGTCAAATAATTGTTACATTTTAGTTTTGAGCTTATGAAAAAAAAATTTGATCAATTTTCAAACATGATTCTATATGCAATTTATGACTTTTTATTAGTGTCAAAAAAGGAAACTGTCAGTACCCCTATCTGGGATGTCATAACACAAAATCTTGGATAGGTGAGATCAAATGGATTGTACCATTTCATTCTACACTAAAAATTCTTTAAGGTGCTGGTTTTTAGGTCTTTACGAATCCATCTACACACTTTTCTAGGTCTATTTCTTTTGCAAAAACTACTTTTCTACCAGTGTTTTTCTAGTCTGCAAATTCGAGTAGCCCACTTTGACCACTCACCAAACACACATAGTTATTCATCATAAGCCTAAATCCTATATTTATACTCTCCTAGTGACAATGAACTAGTCTCCCAACTTTCATACCCCTAAGTATCTGTTTACCTAGTTTTTGAAGCCAATATAGGACACAATTTATTGTTTTCTGACATGTTTGCTTGTACGTAGTTTTGAGAAGGAAACATTGATATTCAATATCTCTTGACTTCAAAGTCATCATGAAATGAGATTGGGTACGATGCAAGAATGTGGAACAATGAATCAATGTCTCTATTTTCAAAGCCCAGTTAGGTGTTTTCATTAGTTTTAAAGGCCAGTCAAAGGATCCCTTGGAATGGAATGGACAAGTTATAGAAAAGGGCGAAATGAGTTAAGAATGGCATTTCAATGGTTGAATTTTTTTCAATTAGTGTCAAGTTATTAGTGGATTAGTGTGTAATGTCAATATTTTGAAAACACAAAAAATTTAGTCAGACCCACTTTGGGGTCCAACTGACTACTACAGAATGACAAGATGAAATGAGCTTGATAAATAAGACAATAGGAATCCAATTCATCAGATTAATTGGATAAAAGGATGGTGTGTAACTAGGTATCTATGAGAAAGAAAGATGAGACCTTGCATAATTATGAGGATATGTAGAAGTAAATACCTTTTTCACAACACTGTCAAAATAAGAGTAAATATGAATTTTATTAAACATTTGGCCAATGGTATCTGCAACAATTGGTTTCCACTTATAGCATTAATGGATGGAGGAAGGTTTAGTTCCTTCTAAAAGTGCGGTAGATAGTGAGAAGTGAGAAGAGCAACTATGGTGGAATAATTGGGCATTCAAGACATATCCCATGCTTGGAATTTGAAAGGCAATGGGATGTTGATTGTTGATGCTCTTTCTTGTAAATCCAAGAGTAGTAAATGTTTGGGATCCTCATGGAAGATGCCATTAATAATGTTGTTGTAATAAAGCATAGCAATCCATAAGTGGATTGGAAGTAGAATGAGTTAGGGAGCATAAGATAGGAGGATGACCTATTGCTGAAATTTTTTTGAGAGATGTTCTGAATTGTAAAGATGTGAAGCATACAGAAAAAGAGGTGTCATCAAGGTAGTCCATGATAGCTCACAATAGGGGAGGCATATTTAGTGGAAGGAAGACTAAAGGTTTCTTTCATGTGATCTGACTTCATGATGAGAAAGTTTCTCCTTCCACACCTCGAGTGAATGATATCCTAATGAGTTTTTAGAATGGGATCAAATCAAATATGATAGCCAATGCATATGGGATTTGTAGCATTGAGCATGTATTTCATCCATCATCCATGTCATAGAGTCCCCTACAAAAAGCTTGGTATGCACTTCTTTTTTCTTTTTTGAAGAGATACGTTCTTTTAGATGTAAATCTACACCTTATCAAAGTGATTCAATGATGTATTAAACTTGACCAACATGAGTAGTAGTGAAACTCAAGCATAAAAAAGGAAATGAGCCAGGTTATTAACATAAAAAAATGCATCTTCATTGGGATGAAATATCGCACATTGGGTAGGTTGTTACTTATTTTGATGTTTAAATATTCCAACACGCATATTACTTATTGTCTTAAAGACATGGATCTTTTGGAAAACCATGAAGCCTGTGGTGGACCCTAGTTGGTTGGACACTTAAAGAAATTTTGAATGAACATGACATCCAAGGTGATGATGTTAGCATGATGCAATAGCTGAGTGACAAACCAAAAATTGACAAGTGGCACTTTAGAATAAATAATAAATTAAAATGTATCAGAGATGACTCCTGCTTGCACTAGAAATAAGGTGTTGACATGGCATGAGGGGGACATGTGTCACAAAGGTACATTCTTGCATGTGATGTGGTACCTGTTGACTGTACATGCAGGGTTAAACCTAGCTAATATGTGTTAGTGGGCCTTGAGTCAATAGTGACATGGCAGAACCAGTCAAATGGTGATAGGATAGTTAGGAAGCCAAAGAGGTATTAACATGTAGTTGTGTTGTGTGGACCAATCAAAGGGTTCCACATGGTGCTCAAATAGAAGATGGTGTGGCATATGTTGAGCAATGACATATTTCCATGTGGCATTGGTGGTCAAACCTAGGTTTGACTCAAATTCATGAGTAAGGTAGAAAATAAAAAATGATTAAAAAGTGATTTTTAAATGATTTTTCTCAAAGATTCACATAAAAAAAATTTTAAATCAAAAGGATATAAGCTAAGTTTTAAAGTCTAGAAATTTTTTAACTTTTGAGAAAAGATTTGCAAACCTATAAGGCCTTGCTAGGGGCATGATTTTCAAAATGGTATTTTGGGCATTTTTGGTAAGAAAATATAGTGATATTATATATCCCTATAATCTAGAGAGAATGAACTTTCCATAATTGGAGTTTGTCTTCACATAGGAAGCCTCTACTCAAGTTATACAAGATTTTGTCCCAGATACCCTAGTTTGAAACCACATTTAGGTATTGAGGTTTAAATTTGTTTTCTAGCTAAGTGATTAACTAAATGTGTGTAAAAGATAGTAAAAATGTAGTTAGGGTAAATTTTTGTCACCTCCAAGTTAGTTGAATCAAGATATTATTAGCATTTCATGACGCATTTTAGATATTTGAGTGACATAAGGGTTTTCATCATTCATAACAGATATTACCATGTTTGTTATAGAATAATGATGAAAATCATATCAGATTTCAAGGTTAGAAAGAGGAGAGATGTTTTACAACTGGAGAGAATGAGGATTCAAGTGAACACTTGTCACTTCTAGATCAAATCTAGGATTTCATTCTTCTCCTATATCTTTCTCTTTCTCATCCATTGTAGGGTTTGGTTTTAGTTCTAAAACAAACCTCTCATTGTTGTGGTACCAAGGGGTTCCAATCTTGAGTTTTCTCATATTTGTGTGACTAGGGTTCTAGTTTTGGCATGTTTTCATCACTGTGATACCACATTCTTCAACATATTTCTCTTGTGTGAATAATAGTAGTTAAGCTTGTATACCTAGTTATGATCTATTTAGTGGTTTCATGAATTGTTTTACATACATATGAATGTATAGTTTCAAAGAAATGAATATAATGAACAAGAATCTCTTAGTTTCTTTTTGATTCTTGTCTCCTATCTCTATAATCTACAATGTTTTAAGGTTTAGGGACAAAGAACTTAGACCCATTTGCATCCCCTTAAGGTTGTGTGTCATATATATGTTTTTCTATTAGAACAAACGGCTGGGTAAATTCTTGATGTATTTGATAGGGTTGGTGGTTGTTTGAGATGGATATTTCATGAGAATGAGGTATTTATGAACACTGATGTCTGATTCAAAAAGTGATAAGATATATTTTGATATCTTGATGTATGGAATATGCCAACAGTACCATAGATGTATGTGTTTAATTCATGAAATTTCTCAATAGATAAGGCATTGATTAGTTAAAAGATCAACTTGTTCTTACTGCTACATATTTGGGGTTTTTCTGAAATCAACATCATTAATCAAATATCTTTCCCTTTATTGTTGAAGAACTGAAATGCTATGCCCTCACTTAGCTTATCAATTTCTTGGGCCATGTTATTAGCTTTTGCATGTCTAAGATATTTGCATAAGTGTTAGAAGATTAAGTATTTTATCTACTTTGTTTTATATTTAGTCTATTCTTTTGAACTCTAGTACCATATGATAGGTCCACCTACCTAGGCTTTGCAGAGCCTAAAGTAGAAGAAGGGTCTAGCCTTATAGTTGGCTCGGTGTTTGAAAAGGTATGGTAAATGGGAAGTAGCTACCCCTATATGTATCTTGTTCTCATCAGGGTAATTTGAAACCATAATGTTTCAAATCATCAATATAACCAAAGAAGATGATGAGGTGATATGGAAGATATTGAAGAGTTCAACACCACCATTTAAGCCAACAATTCAAATGATGCATTTTTTGATCTCTTGTACCAAATATTTCATAAAGGAAACATTAATTGGAAGACTTGAAGTAGTTGACAATGAGCTTATATAGTCTAGAGAATTGACCATAACAGAAACAACTTTCAGTGCCTTCAATATTTGACCTAGTTTACCATTGAAAAAAAGTGCTAGAGAAGACTTTGATAAAAATAGTAGATCTAATGAGGGAAAAAAGATAGAAGAAGGAGTATCCCTTCTAGTAAGAAGAGAAGAGGATGGTAAGAAAATCTTTAAATGTTGGACTTGTAATGAATTTGGTCATTACACATCTAAGTGTCCTAAAAGAGGGAATTATTATAGAGGTAATTTGAAACCTAGAAGAGACAGAGAATGTTTGTATGCAAATGAAGAAGATGATTTTGATGAACAAGTAGTAAGTGCTAGTGATGATGAAATTATATTTGTAGCTATTAAAGAAGAAATTCTAGAGAAAAATGGCTTTGGTATCATAGGTTGAAAAGATATCTAATTGGATAATTGATAATGCTTGTTCACATCATATGACTAGTGATATGAAAAAAATTGTTAACTTCAAAAGTCATGATGGAGGCATTGTCAGAGTTGGAAATAATGTAGCATGCCAAGTTAAAGGTATTCAATCTATAACTCTTGATAGTACGACTAACACTAAAGATGTATATTTTGTTCATGGTTTGAAGCACAATCTTTTGAGTGTTGGACAACTAGTGGATAAAGGTTATCGATTATAGTTCATAGAGAAGACATGCATGATTAGAGATAAAGATGGAAACATAATTGAAATAGGAAATAGATCTAGAGGTGATTTATTTTAGTTTAATCCTATTGAAATAACATTTTTGGTTGCAAACGTAGATAACAGTTGGTTATGGCATAAGATATTTTCTCATATAAACTTTGATAGCATTGTGAAGACTAGTAGTATGTTTGTAGTTGGAGATTTTACTAAGATTGTAAAGCCTACTAATACAACTTCTAAGGACTGTGTATTGGCAAAGCATAACATAACTTCTTTTCCCAGCAACAAGTTTGATACTACAAAAAAAATTGAGATTATACATATAGATCTTAGTGGTCCTGTGAGGACTAAAGGATTCTATGGTGAAAGGTATCTCATGATTTTAGTTGATGACCTTTCTAGAATGATGTAGGTTGCATTTCTTAAAGAAAAATCTAAGGCATTTGATAAATTCAAGATATTCAAGAATAGAGTTTAGAATGAATTAGGTATGAATATTAAATATTAAGATCAGATAGAGGATGAGAGTTTACTTCAAATGAGTTTAACATCTTTTGTGAAGCTAATGGAATCAAAAGATAGTTATCAACTCTAAGAACCCCTGAACATAATGACATTACAAAGAGAAGAAACAAAAGTAGCAAGAGTTATGTTATCTAAGAATGATGTATCTAAAATGTTTTGGAGAGAAGCTATGAATACAAGAGTCTACACTATGAATAGAGTGCAAGTTAGGAAAGACACAAACAAGACCCCTTATGAACTATGGTTTGGTCACTCACCTACAATCAAGTATTTTAGAATTTTTGGTAGTAAGTGTTATATCAAAAGAGATGATGATATTGGTAAGTTTGATGCTAGAAGTGATGAAGGTATCATCCACACTAGGGTTTTCTCTCTGATCAAGGGTTTTCCTAGTTAACATATCTAGTGCGAATTGTGTATGAGTATCTTGTTGTGGTTTCAATTTTTATTAATCACATGGTTAAGTTTGTTTAAGGTTAATGTTTTTCATGATAGTTGGATAACTAATTTATGCCCTCCTCCTTTTAGTTATATTAGTGGACTATATATTCAAACAATCTTCCATGGTGATCTCTTTCACTATTCTTGTTCTCAAACTTCTTGCTTAGTTTCTCCTCAAATCTTAGGGAAAACTAGTATGCTTCCTTAATATTGTTCATTCAAACCAGACTTAGCATAGTAATCTAGAAGACTAAGTTGCAAGCTACCACCCAAAGCTATCCTAGAAAATGTTTGGGTCTTTCTTAAATAAGTGATTTTATGCCACCCAACAAGCTTTTTGACATTGAAACTTAATACCTAGGGCCAATAGACCCTAGCACTATATATAAAGTTGGCCAAATACATCTTCGACAATTATTTTAGAAATTTCAAGTAGCCCAACTTTGGAAGGCCATAACTCTCAAACCATTGCTCCCATTGGCTATCATAACTACTTCTTAGAAATGTCAACTCCTAATCTATAGGCTTGGAATGACACAAGCACCCTTTTGTTGAGTTTTAGAATGTCATCCAGGAATTGTAAGGACTCCAATGGTGGGCCTTAAGATTGTTTTCTCCAAATTTTCCAAAAAAAATCCCCAATAACTTCTTCGATACTTAAGCTAGAGCAATGCTATTTTTATGGTAGGCTTACAATTCTAAAATGAACCTTCATGTAGAAAATAAGAACATTCCGAGCTTGTATGGCTAATTTACTAAAAATAGCAAGTTCCCATAAATAGTAACCACCCTACCTACTAGTCCTTTTTAAAATAGAAAAGACTGAAAAATACAAATTCTTTTGGGTGATGTAGGATTTTTTTACACCCAGGATGCTCTTGTATCAAATTCTTGAGGTTGTCAAACAAGAATTATCTAGTCTCTCCCAAAATATAAAAACAATAGGAAAACTAGTTATAGAGATAAGAGTTTTATAGTCTCCTGATAATGTTCATAACCAAAGTTGAATTTTAGAAATATATTTGTTATGAAAGCACTCTCTCAATCATCACACATTCCATATTTTTTTATATTACAATTGCAAAATTTAAAGTTATTGGATTGATGCTACTAGTTGGGAATAGTTGATTGTTCATTTTATCGTACCTAATCTGATGGTAGTTCTTCAAGAATTTTTAATCAACCTAGCTAGTCATCAACTAGACCAATGAATCATAGTGAAAATAGCACTAAAATTTGTGACTGAAGTCCCTAAGAAAAGAGATTCAAATAATGAATCATTTGAGAAGGTATTGGAAAAAAGGGAGAAAAGGAGAAGATATGATCATGATCATGATAGAGACAATAAAAACTATAGACATATTGGAATAAATTCAAACAAATATAATAGAAAGTCTATGAAAGGGTATAATTAGAGGAATGAGATTTATGGAGGTACTAAACATGATGATATTATATATGATGTAGAGGGAAAATACAAGAGCAAAGATATGGAAAATAATTATTCTAATCATAGAACTAGTAAGAATTGTACCTTTGAAAAAGTCAAGATGATATAGAGCCTAGAAGGGTTAAGTCAATGGGAGAAAGAAGTAATTGGGGTAGATATTCTATGGGTGATAGGTAAAATGCACAAGGAAGGCAGTAATAAGAAAGTGCTACAAGCTGGGAATAGTTGATTGTTCATTTTATCCTACATAATGTGATGATAGTTCTAGAGGAATTTTTAATCAACCTAGCTAATCAACAACTAGACCAATGCATCATAGAGACAAAGGTATAAAATTTGTGAATGAAGTCCCTAAGGAAAGAGATTACATATTGTTGGTAAAAAAAAAATTCTTTATGATTTTAACTCTTAGATGCCCTAATTTGTGAACAATAACTGATTACAATAGTTGGAAAGTTGCTTTTGAAAAGACTAACTTCTCTCAAAATTATTAGGTACAACTCCGTATTGCAGGTTTACAAAAAAAATTGTTTATTTCTAAATCTAAATAGGATATATTCTTAACTAGAGAATAAGAGAGGTAAACCAAGCTAAACCTATACAAGGTTCAACTCAGGCTAGAAATGATTTAGAAAGTTAATTAAGTTTTATGGACTCACACATCATATGAACTCATAAAATTTAATTATTCAATGGTGCATGCCAACTAATGCTAAACTAAACTAATTAGAAACATAAAATTTAGATAATCTAAGCTTAGTTTGAAGGAAAAACATTTAAAGGACTTCTTTGAACCTAAGCTGACAATACTTATGATGTTCAGCTCGCTATCTCAAAATAGCGAAATGAAGCTTTATTCGCTCCTTGTTTTAATCCAGATAAAAGATAAAGATAACAACTAATTACTAATAGAATGGAATAAAAACTATTTGATACAAAATACCATTCAATTAACTCTAAAACATCAAGTACTTCACACCAAAAATTGGCCTACCTTTTATTAATCTTTCATTTCAATACATATAGGATTCTGAGATGACCATTACAATGGAAGCTTAATCGATTCATCTTCTCAAAAGAATGAAAAATAGAAAGGAATTAGTTTTTCATATTTTAATGATTATATCAAAATGTGAAAAAGGCATAATATGAATCACTTCTCCTTCTTTCCTTTTTCTACTCTTTCTCTATAGGCCTTAGTAGTGATGATAATTGGAATTAATTCATGTCTTTGTACATGCACATTAGTATATCTGAAGAGCCATCTAGAATGCTCTCTAGCCAAATATTTGATGGCATTCAATCTATCTTTCAATTCCTCTGTGGCCACATTTATGCATCCACCAAGTTTCTAGAGTTCAAAAACTTTGTTCTAGTGCCTTGAAGATATGCTTGTCAAACTATCTATAAAATTATAGAAATTTGTCTTCATGATAGTTATCCCAATTATTCCCTTTCCTTGCCCACTATTCTATGAATCTATATGCAGTCCCTTAAAGATTTTTTAATCTTTGTCTTGATCTTTCTTTACCTTATCTTCAATCTCCTTTAGGCCTTTTTCTACCACCAAGATCATTTCAAACATGAACTGCATGCTTTGTAGCTACTTGAACAAAGGCTCATCTCCTTTGGGCAAAATTTCAGCCTCACTAGCCTCCTTTGGTTTCATGTGGATGATCATATTCAATAGAGATACACAATCATCAGTCTTATTTCTCTTTGCAGCTAGGGTATTTTTATTAGATGAAATGTTATCTTTCTCTATTTTTATTCTTAAGATAATATTTCCAATTTGGTCAATAACGGAGATAAGTGCTTGAACATCTGTAGTAGTAGGGCTCCTAGTCATGGTATCTTGGAGAAGCTCACCAATGGAGTGACCAATTGTTGAATATACCAATTCAATTCTTGTATCTTCACCATCATCCTACGATTTGATAGTTTTAGGTTCTTCATTTGTCCTTCAATTACCTCATTTTTCGACTTCAACAAGCCAACTTTTCTATCATGTCTAGCTTTCGCAAGATCTATTGCATGCATGGTAAAATAATTTGTAGTCATATCCTTAATTCTTCCTTTAGTAGGTTTGGCTATCTCCATTATAAAATTCCCTATTTTAGGGTCTTACCCAAGGATAGACAAGAATTTCTACTTCTTTACCTTACTCAATGTGGATCTAGAGTGAACTAAAAGAGATAAGGTATGCTTTTTGGGAGTCCCTTCATCCTTTCTTTTTCTCTTCTTCTCTAGAGTGTCCCCCAACCAAGAATCAATACCTATCACCTTGGAAGTTGTCTCGAGAGAACCTATGTTGAACATCTTCTTCTTGATTGAAATAGCTACTCTCATTGTCAAAGAGAATGGATTCTTTGGAGCTTGTGAACCAAGCTTCGAAGAGTCTTGGCCTTTCTTTTCTTTTGTATTCTTTTTTGCTACCTTTTTTAACTTAGTGGACTCACTATCACTACTTCCTCCATCACCTAAGTCCACTACCTGCAAATGAGGGCTATTGAGTAGGAGAAGTGTAGTTCTTGCAGGTGGAACTAGACTATTATGAGGTGATGAAACTAGAGTAACATCACTATCTTTTGGTTCATCTACCTTCTTCTCTACTTATGGTTGGGCACCAATCACTGTGAGGAAGCCATCTTGGCAAGTCTTATCCATAGGAATATTTTTGTCTAGAGATTGATCACCTCCATCTAATGGTTGAGCTCATCCTTGAGTTATGGCCAAGGTTACACTTGATAAGAGGGAGTAGTAGTTGTAGCTACTAGAGAAGCTTGAGAAAATGTTCTCTTACTTTGACTTCTTCTTTTTGTGGTCCATTCAACCCATTTCCTAGTCCTTTTGATGATTCTAACCATCATGACATCTAGCTCTTCTCCAACATCTTCATAAGGTTCAGAGGTGATAGGAGTGCCTCTTAACTTTTTCAAATATGTATTACTATACATATTTTGCCCATCATCTTCTACTCGTTCAACATCAATATTAATTTGATACAATTTCACTTGATCCACTATGAATCTAACAAAAGCATCATCTCTTGTCTTATATTTATCTTTGCAATCTTCCTAGTAGTCTTCAACCATGGTGATGTGTTTGATCATGCTCCCAATCTACAAAACATCCCTTGCATATGCATTTGAGTTAAACATAGGTCTTAAGACCTACATCTCCAATTTGTATTTCATCGCAAATACTTTCAACATTTTCTTTGCATTAGAATAGGACTTGCAACTGAAAGATCCCACCTTCATAGGGAACTTGTATCCCTTTTTCTTCAAACTCCCACTCAGCACATTCACTTGGATTGCTTTCCTCATGATCTTGATCAACACAATCATATCGCTTGGATACCTTGGTAGCTTAAAGGGGAACCCATAAAAAGCTAGAATATACAAATATGAAAAAGATGAGAATTGGATGAAATAGCTTTCGAACTAACTAATAGCCACCATTGCTTTTGGACTAAATCTCCACTCTAGGTATCCTTGAAGCTCCCTATAAATTCTCATTGTAAGTGCATCATTAAATCTTATATATTCTGCATAACTATTTTCTAATTGCAAACATGGGTAGAACTCATAAGACTTTACATCATCAGGGAAATTTTCTACCCTTAGGAGGCCTGGGCACAACTATAGAGAAGCTAACATGTAAATTAGAAAATAGGACTTGTAGGTGTTGTAGAATTTCATGGCACTAAGAGCATTGGATAGGTTCTCACTTACCTCATGAGCATAGTCAATATATTGTTTATCTGAGCAAATAACTTGTATCGAAAAGAAATATTGTTCAACAAAATTTAGAGCTTCTACCTCACCTTTCAAACTATGTAAAAGGATCGATATGTCAATGATCTTAGGCTTGAGACTAGTACCAAAGAGAGTCTTACGGACCTTACTCTTGGTGCCTCATGGATTTTGAAACCATGATTGCATGATCTCCTTTCTCCAAGTCATCTTCTTGGTAGCGAATTTAGAAATGACTGCTCTATTAGTTAAATCTAAAAACTCCTCCCATTTAGGAACTTTGAGGCAACTTACCACAATTTTCTTATTGATGGAGATCAATACCATATTATTTGGCCATACAATCTATCTATTGTCTAGGTTGTAATAGTTTATACATTCATATATCAACTCTAAAGCTTGAACCAAAATTGGAAAACCTATTGCTCTAACTAGGCTACATCCTCATAAATTTTTAGTTATGGGATGAATTAGCTCTAATCTCACTCTCTTCTGAAAGTCTTGTTGGAATATTCAAATAGGAAGAATGTTTCTAAGAAGGGGGGGGGGGGGAGGGGGTGAATCAGAAATATTGGACTTTAACCATTAAAACATTTTAACTGAAAGTAGATTGCATGCATACAAACATATCAAACAACCATGAAAAAAAAACATGTACTGTCACATAACACTTGAGATTTTGGTAACCCAAAAACCCTCCAAGAATAAGAAGGTAAAACTAGGGTGGTGATGATACCCACAAAATCACTGTAGCAATAATGATTGACCACTTTTGATGGTCTGCCCTGTTAAATGCCTGCTCTGTTAAAGGCTTTACACTGTGTCAATAATGACATGGTTAAAGGATTTACAAACACTTTACATGAAGTGTTACCCTATTAAAGTATTTAGTCACCTCTTTAAAGGATCTACAAAATAGTTGTTAAGTTAACCTATCAACATATGATTTCCTTTCTAATACAATAACTAGAGAGTATTAGGCATAATAAACTTGAAAGCTTACAATCCTTTGATTGCTGAATATAGGCACTTGATCTGCTTACTCTAATCTTGATCCTCTGAGATTTGATACTCATTTGTATCCCTTGCTTTGTTCTAATTAACTAAATATTTAACTGATGCTCTCTTCCTCTAAGTCTTTTTTCTCTTTACTTTGAACTCTAGTATAATTTCCCCATACACTCCTTCATCCATCACCTTGATTCAATGAGATTTTTTCTTCCTTATAAAGACATTTGAAGACTTTGGGTTAGATATGGATCTACAATCCATATTGAATCTCTATTTCTTGCTCATTCCTTGCACTTTTATTATTGGTTGCATGCCTTCTCCATTTTTCTTTTTGGCTGCAGGTAGATTGCATAGAAAATACAAAAGATTTGATCTTATCACTTAAATCCTTTGAGATTCATCATATGGCAGCCATAAAAATGGTTTACATCTGAATTAGTGAAGTTACAAACTCATATGTGCATTCTATGTTACTCAACACTTACTTATTCCTGATGCTTGACACATATAACAAACTGGCTTACTCGGTTCATGTTTTGTTTCTATTTTTCTCGGCATCATTTGTTGTGTTTCTATTTTTCTCCTGTATCATGCTTGGCACCTAAAGTCACTTGGCACTTGATGTTCACTCAACACCTAAATTTCACTCGGCACCTATTGGATTTTTTGACTTAGCACATGTTGTGGCTTGGCATACATAGTGTGCTCGGCTCCAATGTAGAAAGTGGTTAATTGTGTTGGCACTCAAATTTCAAAACCATTCTAATACTAACAATCTTCCCCTTTGACATGAGTGACAAAAACACTTAACTAAGCATTATTTATTTGACCTTATGAGTACATTCACTAATCTACTCAGTATATACAGAGGTTAAAGAGAACTTGATCAAAATTTTGTAACTTACAATATATATACCTCAAAATTATTGTAACTCACCCTTAGTTGATTATGCCATTATCTACACTATCTTGGTAACCAAAATTTTGTGTTTGTGTTATATATCATGCTCCCCTTTTATCTTGTCTCCCCCTTTCATCTTATAATATCTCCCCCTTTTTGACAGTTATGTCAAAGGGTTTTAAGGGTTAAGACCATATTTTGCCAAAAATGTGCTATTTACCTCCATAATCTTCTTGAGAGTTGCATCCTAATTATGAAAATCAATTTCCAATGACTTGTGCTAGATGGCAGCCTCTACAGCAAGGTGAACAAGTCCATCTAAAGTAGAAAGATTAGGATCTTTCTTGAGAATAGTTTCTACATAGACCCGTTCTTTATGGAGTACTTCCAAATGTGGGGTAATGAAGGATTGTAGCTAAATGAGTTTTTCCTTGATGGTGGCCTCTTTTTCTATTAACACAGCTACTTCTTTCTAGGTGTGAAGCATTTGATTAAAGTTCTTCTCACTTTGAGCTAGACCTTGGGTTGCTGCATGCTTGAAATCTTCAGATTCCTCTCTAGGCATTATTCTTTGGCTTGTCTCCTATCTAAAGTATGAAAAGTCACACAACTTTGTGTACAATGAGAATATATTCTCAAGTACCTTTTTCACTTTGTCAAGCATTTTTTCCAATTCAACCTAGGAAAGTGCAATTTCATTAGATATTTTCTCAATTACTTTCCCTTGGAATTTCCTTTCAGACCATTCCATAAGTTCTACATTTGTTTCTTAGTCTTCATTTGTCACCTGGTCAACAATATCTAATAATTGTTCCATTATATGCTTTGACTCATCTGGTGACTAAAAACTAAAAGAATCCATAAAGATGTCTTTAATCTCATGCAATGTTTGCTTTTGTTTATACTCCTTTCTAAGTATCTCCTACCTCTTTCTTCTATTCAATGCTTCCTGCACCTCATTAATTTGATCAATGCTTATTGTTTTTGAGTCATAACTTGGTATGACTACCTCCTCATCTAACTTAGGGTCTCCATAGTGAAGTACCCTTGTAACTTTTGTAGTACTTGATCTTGGTGTTGATATTTGTAGTGGCATTGCATCATTACTTAGTTGTTGCGAAGGAGTTCTCGAGGTAGGAAAATTTATCAATGTTTGTATTGCCTCTTGCCCTTTAGGGGTTTCCTCTTCTTTCTCCTCCCATGTACTATCTTGATCAATTATATAAATTTTAGGAAGTGCACCTTGTGTTTGTGCTATAGGATCAAATGTAACAGTCTATCTAGTTTGTGCTACTTCTTTGTCTCCTGCTGCACTCGGCTTCTATACTATGGTATCAACTATTCCTAATGAAAAAATTGTTTGCATTTGAAGTTGACCATTAGTAGCTATATAGATGATGGAAGGTGGTTCTTGTGGATTTTCCTTATCTCTAACTATGTCTTCTACTAATTTTTGTAATTCATCCACACTAACCAATACTAGATCTGTACATAACTTTTCTTGTCGTGTGGATTGGTCAAGGATTCTTTTGAGATCCTCTACAGTTAAAGCATTGATGTTCTGAGCATAAGTTTCAGGAACATCCTATATAGTTATAGTTTCTATAGGTATGATGGGTACATGAGGAGGGCTAGAAGGTGGCAATTATGTGTCTTGCACACTCTGGTCTTGTTGCTGCTCCTGCTCAACTGTTGTCGTTTCATCTTTCTTTTGTGTCTCCTCCTCCTCTATTTATTTCTTTTCTTCTCCCTTCTTCTCTTCATCTTCTTTCTTTTCTTCTTCCTTTTTCTCCTCTTCTCCTTTTTCTATATTCTTTACTTCTTCCTCCTCTTTCTCACTAGGCTCTTCATGTTCTGTGTTTTGTCCCTCAAGGGGATCTTCTTCTCCATCTTTGATAGTAGTCAAGCCATATATCAACTTCCATATTTTTGTTGACTTACTGACTACATTTTCAATCCTTTTTTGTAAGATATCAAAGGCTCTATGCTTTGGTGTGAAATTGCCACTATATTTCTTATTAGCCTTTGTTATTTGACCTCTTGTTAGGTTAGGCATCACCTGTGCTAAGGTAGATTCTATTATCTCCTTTTCAATTTTCAGAAAATGATGCCATTTGTTTTCAATTATCTCATATAATTCTCTAGGCATGGTATTGTCTAGCTCTACAGGTGCAGTCTTGAATTCAGCCATCATGGCATATACTGATTCCTCTATTTTTTTTTTCTCTTCTTTACTGAGCTTTTTGAAGTCAATGCTTTTTAAATCAGTAAAATCTGCATTCTTAATATTTTCACAAATTTTATCTAAGGCTGATTTTGGAGGATGACTTACCACTCTGAATTGGTTGATATCTTCTGACTTTGTTCTTTCCTCCTCATTACAATCTAGTTGTGCTACATATTTTCTTCTTTTTCTTGGCCCTTCACCAGTCTGTTCAATGGCCTTCTTCTTCTACTTCAGCCTCAATTCCTTCACCAAATTTCTTCTTAATTTTCTTCACCAATTTATCTTTTTTCTTCATTATGGAGGAAGTATTTAACTCCATATTCATCTTTGACCTTACCACATCATAAGTGCCAAAGTGTCCGACACTCTTGTCTATTTCTTCTACCAATAATGCAGTTATTGCTATAGATGCTTCATCTATGTTGATCTTATAACCAAATGGCCTTAGCCATCTCACCCTTGGAATTGTAGGTTGGATATAGCTGCAATCAATATCAACTAAGAAGCATATATCATTAGTATGTTTTTCCACTAAGGAAACTGGTATTCTTATCCTTTGCTTCATGGATTTCTTGAAATCTTCAAAATAGCTTTTCATTAGTGTGTCAAAATTGTCTCCCATTTGTTCTATATATTCATTAATTTGGGCTATGATAGTTCTATCATTTCTCCATGTAACTTTGCCAAAAGAAGGAAATTCATTTTGAACATAAAAGAATACATAAACCAAATTTGCACCAAATTTGCATTGGGCACCCTTTTTCCTTCTTATAGCTACTAGGTTTTCATTAATTTGTTGTAGTTGTAGCTCTACAAGATCATAAGTACGATCCTTTTTCACCAATTTGTAACCTACATCTACTGCAATACATGGCACACTTTTGACTCTACTAGCAATAACTCTAACAACAAATTCAATGATAGGATCTTGAATGGTGTGAATTGTCATTCCTTTTTTATTCCACTGGGCACCTGTGTGTTTCTCAATAACCTCCTTGGATTCACTTCTCAAGGTCTTGTACTAATCTAGGGTAGGATATCTAGTTACCCTATGAATGATTCTTTTCATGATCTTGGTGGGAACATCTTCTAGCCACAAACTACCATCATGAATTCTGCTTAACACAAGTCTAATGCATTCTATCTTAAATACGTTGGGAAAGCTCAAAACTCATGTTAAACCCTTTCTTTCAACAATTTTGTATTCATCTTTCAAAACTCCATCTACACAAAACTTCTCATAGGCTTCCCTTATTTCCATATCTCCTATGGCTCCTATCTTACAATTATAGCATCTTTCTCACATCCTAAACCATTACAACTTTTGGGGGTATGTGAGAAAGGGCTCCAGTGGGATCATTTTTGTATGCACAGGAATATGAAACTACGTAGCTCAGCACAAATGAAAATACCTCAAGATCGATGAAAATGTGTTGTAAGAGGTTGGAATCTACTTGCAATACTAGATTCTTTGCTATGAAGTCACTCTGCTCTCTTTCTCTTCTTTGCTTCTTGATCTCGATGAGGAAGAATGATTGAAATTGCGATAAAATACCCTATTTCCATCGCATTAAATGTTCAATTTCCCACTCAGCTTTTGAAATAATTTTAACATTACTTAGCTTGCACTACATTTCCACTTCACTTGACTTCCATTGGAGTTTTTTTAAATTGGCATCAGTTATCAACTCAATCACTATTAGGAACTCGGGATCCACTAGAATTTTACTCGGCATCCAAAGACAGCTCGGCATCATCATTTAAAAATTTTTCTTGGCATCTTGTCTCATGCAGATTTATACTTTGCATTGCTTGTTCATGGTTTAGGGCTGATGTATGATACTTCCTTATATGTATCAGCCCTATAGGCTCATCTTGTGATTAATTGGATGAGAAATAATCACTTGACCTTGTGGGTGAAGTGACCCTTCCATTGGATGTACTTGATTCATTTTTCTGCCATGTCTTCTTCATTTCTGTTCTAATGTTTTTGACATCAATCTTTTATTTGCCGTTATTTACTTCAATCTTGGGTGCCTTTGACCTTGTAGGACAGTTTCTATTGATATGACCAATTTTTAGGCAACTAAAACATGTGGTTTGGTTCAATCATCTTTAATAATTCTCCTTGATATGTGTTCTTATGCAACTTAGGGGCATATGCCCATATTCCTGACAATAATGACAACTATGCCTAGTGTTATAGTCCCAATAGTAGTGGCTTTCATTCCCTTTTGTTTTTACTAGTTCATTTGATTTCCACATAGGCTTTGATCTGCATTCAAATGCTCTACATGCATACTTCTTACAATTATGACAATGTCCATCAAATCTTTGTGTCATTGTGACTTTGGTCTTGCAATCTTGTGTCATATGTCCTTGCATGTTGCACTTGTGATAGTAACCCTTGCTTTTGGGTGTGTTTAGCTGATTGATTCTTCTACTCTTGCAAAAATTAGTAGTATGCCCCTTTTTATTATAGTATCCTTACACTCTTTGATGATTATCCAACTTCAATGGTGTTGTATCCAAGTCCTAATGTATCATGGGCTCATCTTGGGAATTTCATCAACTGTTCAAAGTACTTGATGGCTTCACCTGACTTGTTGAGATTCTCTGCTATCTCTTTTTCTCTATTAAATTCATTTTGCAATTGTTCATTCTACATCCTCAAAGTAGAAATCTCAATATCTTTCATATTGAGTTCATGATGAAGGTTCATCATTTGGGAAAGTGTATCCATCTACATGTTTGAGACCCTTGTTAATTCAATACATTTTTCCTCAAATCTGTTTGCAAGATTTCTTTTGTCATCTTCCATCATGGCTCTATCCTCAACTACTCTTTTCTTTTGTTCAGTGATTTCACATAACATTATGGCCTATGATTCATGTTCCATCTTGAGAGATCATATCTCTTTTGCTTGAACTTTGTTTTTCTCCATCAGTTTTACTATTGTTGCATCAAACTCTTTAGTGTCTCCATTGGAAAACACTTGTGTGGTATCAATCTCCCTATAGTTTATATCATTTTCAGCTATGGCTATCTCTTTCCTTCTTTTCAAGGATTTTCTTAATTCCATTCTAGCTTCTTCAACCTTGTGTAGAGCGAGATTCACATCTATCACCTAGTTCTCAATGATCTTTCCAAGTTTGAAAACTTCCATCTTTAGATCTTTTCCTCCAAGCTGTTAGGCTTCTTCTTGAGAGGACTTAGCTCTGATACCAATTTTTGGAATATTCAAATAGGAAGAATGTTTTGGAGGGGGGGGGGGGGGGGGTGAATCAGAAATATTAGACTTTAACCATTAAAACTTTTTAACTTAAAGTAGATTGCATGCATATAAACATATCAAACAACCATGAAAAGAAAACATGTACCACCACATAACACTTGAGATTTTGGTAACCTAGAAACCCTCCAAGAATAAGAAGGTAAAATTGGGGTAGGGATGATACCCACAAAATTACTATACCAATAATGTTTGACCACTTCTGATGGCTTGCCTCTGTTAAAGGCCTACCCTATTAAAGGCTTTCCACTATATCAATAGTGATCTAGTTAAAGGATTTAAAAGCACTTTACATGAAGTGTTACCTTGTAAAAGGATTTAATCACCTCTTTAAAGGATCTACAAAATAGTTTTTAAGCTAACCTATCAACATAGGATTTCCTTTCTAATACAATGGCTAGAGAGTATTAGGCATAATAAACCTAAAAGCTTACAATCCTTTGATTTCTGAATACAGGCACTTGATCTGCTTACTCTTATCTCGATCCTCTGAGATCTGATACTCATTTGTATCCCTTACTTTGTTCTAATCAACTGAATATTTAACTGTTGCTCTCTTCCTCTAAGTCTTTTTTCTGTTTACTCTAAACTCTAGTATAATTTCCCCATACACTCCTTCATCCATCACCTTGATTCAATGAGATTTTTTCTTCCTTATAAAGATATTTGAAGACTTAGGTTTAGATATGGATCTACGATCCATATTGAATCTTTATTTCCCGCTCATTCCTTGCACTTTTATTATTTGTTGCATGCCTTCTCCATTTTTCTTATTGGCTGCATGTAGATTGCATAGGAAATACAAAAGATTCGATCTTATCACTTAAATCCTTTGAGATTCATCATATGTCGGCCATGATAATGGTTTACATCTAAATTAGTGAAGTTACAAACTCATATGTGCATTATGTGTTGCTCGACACTTACTAATTCTTGATGCTCGACACATATAAAAAATTGGCTTACTCGGCTCCTATTGTGTTTCTATTTTTTTTAGTATCATCTATGACTTAGCACTTAAATATCATTGGGATCCTATATCATGATCGACACCTAAAGTCACTTGGCACTTGATCTTCACTTGGCACCTGATCTTCACTCACCACCTGAAGGCTATTGGGCACCTGAAGATCACTCAACACCTATTGGATTTCCTAACTCATCACATGTTGTAGCTTAGCATACATAGTGTGCTTAGCTCCAATTTAGAAAGTGGTTAAGTGTGTTGGCACTCAAATGTCAAAACCATTCTGATACTAACAAGTCTTGCATATCATAGAAATGGAGAGAGGTGTCAATGAAATTCTACAATGCAGACTTGATTCCATTTAGCCCATCAAAACCTATAAATCTAGTTGTCATTTTGTTTAGAGATGAATTTTGAATGTAGGAAGAAAAAGAAATAGCAATTGCACAAATACTAGCTTTTGAAAAAGTTGTGCAATTTTAATAGAATAATAGTTCAAGAAAGAATGGTAGTTTTTGTAACTGTTCATCTTTCCATCTATATAGGAACTTCAATGCATCTGTTGATCTCCAAAATTTGTCCCACATGAATGAATTGAAGGAGAGCTTCGTTTAAATAGTAAATGCAAGGTTTTAATGGATATCTTGATGTCTTTTCACTATTTTTTTGGTCCAACGGTAACTTTCTATCCTCTCATATTTACTTTCCCATTTCCCATTAAGTTTAGGGAAGTTATGTATATAGTACTCTTTAAGGAAATATCTACCAAATTAGATTATGCTTAATAGATCTTTCCCACAATGGCTAGATTGTTTCCATTATCATCTCAAGATATTTTGCATAAAATTTTTTGGTCTCATCCACTTACATACTTGATTTTCTTTAAACTGCAAAAAATTGTCCTCATGGGTTGAAAACCTGCCAAGGAGAAGACAATTTTCATTTCTCTGCTTAGGCTTTCCTTTTAACTTTTCTTTTTGACTCATCCATTCCTTTGGGTTTGGAGATGTCCATAAGGAGTGTGGAGCTACATTAGGGACCCATCATTTGTTTCCTTTCTTTTAAAATTTCCTTTTGTGAAAAATAGACTTAATGGGTTGAAAACCTGTTGAGGAGAAGTCAATTTTCATTCCTCTACTCAGTACAATTTTGAGAGCTATGATGAATCTTTAATACTTGTTGAGGTAGATAATCATAAAGGAAACAAGAATTTATCATAAGGTACCTCATCATCTTCTTATTGTGGCTCGTATGCATCATTTGGTGCTCTTCATCAGAAATCACCTTCATGGGTTGAAAACTTGCTAAGGAGAAGGCAAAGTCTAAATTTCCACAAGCTTCTCTTTTCATGGAGAAAATAATAAGCCACAAGAAGATATAACTCTTGTGAATGATCTTTGCATGTTTCATGAATCTCCATCAGATTAGGTACTAGACTACCCATAACATCCCTTGACACACAAGAACAACCATCTGGCTATCAAATGTGGGGAAGGGGAAGATGAAAAATCTAACGAAGGCTCTCTTCACTTAAGAGGACTTAAACTTGGACTTAGACTATGAATTCACTAGAGCACAAATTTCCACTTTACAAATTAATTTGAGGATGAAAAGTGGGGCAATTGCTGGCTCTAACTAGGGACTTGTATAGACTATACCCAAGCAAGGAATCTAAAATCTTTGGTTTCAAAAAAATAAAAGGGGGCACATGACAAAAAAAAGATGAGGAAAAAAAAAGAGAAAAGGAAAGAAAGGGAAATCTAATAGGGAAAACACAAACAAGAACAAAAATGAAACTATAGTATAATATAGGGGTTACCTATTTTCACTTTGAAATTTGATAAAACTTTAGATCCTGACCATTGTAGGTCAAGGGTAGCACCTCACCATCTAGATATGCCAATTAAAACAAATTTTTTTTGAACAACTGATGAATAGTGAAAGGGCCTTTCCACAAAGTATCAAATTTCTTATGCATACCTTTTGGAGCTCTTCTCTTATCCCACAATAAGACACTATCTCCTACAATGAATTTTTGTCACCTTAACTTTTTATCAAATAGGTTCTTCGCATGCATCTAATGTTGTGTGATATGATCTATGATTGCTTCCCTTTCCTCTTCAAGTTTTCTTAAGTACAAAACCCTCTTCTCTAATCCATCCCTATAGATATCATCTTCTATTAGTGTTCTCATTTTATTTGTAGCTAAGTCCAAGGGTAATGGGAGATTAGCTTCAGTCCCATAGACCAATTTGAAAGGAGATATGCCAATTATCCTTTTGGGTGTCACCTTATCTGCCCATAGTGCCTCATGAAGTTTCTTGTGCCAGGTCTTCTAATTATTTGACACCAATTTCTTGACAATATTCATCAAATTCTTATTGTTGGATTCTTCCTTACCATTTCCTTGTGATAAATAGTTAGATGAGTGGCTAGCTATAATTCCATGTTCAAAATAGAACTGAGTAATGTCAATTAAAGATAAATACATTGCATTATCCATTACCTATTTGATAGGAACACCAAATCTATCTAGTATATTTTCTTTAAGGAATTTGCATACCACTTTAGAAGTAGTTTTCTTAGTTTCTTTGGCCTCCACCAACTTAGTGGAATAACTAGTCATAGTTATAACATATTGGTGACAAGCACTAGATTCTAGGTTGATAGGCACAATGAAATCAAGACCCCATTGTTGAAAAGGACCTTTAATGATTGTAGGCCTAAGAGACAAAGTGGCTAATTGAGGTCACTCGACGAAAATCATATATTTCTCACATTTTGCCACCCAGGAGTAGGCATCTTTAAACATTCTTAACTAGTAGTAACAGTGTCTTAGTACTTTGTCTGCTACATGCTTAAATATGGAAGCTTCTCAACAACTTTTCTTGCTATTGCAAATCAACACATTAGAGAAAAGTACCATCTATAGCCCATTTAAACAAATTTTCATCCCAAATTACATATTTAGCTACTTTCAATTTGAGATCTCTCCTCTTTCTTACTATCATGCCTTCTAGACATTCTCCATATGTTAACAAATAAACAATATTTTTGAACCAAGAATCTTGCATGCTTATTACTAATACTAACTACCTTTCTCATGATTCCTTTGTTTCTTCAACAATTCTATTTTCTACAATTGCTTTGCACAAAGAATTGCCTCTCACTACCTTAGTAGGCTTGATTTCAAGTTAATACTCTTGCATTTTTTCCATCCACATCTCTTTGGCCTTACACCCTACACCATATTGTGTCAATACACTTTTTACTGCTACATTTGGAACATAGACCACAGAATGCGAGTGTAAGATATATAATATAAAATTATTTAGTGCTTTTACTACTGTGAAGGCATATTTTTCAATTTGTGAGTATTTCAACTCATGATTTTTCAAAGTTATGCTCATGAAAGCTATAGGGGCTTGTATTCCTTATTTTTTTATCTTGCATAAGTATTTCTAGTAAAGTACGTTTAGAGGCACAATAGTAAATGATGAAATCCCATTTATAATCTAGATGACATAATACTGGAGTGTTAGCAATGGCAATATTAATGTTTAGAAAGATTTTTTCCTAGCTTCATTCCATTTAAAGCTTTAATTCCCTTTCATCGTATCTACAATACATTTAGGAGTTTCTACAAAATCTGGGATGAATCTTCTAAGGGAATTTACCTATCCAAAGAATGACTTAACTCCTATTTTGTTTACTGGTAGGCTTAACCTTTGAATGGCCTCCACCTACTTTGGATCAATTTTAATACCTTCCTAGGAAACTATATGACCCAAAAGCTTTTCTTCTGTAACACAAAAAGTGCACTTTTTGGGATTAAGTCAGATTCCATCTTCTTGAAACCTTTGTAAAACTTTCTTCAATTCTTCTATCTAATTTTTCCTTTTGTTTGAAAAAATAGTGAGGTCATCCAGGTATATGACTATAATTTAATCCTTTAGATCTACAAATGTTTTACTCATGCATCTTTGAAATGTAGCACCAACATTAATGAGTCTAAAAGTCATTATATGGTATGCAAATGTACCCCATGGAGTAGTGAAGGTTTTTTTTTATTGATCCTTCTCCTTTACTTCTATTTGGTTGTATCTTGAAAAATAGTCAAGAATGGACATCATTTCAACTCTAGCTACTATTTACAATAGGTAATCCATATTGGAAAGGGAAAAATTGTCTTTCAAAGATGGCTCGTTCAAATTCTAGAAATCAACAGCAATCTATATTTCTCCATTCTTCTTCCTAACTTGCACTATATTGGCTACCTAGGTGGAATGATTAATGGGATAGATTATAATTTCTTTTAACATCTTCTCTATCTCCTTGAATATGGCATCAGCTACTTTAGGATTATAATTCTTCTATTTCTATCAGAAGGGGACTGCATCAAGCTTTAGGGGAATTTGATGTTTTACCTTCCCATACTTATAACTTTTCAAGTCCTTGTAGCTCTAGGAGAATACATATTGGTATTCTATGAAAAGCTATCTAGAAGCTTGTTTCTCTTTTAATGAACAACACTTTCTAATATTGATCATTTTAGGATTGTAAACATCTCCAATATTCACTCCTTCATACTCACCAGTAGTAGGACCCTTTTCTGCCCTCTTATGCTTTATGTAGGCATCATGTCTATTAAACAATTTTTTCAAAGATACGAAGTATGGGGTAGTGATGTTACCTTGTAATTGGACTTCACTAGTTTGATACTCTTTTGGCTCATGATCAGAGTTTCCATTATTGTTATCAATAGATTGATGTTTGCAAGTAGCCTTGTCATTTTCTAAGAACAACTACAAACTCTTTTCATCTTTAAAGACTTTCCAATATTATGCATTGTTAGGAACATAGGCTCAATATATGATTTTGACTTGATACTTCTTATCTTTAAATTTTGGATGAGGTAACAACACAGAAGTAGAAATGGCCAATGAATCTACTTTGGCATTCATCTCTCTTGGTATTGATTCCATAGAAAAAGCATAAAACCCTTCTATTTCATGCCATACTCTATTTCTATAGTTTTTCAAGTTTGTGATTCTTTACAGAGTATTACCCTTTAATTTGTATCTCCAATATTCCAATTTGAAGGCCATGGGTTTGGGTTCTCCCTCAAGAGGTATTAACACTACACCCATGCTAGATCCCAATGAGGAACAACTTCAATTGAATTCCAATATCCTTATGGATGATGACTTTTTATCCTTAATGGGTGCTTTTATTTCTAAATCTTCAGTTTCCTGCTCATTCAAAGTAGCTTCAATAAATAACATGTAAATGCCAAACTCTAGCTCCTAATAGAAAATTTGGACCTTAGGGTTATCTAACTTCAAGACCATAAATTTTTCCTTTTCCTTAGGTTCTAAGTTGACTTTCTTACTCCCTATAGGTATGATTACTTAAGACCAATCTAACTTTATCTCACCCCCCAAATCTTTGCAAAAAAATTTTCTTAAGAGCATTCCATAGCTTGTTGGAATATCTACAACTAGTAATAGTTTCCTTTTTGGATGAGAAGCTAAGGCTACTTGAGCATCTTTGATCTATCCAAGCAAGGAGACTTTTTTGGTATCCATAGAGTGACACCTTCCATGAACTTTAGTAAGATTGAGACCCAAGGCTTTAGCCATAGAATAAGGCATCACATTGTCTGACACACCTGAATCTATGATGCAATTTCTCAATTTACATCCATTAATATTTAGTGAAATATAGAATGTGTCAATTTTTTTCCTAGGAGAAGTTTCTAAGATAGTGGAATCCTCCTGATTAAATAGGTTAAATGTCAAATTTTCATCCCCTTTTTCAATGGTCACACTCTGATTCAAACCTTAAGTGTTCCCTCTACAATGATCTACCAATCTTTTCAACTTTGAGGGATGAGATTTCAAATAATATATAGGAGAAATTTGGATTTTTGACTCTTCACAGAATAGGATGAAATCAAAAGGGATTTTTTCCTTACCTACTTGAGATGTTGATGCCCCTTGATCAATGTGAATATTATTTGATGAAGAATTGGGATTATTTCTTGGAACAAGACTAGAGTATGACTTCTTGATTTTATGACCTTGGGTTAGTACTGTGTATGAGGCTCCATCAATAGTTGCATAGCATTTGCCATTAGATTCTGAATCTCACTCATACTTTAAAAATAAATTTCTAGAGTCACCATTTGAGTATGAATTTGACTCCAAAAAAGGAGTTGTGATATTCAATTCATTGGTGGATAACATCTACATCATATAGGTAGTTTCCGAGTAGCTTTCACTATAATGATCCATTGTCAAATGGAACATACACATGTTTCCTTTCTTCAATGCTACTTCAATTGCCAATCTTGGCTATGAGCCTATAAGTTGTGGAAACTTTCCATCATTATTCCTTCCTAGTGGGTTTTGATAGTTTCGCTAGTAATAATTACTTAACCTAAGTAATTTTCTCTTTACCACCACTAGTTCATTTGATAACTTTTGAATCAATTCATTAGATGAGGTGGTATGACTAGAACTTGCCTTGGTCTAGAGTTCCCTTTTCCACTTTCTAACAGAGATTAGGTCATCTTCAAACTCAATCGCTTTCTTTTGTGCATCTACTAAATATGTGTATGAGACCTTCTTAGTTCATAATTAATATCTAGTGGTATTGCACTTATAAAGAATGTTTTCAAATTGCCAATAGTAGGCCTATCAGCTATTGGGATCTGGCTAGTGATCTTATTTAAAGTCACAAAACAATCCATCATACTCATGGTGGGTTTTTTTTAATGGATTTCAGCTGTGTTAACAAGACATGTTCATCTTCTGTAGTCTTCAACCTAGTTTTGAAGGCCATTCTCATTGTTTCCCAATTGGTAATTGAGCCATCATCCAAATGATAAAACCACTCTGCTGCATTTTTTGTTAAAGTTTCAACAAATAGCCTTACAACTACATCTTCATGGACAACTCCTAAGATGTGAGTAGCTATGAAGAAGGCCTTAATATGTTCATCCATGGTAACCTTCCCATCACCTAAAATTTTAGGGAAATTCTTCCTTGAACCAGCTAGGAGTGGGTGATGACCTATTAGTGCCAAAGGGCTTATTGCTATAGCCTAAGGAGCAGCCATAATTGTTCTAACAAGGTAGGGTAGAAAATTTATAATGGGAGGAGTAGTTACTCCATGCAATGCCCATACTTGACAAGTAGTATGTGAAGAGATTTGATTTCTAATAGGTGAAGGTGGTTTGCTCTGACTTTTCTTTTCATCTTTCCACTTAGGAATATCTAGGATGGGAAAACCAAGTTCTATGAATTTATCAAAAATAGGATCTTGCCCACCCTATTCTTTGTTACTTCTAAGGAACCTTGTTTGTTCTAGGGTGCTAGGTTAATTTTTTCTTTGAGATTCACGTCTCTACTCTCTTTCTGCCATTTGAATGTCTCTCCTCTAAATAGCTGTTTCTAATGCTTTTGCTCTAGATTCTTCTTCTTCTAATACTTTGCTAGCATTCCTTTAGTGTTCAACATTCCTCCTATTTCTCCAAACAAATGTATTAAGAGATGAAATTATGTCTTCTTGGTCATCTTGGAAACCAAGGTTAGGTTGGAGCATTGGAACAATATTCTAATGAGGTAGTACCATTTTCCCTCATCTTATAAGGCTTATTTAGTCAAGTGACTATTTGTTTCCCCAACAAACTAGTCAAGAATTTGTTCATAAATAGATTTGTTCTTTATGATTTTAACTCTTGGATGCCCTAATTCATAAACAATAACTAATTACAATAGTTGGAAAGTTGCTTCTAAAAAGACCAAATTCCCTTTTGAATTATTAGGTATAGCTCCCAATTGTAGGTTTGCAATGAATATTGTTTATTTATAAATCTAAATAGGGTATGTTCTTAACCAGAGAACATGAGAGGTAATACAAGCTGAACCTATACAAGGTTCAACTCAGGCCAGAAATGATTTAGATAGTTAATTAAGTTTTATGGACTCACACATCTTATAAACTCATAAAATTTAATTATTAAATGGTGCATGCCAACTAATGCTAAACTGAACTAATTAGAAACATAAAATGCAAAGAAACTAAGCTTAGCTCAAATGAAAAATATTTAAAGGACCTCTTTGAACCTAAGGTGACAATACTTATCACATTCAGCTCATTGTCTCAAAATAGGGGAATGAACCTCTATTCACTCCTTTTTAAAATCTAGATAAAAGAGAAAGCTAACAATTAATTACTAATAGAATGGAACAAAAAATATTTGATACAAAATACCATTTAATTGACTCTGCAACATCAAGTACTTCACACCAAAAATTAGTTGACCTTTTATTAATCTTTCATTTCAATACATATAGTATTCTAAGATGACCGTTACAATGGAAGTTTAATTGGTTTATCTTCTCAAAAGAATGACAAATAGAAAGGAATTAATTTTTCATATTACAATGATTATATCAAAATTTGAAAGAGGTACAATATAAATCACTTTTCCTTCTTTCCTTTTTCTTCTTTTTCTCTATATCCCTTAGTGGCAATGATAATTGGAATTAAGTCTTCATGTCTTTGTACATGCACATTAGTATATCTCAAGAGCCATCTAGAAAGTTCTTTAGCCAAATCTTTGATGACATTCAATCTATCTAGCAATTTCTCCATGGCCATGTGTATGCATTTTCCAAGTTTTTGGAGTTCAAAAACTCTGTTCTGGTACCCTAAAGATATGCTTGTCAGACTATCTATAAAATTAGAGAAATTTGTCTACATGATAGTTATCCCAATTATTCCCTTTCCTTTCCCACTATTTTGTGAATCTCTATGCACTCCCTTCAAGAGTTTATAATCTCTATCTTTATCTTTCTTTAGCTTATCTTCAGTCTCCTTTAGACCTTTTTCTATCACCAAGATCATTTCAAACTTGAACTGCATGGTTTGTAGCCACTCAAAGAAAGGCTCATCTCCTTTAGGCAGAATGTTAGCTGCAACAGCCTCCTTTAGTTTCATGTGGATGATCATCTTCAATAGAGATACACAATCATTGATCTTAGTTCTCTCCATGGCCAGGGTATTTCTATTAGATCAAATGTTATCTTTCTTTGTTTCTAGTCTTAAGATAATATTTCCAATTTGGTCAATAATCGAGAGCCCTTTTGACTTAAGCTTGTCACTCCATTGTTTACCAATCTGACCAAAATGCTTATCTTCTTGAAGTTGGGAGATAAGTGCTTGAAAATCTATAGTAGTAGGATTCCTAGTCATGGGTATCCCAGAGATGCTCACCAATGGAGTGACCAATTGTCTAATATACCCATTCAATTCTTGTTTCTCCACCTTCATCCTACCTTTTGACAATTTGAGGTTATCCAACTATCCTTCAATTACCTCACTTTTTGAATTCCACAAGCCAACCTTGGTATCATGTATAGTTTCCTCAAGATCTATTGAATGCATGGTAAAATCATCCATAATCATATCCTCAATCCTTCCTTCTTTAGTAGGTTTGTCTATCTCCATTGTTAAATGCCCTGTTTTAGGGTCTTGCCCAAGGATAGACAAGGCTTTTTGCTTCTTGACCTTACTCAATGCAGATCTAGAGGGAACCACAAGAGATAAAGTATCCTTGTTAGGAGCCCCTTCATCCTTTCTTTTCTCTTCTTCTTTAGAGTGTCCTCCAAGCAAGAATCAATGCCTATCACCTTGGAAGCTATCCTAGGAGAATCTATGCTAAAAATATTCTTCTTGATTAGAGTAGCTACTCTTGTCATCAAAGAGAAGCAATTCTTTAGAGTTTGTGAAACAAGCTTCAAAGAGTCTTGGACTTTTTTTTCTTCTATATTATTTTTGGCTACTTCATCTGACTCAGTGGATTCACTATTACTACTTCCTCCATCTCCTAAGTCCACTACCTGCACATGAGGGCTACTAGGTGAGAGATGGGTAGTGCTTGTAGATGGAACTAGACTACTATGAGGTGAGGGAACTAGAGTAACAACACTATCTTTTGGTTCATCTACCTTCTTCTCAGCTTTTGGTTGGGCACCAATCATTGGGAGGGAGCCATCTTGGCAAGTCTTATCTATAGCAATATTTTTGTCTAGAGATTGACCACCTTCATCTAATGGTTGAGCTGGTCCTTGAGTTAGGGCCAAGGTTACACCTGATATGCCACCTTGGGAGGAAGAAGGAGCTATAACTACTAGAGAAGCTTGAGCAAATGTGCTCTTACTTCATCTTCTTCTTGCTATGGTTTGTTCAACCCACTTCCTAGTCCTTTTGATGACTCTAGCCATCATGACATCTAGCTCTTTTCTAGCATATTCATAAGGCTTAGAGATGATAAGAGTTCCTCTTAACTTTGTCAAATATTTATTACTATACATATTTTTCCCATTATCTTCTACTCCTTCAACATCAATATTAATTTGATACAATATCACTTGATCCACTATGAATTTGGAAAAAGCATGGTCTCATCTCTCAACTTCATCTTTATAATCTACCTAGTAGTCTTCAACCATGGTGATGTGTTTGATCACACTCCCAATCTACAACTTTTCCCTTGCATACCCATTCAGGTTAAGCATAGGTATTAAGACCTCATACAGCTCCAATTTTCATTTCATCTTGAATGCCTTCAAAATTTTCTTTGCATCAAAATGAGACTCATGTTTGAAATCTCCCACCTTCATATGGAACTCATATCCCTTTTTCTTCAAACTCCTACTCAACATGTTCACTTAGATTGCTTGCCTCATGATCTCGATCACCACAATAATATCACTTAGATACCTTGGCAACTCCAAGGGGAACCTGTCAAAAGCTACAAGATGCAAATGTGAAAAAGATGAGAATTGGATGAAATAGCTTTCAAACTAACTAATAACCACCATTACTTCTAGACTAAATCTCCTCTCTAGGAATCCTTGAAGCTCTCTACAAATTCTCATTGTGGATGCACCATTAACTCTTATATATTCTGCACAACTATTTTCTAGTTGCAAACATGGGTAGAACTCATAAGACTTTACATCATCAGGGAAATTTTCTACCCTTGGGAGGCTAGGCCACAACTATAGAGAAGCTAACAAGTAAATTAGAAAAAAGGACATGTAGAAGGTGTTGTATAATTTTGCAGCACTGAGAGCATTAGATAGGTTCTTTCTTACCTTATGAGCCTAGTCAATATATTGGGTATCTAAGTAGATAACTTTTACCAAAAAGAAATATCGTTCAACAAAACTTAGAGCATGATCTCCTGTCTCCAAGTCATATTCTTGGAAAAGAATTTAGAAATGGCTCCTCCGATGGTTAAATCTGAAAACTCCTCTTGTTTAGGAACTCTGAGGAAATTTACCATAGTTTGCCTATTGATGGAGATCAATACTGTATCATCTGGCAATATAACTTGTCTAGTGTCTAGGTTATAATGGTTTATACATTCATATATCAACTTCAAAGCTTGAACTACAACTAGAAAACCTGTTGCTTCAACTAGCATGCATCCTCGAAGCTTTTTATTTATGGGATGAATTGGCTTCGATCTCACTCTCTTCTGAAAGTCTTGCATATCATAGAAACAAAGAGAGGTGTTCGTGAAATTTTGCAATCTAGACTTGATTTCATTTAGCCCATCAAAACCTACAAATCTAGTTGACATTTTGTCTAGAGATGAATTTTGAATGCAGGAAGAAAAAGGAATAGCAACTGCTCAAATACTATCTTTTGAAAAAGTTGTGCAATTTTAATTGAATAATAGTTTGAGAAAGAATGGAAGTTTTTGTAACTAATAATGTTTGCATCTATATAGGAACTTCAATTTATCTGTTGATCTCTAGAATTGGTGCCACATGAATGAATTGAAGGAGGGATCAATTGAAATAGTAAATGCAAGGTTTTAATGGATATCTCAGTGTCTTTACACTATTTTTTGGTCCAACAATAACTTTCTAACCTCTCATATTTAGTTTCCTATTTCCCATTAGGTTTTTGGAAGTTATTAACAGAGTACTCAATAGGGAAATATCTACCAAATAAATTTTTTCTTAATAGATCTTTCTCACAATGGCTAGATTGTTTCCATTACCATCTCAAGATATTTCACATACAATTTTTTTGTCCCATCCACTTGTATACTTGATTTTCTTTAAAATGCGAAAAATTATCCTCATGGGTTGAAAACCCACTGAGGAGAAGACAATTTTCATTTCTCCGCTCAGGGTTTCCTTTTAACTTTTCTTTTTGACTTATCCCTTCATCTAGGTTTGGAGATGTCCATAAGGAGTGTGGAGCTTCATTAGGGACCTACCTTTCATTTCTTTTCTTTTAGAATTTCCTTGTGTAGAAAATAGAGTTCATGGGTTGAAAACCTACCGAGGAGGAGTCAATTTTCATTTCTCCACTCAGGATGATTTTGAGAGCTATGATGAATCTTTAATACATCCTAAGGTAGATAATCATAAAGGAAAAAATAATTTCTCATAAGTTACCTAATCATCTTCTTATTGTGGCTCATATGCATGATTTGGTGCTTTTAATGGGAAATCACATTCATGGGTTGAAAATTCACTGAGGATAAGGTGAAGTAAAATTTTTGGCAAGCTTCTCTTTTCATGGAGAAAATTATAGGCCACAAGTAGATATAACTCTTGTGAATGATCTTTGCATGTTTCATGAATCTCCATCAGATTAGGTACTAGACTACCCGTAACATCCCTTGACACATAAGAACAATGATCCAACTATGAAATATGGGGAAGGTGAAGATGAAAAATATGATGAAGAATCCCTTCACTTAAGAGGACTTAAACTTAGACTTAGACTAGGACTTCGCTAAAACACAAATTTCCACTTTACAAATTAATTATAGGATGAAAAGTGTGGCAACACATACTTCACCATTTTTCTTCTTGTCTTTTCTCCTATGTACTCCTACTATGTTTTTACTTCTTCTCTATTCTATTTGTGTTTATCGAGAGACTTTTTCTAGAAAATTTATTGTGGATGAGAAAAAACAAATGAAATGTTTTAGTATAAATTTTTCCATTGGGAATTCATGGTGACTAGACTGTCACTGACTTTTCTACTGTTTGCAATTATTTCTTGACCTAGCGGTCTAGAATTTTTTTTTTTTTTTTTTACAATTGGTACCACACATGTGTATTTGATATCACTACTTTTTTCTATGTATTCAAATGGCTTATGTGGAAAATAGTTCTATTACATACCACTATTCATTGCTCTTTATACTTGTCATCACTGCATAAATATATTCATTGTTTTTCCTTTGAAATAGAGAAAATATAAGTCCATCATTGTTTCTCTATTTTGTGGTAGTTGTTATGTACATATAATTTCTAATTCCTTTAGCTTTTCTCTATCCAACACTAGACACATCTATCTATTGACTTCAATCACTTCCATTAGATGTTGATCGGAACTGTTGCCTTTAGCATATCAACAACTATTGTTGCAAGATTTTTGGAAGCATGAATGCTAATGAGATTCCTATGTAGGTATGATACTATGATGATATTTTATATTCATGACTAAGTTTTTCATTGATGTCAACATAGTAGTTTTCTATGGTATCTAATAGAAGAATAGTGGAAATATCAAGTTGGTACTAATGCCTAGATGAGTATTCTAACTATCTGAGGTTATGGGAGATAATTTTGGGTATCCTAGTGTATATAGTTAATGTTATAAGAAGAAATGATAATCTGGAAGAAGTTATGTAAGTTTTTTTGATGTCTATTCTGAGATAGATTTTACAGAGTCATGTTTTGGTAAACTTGTTATATCTCTTAGCAGATTTTTTATTTTGAGAATTGAGGTTGATGATGTGAAGAAGACATGTTGGTGGTTATGTGGCTAAGATCACTCATCATAATATTGGGTGTACCAAAATTTATTCAAGTTTCAAGGTAGAGGATTAATATTACCACTAAGTGTAACATGTTCTTAATGTGGTCCTATAATGATTAATTGAGAAGGTCTAATAGCCGACTCAGGGAATTGTTTTATGGACTTGATATAAAGGAAGTACATTTTCCTTTATCAAGTATGCTATGGAATTGTATTTATGAAAAGATATTGTAAACAAAAAGAGAGTGAAATACTAAGTTGAGTAGAGCAAACTAGAAGTGAAGGAAACTTCACTGCCAAGGTTAAGCTAAATGATCCAAGGTTTAATATTTGGATTAGAGGTTTGTGATGTAGTCTAAAAGGTCTGATAGTGATTGGTTTAGTTCAAAAAACAAAAGAAAGAAGAACATAATAGTAAATCACATGTTTGAGTAGTGATCTTTTTTTGTAGTTGAAATTGCATGTTTGGGCAGTGAGCTCATGTTGCATACATTATACCACAACTCCTAACAGGGATCAAAAGTCTCATAATAGGGACTCTATTTACTAAATGTTGTAAGAGAATCCTAATAGGGTCCATCCTCTAATAAGGAATATTTATATTAGTACATCATTTTGTGGACATCATTCCCACTAGAGTTTTCCCTTTGATCAAGGGTTTCCTTGGTTAACATATCTAGTGTAATTGTCTATGTGCATCTTATTGTGTTTGCTATTTATTTTGATGAAATGGTTAAGTTTGTTTAAAGAAGATAAATGTTTTAGTTTTTTTATAACTGATTCACCCACACCCCTATCTCCCCTCTCAATTATCTTGGTGGAATATTGTTTCTAACAATTGGTATTAGAGCATCAGGTCCTTGAAGATAAAGTTTAACAACTTTGGGAGATCCATGGAAAGCATGTTCAAGAAAGATAGTTTGAAGTTTGATGGAACAATTAATGATAGCCTATAGGAAAAGATGAAGACACATTTTTTTTGTATGGGTCTAGGATATTGGATCTTGACAAAATCAGTGAAGACAATCATTTCTAAAAATGATTTGAAAAATTGTACTAAGGATGAAAGAGATCTTTCCATGTGTGACAAGAGAACTAGAGAAACATTATTAACTGCACTTCTTGAAATTGAATACAATTAAGTAAAATCACTTGCTACTTCCCATTTAATTTGGAAAGCTTTGGAAAATAGTTTTGAGGGTGATGCACATTCTAAGAAATTGAGACTACAAAGTTGGATTTTTTAATTTCAAGATGATAAGATGATGGGAGATGAATCTATAAGAACATTTGTAGGTAGAATATCAAAGATTACTGTAGGTATTACATGTCAAGGAGGAACCAAAGAAGATGATGAGGTTATATGGAAGATATTGAAGAGCTTAATACCACCATTTAAGGTAGCAATTTAAATGATACAGTTGTTGATATCTTGTGCAAAATATTTCACAAAGGAGACATTGCTTGGAAGACTTGAAGCAGTTGAAAATGAGCTTAGACAGTCCAGAGAAGTGACCAGAATAGAGACATCTTTCAATGCCTTGAATATTCAACCTAGTTTATCAAAGAGCACAAGTGCTAGAGGAGATTTTGATAGTAGCAACATATACAAGGTAGATAGAATGATTGAAGAAGGAGTAGCCCTTCCAGTAAGAAGTGAAAAAGGAGGTAAGAAAATCTTTAAATGTTGAACTTGTGAGGAATATGGTCATTATGCATCTAAGTGTCCTAAAAGAGAGAAAAAGGATAAAAGAAATTACAAACCTAGAAAAGATAGAGATTTTTTATATGAAAATGAAGATAATGATCCTAATGAACAAACGTTAAGTGTTAGGGATGATGGAATTGTATTTGTGGCAATTAAAGAAGAAAGTCTAGAAAAAGTAGCATTAGTGCCATAGGTTGAAAAGAAATCTAATTGGATAATTGATAGTGGTTGTTCACATCATATGACTGGTGATATGAACAAGTTTGTTGACTTCAAAAGTTAGGATGGAGGCATTGTTAGAGTTGTAATGCAACATTCCAAGTTAAAGGTATTGGATCTATAACTCTTGATGGTAAAACTAGCATTGAAGATGTATATTTTGTTGATGGTTTAAAGCACAATATTTTGAGTGTTGGACAACTAGTGGACAAAGGTTATCAATTGTAGTTCACAAAGAAGACTTGCATGATCAGAGACAAAAATTGAAGGGTAATTGGAACATGAACCAGATCAAGAGGTAATGTATTTTAGTTGAATCCTACTAAAATGACATGTTTGGTTGCAAAGGTAGATGATAGTAGGTTATGGAATAAGAGATTTTTTCATATAAACTTTAATAGTATTGTGAAGACTAGTAGTATGTTTATAGTTAGAGATTCACCTAAAATTGTATAGCCTACTAACACAATTTGCAAGGAATTTATGTTGGCAAAGTATGACAAAAGTTCTTTTGCCTACAAGAAGTTTATTACTACATCAAAATTAGAGATTGTGCACATAGATCTTAATGGTACAACAAAGGCTAAAGGATTCTATGGTGAAAGGTATTTTATGATTCTAGTTGATGACTTTTCTAGAATGATGTGGGTTGCATTTCTTAAAGAGAGATCTAAGGCATTTGATAAATTCAAGATATTCTAGAATAGAGTTGAGAATGAACCTAGCATGAAGATTAAATTTTTAAGATTAGATAGAGGAGGAGAATTGACTTCAAATGAGTTTAACATGTTTTGTGAAGAAAATGGAATCAAAAAATAGTTATCAACTCTAAGAACCCCTGAATAGAATCACATTGTAGAGAGAAGGAACAGGTCAGTTATAGAAGCAACAAGACCTATATTAGCTGAGAATGATGTATCCAAGATATTTTGGAGAGAAGCTATGAATACAAAAATCTACACTATGGACATAGTTCAAGTCAAGAAAGACACAAACAAGACCCCTTATGATTAATGGTTTGGTCACTCACCTACAGTTAAATATTTCAGAATTTTTGGAAGTATTATATCAATAGAGATGATAATATTGGTAATTTTGATGCTAGAAGTGATGAAGGTAATTTTCTTGGTTATTCATTAAAAATGAAGGCTCATAGATGTTATAATCAGAGAACTAAGACTATTACAGAATGTCCAAATGTGAAAATTGATTAGAAATTCAAGATACAAGAGAGAATAGTTGATTAAAATTTAGATGATGATGTTGTTACTAAGCGAAGGAATGATGAGGTATTTCTTGAGACTAACAATGATTTACAAAATGGAGGAGAGCCAAGGCAAGAACAAAGCTCAAAACCTTCAATAGAGGCAAGAGTTGAGATAATAATTCCTACTTCAGGAAAGAATATGATAAAGAATCACCCATACAAGCAAATCATCAACAAAAAAGATAAAGGTGTGATAATAAGAAGCAGAGTCAATGAATAGCTATGCTTGATATCTCAAGTTGAACCCAAGAATTTAGATGAAATAGGTAAAGATGATCATGAGAAACAACCTATGAAAGAGGAATTAGATTAGATAGTAAATAAGGATACATGGGAATTGGTCCCTAGACCTATAGTCAAGAATGTGATAGGAATTAAATCGGTATTTATAAACAAGATGAATGAGGAAGGTGAAGTTGTAAGAAAAAAAGAAAGATTGGTATGTAAAGGTTACTCATAGAAAGAAGTAATAGACTATGACAAGAACTATGCTTCAATGGCTAGAATAGAAGTAGTAAGATTATTCTTAGCCTATGCAGCACAAAAGAAATTCAAAGTGTATCAGATGGACATTAAGTCATCATTTCTAAATGGAGAACATGAAGAAGTGGTATACATAGAACAACTTGAAGGTTGTCCTTTGAAAAATGACAAGGACATAGTATGGAAATTGAGGAAAGTATTGTATGGCTTGAAGCAAGCACCCATAACCTAGTATTCAATGGTGCACAAGAATTTGATAAAGCTTGGATATAGAAAATGTATGACAGATAGTAATCTGTATTAGAAAGAAATTGATAATGGTTTGATGATTTTGGAAATATTTGTTGATGACATCATATTTGGAGGAAATGGTGATCAAAGTCACAAATTTTCTAAAGAGACAAAGAAATAATTTGAGATGAGTATGATAGGAGGAATGAAATATTTTCTAGGATTACAAATTGTACTGAATAAAGCGGGAATCTTTATTTCTCAAACTAAGTACTTAAAAAAATTTCTAAAAGGGTTTGGTTTGGAAATATGCAAACCCATTGGAACACCTATGCTAACCAGACACAAGTTATCTATGAAGGATGAGACACCTGCTATTGAGTAGGAGAAGTACAGATCTATGATTGGAGGATTGTAATATATGATAGACATAAGGCTACGTATAGAAAATGTAGTTGGAATTGTTGCAAGATTCAAGTTGATCCTAGAGAAGCACATTATGTAGTAGTCAAAAGGATATTTAGATATCTAAAAGGAAGATCTCAGTTTGGATTTTGTTATGACTGATCTAATGATTTTACTCTAAGTGCTTATATTGATGCTGATTGGGTAGGCAATATGGATGACAGAAAGAGAACCAATAGTGGAGCCTTCATTCTTAGAGGAAGATTGATTTCTTAGATGAGAAAGAAGTAGGATTGTACATCAAAAAGTATAGCAAAAGAAAAAAAAATGTTGCAATAGCACTTGTAATCGAGTTGTTTGGATGAAGCAGATGCTGAAGGATATAAGGATAGAAATCGATGAACTTGTTGGCATACATTGTGACAACATAAGCATGGTAAATATGTGTAAGAATCCAGTGTTGCATTCAATGACTAAAATTTTTTTTATCAACATAAATATATCTAGGAATCCTATGTTGCATTCAAGGACTAAGCACATTTCTATCAAGTATCACATGTTGAGAGAGAAAGTTGTAGAAAAGGAAATTAGTTTGGAGTATGTGAGCACTAAAGAGCAGATTGTAGATATATTCGATAAGCATCTTTCAAAATAAATTTTGATTATTTCCAAGGTATGCTTGGGGTTATGCCCCTTCTTATGTCAAAGTAGAAGATGAAAAAGTGCATCAGTCTAGTGTAATAGAGTGCCATTGTTGTCTAGACTGAATCATAATGCTTCCTATATGGGGGAGTATGTGTGATGGACAGAGTCATCTAGGACTCTTGTTGGATGTTGTTTTGAATAGTGTCCTTGGACACTTGAGGTAAATATGAATCAGTTGTTGTAGAGTTTGATGCTATAAAGTTCATTGTTGAAACCTTTGACGTTAATGTCAATGAGGGAGAAGTGTTTCATGAAAAAAATCATGTGCAAAAAATCATGGGGGAGAAGCAAGAACAAACATCAAGTAAAGCTCAACAGGTAGAACAATATGTTCAAAAGAACCACACCATGGAATGGTAGTTTGACATAAAGCACATTGAGGTATATCAATGGGGGAGAATGATTGATAAAGAGGATTTGAAAAGAAAGATGAACATTCTTTTGTTGGTATTCTTGGAACTAGATTTTTTTCATCTATGCTGCCATCAATGCCAAATGGGGAGATTGTTGCGAGATTGTTGGAAGCATGAATGCTGCTGATATTCCTATAGGGGAGTATTGTAGATATTTTACATTCATGACTAATTTTTTCATTGATGTCAACATAACAACTTTCTATGGTATCTAACAGAAGAACAGTGGAAAGATCAAGTTGGTACAAACAACTAGTTGAGTATTCTAACTATCTAAGGTTATGGGAGATAATTTTGAGATTGTAAGTAGAAAGATAGTGAAATACAAAGTTGAGTAGAGTAGAGTAGGAGTGAAGGAAATTTCATTTCCAAGGTTAGGCTGAGTGATTCAAGGTTTGATATGTGGATTTGAGGTTCATGACCTAGTCTACAAGGTTTGAGAGTGATTGGTTTAGTTGACATAACAAAAGAAAGAAGAAAATAATAGTAAATTGCATGTTTGACAAGTGATCTCTTTCTATAGTTGAAATTGCATGTTTCGGTAGTGGGCTCATGTTGCATACATTATACCAAAACTCCTAACAAGAACTCAATGTACTAAATGTTGTAATAGACTCCTAATAGGGTAAATCCCCCAACAAGAAATATTTATATTAGTACATCATCTTGTGGGCATTATTCCCACCAGGATTTTTCCTCTAATATAGTGTTTCCCTAGTTAACATATCTGGTGTAATTGTCTATGTGCATCTTATTATAGTTGTTATCTATTTTGGTTGAATGGTTAAGTTTGTTTAAAGAAGATAAATGTTTTAATTATTTTATAACTGATTCACCCCCACACCCCCCCCACCCTCTCAGTTATCTTGGTGGACTATTATTTCTAACAATTGGTATCAAAGCATTAGGTTCTTGAAGATAAAGTTTAACAACTCTAAGAGATCCATGGCGAGCATGTTCAAGAAAGATATTTTGAAGTTTGATCAAATAATTTATGATACCTAGAAGGAAAAGATCAAGACACATTTGTTGTGTATGGGTCTAAGATATTGGATCTTGACAAAATTAGTGAAAACAATCATTTTTGAAAAGGATTTGGAAAATTATACTAAGGATGAAAGAGATCTTTTTATGTGTGACAAGAGAGGTAGAGAAGAACTATTGATTGTACTTCTTGAAATTGAATACAATTAGGTAAAATCACTTAGTACTTCCCATTTAATTTGGAAAGCTTTGCAAAATAGTTTTGATGATGATACACATTCTAAGAAATTGAGACTAAAAAGTTGCATTTGTGCATTTTTAGATGCTAATGTGATGGAAGATGAATCTATAAGAACATTTTTAGGCCGAATATCAAAGATTACTATAGGTGTTAGATCTCAAGGAGGAACCAAAGAATATGATGACATTATATGGAAGATATTGAAGAGCTTAATACCACCATTTAAGGTAGTAGTTTAAATGATACAGTTGCTGATATCTTGTAAAAAATATTTCAAAAAGGAGACATTGCTTGGAAGACTTGAAACAATTGAGAATGAGCTTAGACTATCTAGAGAAGTGACTAGAATAGAGACATCTTTCAGTGCCTTAATTATTCAACCTAGATTATCAAGGAGCACAAGTGCTAGATGAGATTTTGATAGTAGCAACAAATATGAAGAAGAAAAAAAGATTGAAGAAGGAGTAGCCCTTCTAATAAGAAGAGAAAAAGGAGGTAAGAAAATCAATAAATGTTGGACTTGTGATGAATATAGTCATTATGCATCTAAGTGTCCTAAAAGAGAGAAAAAGTATAAAGGAAATTACAAAACAAGATAGAGACTATTTTAATGCAAATGAAGATAATTATTCTAATGAACAAGCATTAAGTTCTAGCAATGATGAAATTTTATTTGTGGAAATTAAAGAAAAAAGTCTTAAAAAGGTAGCACTTGTGTCATAGGTTGAAAAGAAATCTAATTGGATAAATTATAGTGGTTGTTCACATCATATGACTGGTGATATGAACAACTTTTTTGACTTCAAAACTTAGGATGGAGGCATTGTCAAAGTTGGAAATAATGCAACATGCCAAGTTAAAGATATTGGATCTATAACTATAGATGGTAAAACAAACATTGAGAATGTATATTTTGTTGATGGTTTAAAACACAATCTTTTGAGTGTTGGACAACTAGTGGAAAAAGGTTATCAGTTGCAGTTCAAAGAGAAGACATGCATGATCAAAGACAAAGATGAAAATGTAATTGGAACATGAACTGGATCTAGATGTGGTGTATTTTAGTTGAATCCTACTGAAATGAGATGTTTGGTTGCAAAGGTAGATGATGGTTATGGAATAAGAGATTTTTTCATATACACTTTGACAGTATTGTGAAGATTAGTAGTATGTTTACAATTAGAGATTTTCCTAAAATTGTAAAAGCTACTAACACAATTTACAAGGAATGTATGTTGGTAAAGCATAACAGAACTTCTTTTCCCTACAAGAAGCTTTCCACTACAGAAAAATTGGAGATTGTACACACAAATCTCAGTGGTCCTATGAAGACTAAAGGATGCTATGGTGAAAGATAGTTTATGATTCTAGTTGATGACATTTCTAGAATAATATGGGTTGCATTTATTAAAGTAAAATCTTAGGCATTTGACAAATTCAAGATATTCCAAAATAGAATTGAGAATGAATCTAGCATCAAGATTAAATGTTTAAGATTAGATAGAGGAGGAGAATTTACTTCAAATGAGTTAAACATTTTTTTTGAAGAAAATGGAATCAAAAGATAGGTATTACCTCTAAGAACCCCTAAATAGAATGACATTGCAGAGAGAAGGAACAAGTCAGTTACAAAAGTAATAAGAGCTATGTTAGCTGAGAATGATGTATCTAAGATGTTCTGGAGAGAAGCTATTAATATAGTAGTGTACACTATGAACATAGTGCAAGTCAGGAAAGATACAAACAAGACCCCTTATGAAGTATGGTTTGGTCATTGACCTATGGTTAAATATTTTAGAATTTTTGGAAGTGTTATATTTGTTGGTGTAAATAAGTATTTACTTATTACATTACTTAAGTTTTACTTAGGTTAATACATTATTTAATTATTTATTATTATTTTATTATTATTTTAGGTGAGACACTTCGGAGTTTGTGAACTCTCATTGAGTTACACAACTCTAATTAGGCACATTGTGTCTACAACACAGGAGTATGCATCATTCACTGAGTTGTTATGATGACAACACAATTTTTCGCACTCCTCATTTAGCACATGTTGTCTACTCCACTGATTTGTGTGATACACCATTGTAGTCTTATCCTCACATCATCACACTTAATCTCATGCTTAATGGAGGATAATCTGTATCTGGTGTACATGTGCCTGGTTGTATGACATGTCATGGTGTTGACTTCTATGCATTCTAGAAGCTCTCTTGAGGCCTTTATAATTAGGCACTCCTAGTGTACTCTTATATCAATTATTGAATGAATATCATCATTCTAATCATACTCTACCTATTTTGGTCTACTGTGTGCTTGTGTTGAGTTCTTTTGTTCTTGGGTGAATTCTGGCCTAAGCCAAATTCTTAAATGGTATTAGAACTGAGGAGGATTCTCATCACATAGTCGTTCGAGATCGTTCATGCTTTAGCACCTCAATTTTAGAGTATCTATAGAAATTGGGAGTGTCTAGAGCCAGATCTAACCTCTCTATTGTGTTCGGAGCACTGAATCAGTGATGATTGACTATAAACTCGCCTATATTGGATGAAAGTTGATCGAGAGGAAATTTTTTTTTTGAAAACTAGCACTAGAAGGCACTGATTTGCAAGTTAGGTATGATTTTTTTGGATCTATATTTCATTACTTTTAGATCTGAATTATATTTCTGCAATTTAGATATTTTTTGACATTATTATTGCCCGATTACATCTGGGTATTTTCGAAATTAATACCTTTGTTAGAGAAATTTTTTTACAAACCCAAGTGGTCAAATCTTGGATTTGTATTTTGTATGGTGGAATTTTGAATTTATTTATTGCAGGGCATATTATTTCAAATCTACAGACCCTTTAATAATCGGCCCGCACCTTGCAAACACTACACAACACCCAATCAAAATTTGGCAAATATAATCCATGCACTGGCTCATCACATTCTGACTGGAAAAGTTATCCACCACACTGGGGGTTAGTAGATATTGGCTTCACATTATTCTAGCTTCATACTAGCCACTAGCTTGGAGCCTCTCACCGGTAAGGCTTTGTTGCCTTACAATCACGGACTGTTGGTTTTATTCTGCGCTACACCTGCCAAGCCACTTAATGTGGGATTAAAAGTCTGAATCCTCGGTAGGCTTTTATGTCTTTGACGATGGAAAACCTGATCCTCGATGTCGACTGTTATCAAACATTGGTGGCACTTCGACAGTTCGGTGACGTGAAACAATTTCGGCAAGATCAGCCCTGTTAGTATTGATGCATCCACCATCTCTATGAACCATCAAATTTAACCCATCTTTTGCTGGTGCAACCCCTCACCAAATTGATTTTGGTTTTGGCAGTCCGACTTCAAGAGGCCATAACTCACACATCCAAACTCCAAATTAGGTGTATTTTTTTTGAAATTGGGTAAAATTTTCTAAATTTTTCAGCGGTGCTGCTATTTTTTGGTTTTGGTGCATGGATTGTTCAAAATTTGCATTTTTTGGTGACGATACCTAGATAATCCTATAGTTTGCAACTTCAAATGCTTTGTATGGGCACATCTGGAGTCAAAAATAGGTTCCATTTTTTTTGAAAGTGCATATTTTTTCATCTACTTTCTAGATCTAGCATCAAATTATAGTGTTGTGTGGACAAAATTGTCACTTTCAACAATAGGGCCTTTCTTTGCTTTGTAATGCTTCAGAATTGTAGCGCATTGTAAAGTTTCAGATTTGTACTCCATCAAGAGGTTGTAAGAAGAAAAATTAGAAGTCCATGAAGGCCAAGATTGGTAAGTGGCCGATTGTAATCACACTACTGGTTAAGTGTCCAAAGCATCTATTTTGGGGGGTTTTCTTGATTTAGTGAAAAGGGGAGGTATTCTTGGTGTTGTGTTCTCTCTTTTCTATAGTTTTCTTTCATTTTTTGCATTATGGGCAACTTTAAGTTTGCTAAATTGACTCCTCATAACTATGCTTCATGGTCCATCAAAATGTTGTATCACTTAATGCATAATGGAGTTTCTCAATATGTAGATGGTACTCTTCCTAAACCAACAACTGCTAATGTATTAGCAAGTGAAATTTCAGAATGGGTAGCCATGGATAGGAAAGCCTTAGGTGATATATGTTTGGGGGTAGATGATAAAATCATGTATCAAATAAAAAAATGTACTACATCCAAGGAAGCTTGGGATACCCTCAAAAGCCTTTATGGTAAAGTGTTAGAAGAAGATCTGTTTAAAATAGAAGATGAGGTAGTTTTCTTAGATCTTAAGTTGTATGACTCAATACAGGGCTTCATCATTAAGGTGAATGAATTAAGGACAAAGCTTACTAATTGTGGGAATTCTATCAAATATGACAGACTGGTCTATCTCATTCATAACAAGCTTCCATTTGAATAGTCCACCTTTGTATCTTCTTTTAACACCTGAAGGACAACCTTAGGGTCTGCCTACAAGAAAGTAACTTTTGATGAATATGCTAAACTGTTGGCTGATGAAGAAAAGAAGTTGAAAATAATGGGAATTCTCAAATCACCTAAGTCCAAAGCATTGGTGGCCAATGAGGGTTCTCAACATTTAGTTGGACAATCTTCAAACAAAGGAAAGGGTAAGAAGAAATGGAAGAGAAAATTTGAGAATGTGGAAAAGATAACACCTCAATCAAATCAACAAGGCAAGTCCTCAAATTCCAACAAGAAAGGGGACAACAATAATAAGGAGAAGAAGAAGTGCACTTATTGCATGAAATTGGGTCATGAAGAGCATGAGTGTTATCGTAAATAGATTGATGAATTGACCAACATCATGAGGAAACATAATGTTCCATTGCCTAATGCTTACAAGGAGAATGGATCTTCTTCTGAATCAAAGAACAAAGGGCAAGCACTCATGGCAAGTGTGAACTCTTCTAAAGAATGGATATTTGACTTAGGTGCCTCATATCATATGGGTTCTTCAAAGGAGGATTTTTCTTCAATGGATCACTCAAGGGTACCGCACATCTTCATGGGGAATGATAGCAAAATGGAAGTTGAAGGAAAAGGAAATGTGGAAATGGAAAATGGAGAGTTTCAAGAGGTTCTCTATGGTCCAAATCTTAGTTCTTATCTCCTCTCAATCTACCAAATTACTCACCTCGGAGATGGACATAGAGTTGAGTTCCTTCTTGACTTAGTAAAAGTGCATAGTCTTAATGCTGATTCCTTGGTTGCAGTAGGGAAAGTGAATGATCACCAGAGGTTGTACTCTTTCTCACACTTTGTACCTATCTCCTTCAAAGGCCTTGTTAACACAATCTCATTCAAACATGCAATTATGGCATGAGCGATATGGTCATCTTGACTATTGCTATCTTCAGCAACTTTTCACATACCAAATGGTCAAAGGTCTACCTCAAATCAACTTTTCTAAGGGTAAATGTTCATCATATTTAGTGGATATGCATCCAAAGGGGAAGTTACAAAGAGGGAAGTCTTCTAGAGCAACAAGTTTTATTCAAATGGTTCACATGGTATTAGCAGGTCCTTTTGCATTTAGCCAGGGTTGCTACATACTTACCTTAGTTGTTGTAAATAAGTATTTACTTATTACACTTACTCAAGTTTTACTTAGGTCAATGCATTATTTAATTATTTTGCATTATTTTATTATTATTTTATGTGAGACACTTAGGAGTTTGTGAACTCTCATTGAGTTACGCAAATCTAATTAGGCACATGGTGTCTACAATATAGGAGTATGCATCATTCACTAAGTTGTTATGATGACAACACAATTTTTCACACTCCTCGTTTAGCACATGTTGTCTACTCCACTGATTTGCGTGCTACATCATTGTAGTCTTATCCTCACATCATCACACTTAATCTCGTGCTTAATGGAGAATAATCCATATCTAGTGGACATGTGCCTGGTTGTATGACATGTCATGGTGCTGACTTCTATGCATTCTAGAAGCTCTCTTGAGGCCTTTATAATCAGGCACTCCTAGTGTACTCTTGTATCAATTATTGAATGAATATCATCATTCTGATCATACTCTACATATTTTGGTCTACTGTGTGTTTGTGTTGAGTTCTTTTGTTCTTGGGTGAATTCTAGCCTAAGCCAAATTCTTACAATATTAAAAGGGATGATGATATTGTTAAATTTGATGCTAGAAGTGATGAAGGTATGTTTCTTGATTATTCATTGAAAATAAAGGCTTATGAATGTCATAATCAAAGAGCTAAGACTATTACAGAAAGTGTAAATATGAGAATTGATGAGAAATTTAGGATACAAGAGAGAATAGTTGATTAAAATTTAGATGATGATGTTGTTACTAAGCCAAGGAATGATGAGATATTTCTTGAGACTAACAATGATTTGTAGAATGGAGGAGAGCCAAGGTAGGAAAAAAGTTTAGAACCTTTAGTAGAGGCAAGATTTGAGATAGAAACTCCTACTTCAAGAAGGAATATAATAAAGAATCACCCATACAAGAATATCATTGAAAGCAAAGATAAATGTATGATGATAAGAAAAAAAGTCAATGAAGAGGTATGCTTGATATCTCAAGTTGAACCCAAGAACATAGATGAAGCATGTAAAGATGAGCATTGGAAACAAGCTATGACAGAGGAGTGGGATCATATAGTAAAGAACGAGACACAAGAATTGGTCCCTAGACTAGTAGAGAAGAATGTGATATGAACTAAATGGGTATTTAGAAACAGGATGAATGAGGAAGGTGAAGTTGCAAGAAACAAAGCAAGATTGGTATGTAAAGGTTACTCACAATAAGAAGGAATAGACTATGATGAGACCTATGCTCCAATGGAAAGAATAGAATTTGTAATATTATTCTTAGCCTATGCCGCATAAAATAAAATTAAAGTGTATGGCTTTAAGCATGCACCTAGAACCTATTACAAAAGGTTGGACACAGATTTGATAAAGCTTGGATAGAAAAGGTATGGTAGATAGTAATCTATATTGGAAAGAAATTGATAATGGTTTGACAATTTTGGTAATATTTTTTAATGACATCATATTTGGAGGAAATGATGATGAAAGTGACAAATTTGATAAAGATATGAAGAAATAATTTGAGATGAGTATGATAGGAGGAATGAAATATTTTCTAGGATTTCAAATTCTATAGAATAAAGAAGGAATCTTTATTTTTGAGACTAAGTATTTGAAAGATTTATTGAAAAGGTTTGGTTAGGAAATACGCAAACCCATTGGAACACCTATGATAACTAGATACAAGTTGTCTATGAAGGATCAGATATGTACTGCTGAGTAGAAGAAGTATAGATCTATGATTAGAGGATTGTAATATATGACTGACACAAGACTAGATATAAAAAATGTAGTTGGAATTGTTGCAAGATTTCAAGTTGATCCTAGAGAAGCACATTATGTAGTAGTCAAATGGATATTTAGATATCTAAAAGGAACATTTGAGTTTGGATTATGGTATGAAAAATCTAATAATTTTACTCTAAGTGCTTATACTAATGCTAATTGGGAAGGCAGTATGGATCACAGAAAGAGCACCAATAGTAGAGCCTTCTTTCTTGGAGGAAGATTGGTTTCTTGGCTAAGAAAGAAGTAGGATTGTACATCACAAAGTATAGTAGAAGTAGAGTATGTTGCAATAGAAAACAATTGTAATCAAGTTGTTTGGATGAAGTAGATGCAAAAGGATATAAGGATAGAAATTACTGAACTTGTTGTCATACATTGTGACAATACAAGCATGGTAAATATGTATAAGAATCTAATGTTGCATTCAAGGATTAAGAAAATTTCTATCAACATAAATATGTCTAAGAATCCTATATTGCATTCAAGGACTAAGAACATTTCTATCAAGTATCATATGTTGACAGAGAAAGTTGTAGAAAATGAAATTAGTTTGGAGTATGTGAGCACTAAGGAGTAGATTGCAGATATGTTCACTAAGCCTCTTCTGAAAGAGACTTTGAGTATTTGCAAGGTATGCTTGGGGTTATGCCCCTTCTTACATCAAAGTAGAAGATGCAAAAGTACATTAGTCTAGTGTAACATAGCACCATTTTTGTTTGGACTAAATAGTGATGCTTCCTATATAGGGGAGTATCTATGATGGACAAAGTCATCTAGGACTCTTGTTGGATGTTGTTTTGAATAGTGTCTTTGGACACTTGAGGAAAGTGAGAATTAGTTGCTACAAAGTTTGATGTAGTAAAGTTGGTTGTTGAAACCTTTGACATTGATGTCAATGGGCGAGAAGTGTTTCATAAAAAAATTCATGTGAAAAACATAATGGGGGAGAAGCAAGAACAAACATCAGGAGAAACTCGGTAAGTAGAACAACATGTTAAAAAGAAGAAAAACATGGAATGGTAGTTTGAAAAAAAGAACATTAAGGTATATCAATGGGGGAGAATGATTGATGAAGAGGATTTGAAAAGAAAGATGAACATTCTTTTGTTGGTATTCTTGGAACTAGATGTTTTTTCATCTATCTTTCCATCAATGCCAAAGGGGGACATTATTGAAAGATAGTTGGAAGCATGAATGCTGATGATATCACTATAGGGTGGTATTGTAGATATGTTACTATGCTGATATGTTACATTCATGATTGAGTTTGTCATTGATGTCAACATAGTAATTTTCTATGATATCTAATAAAAGAATAGTGGAAAGATCAAGTTGAGTATTCTAAGTATCCAAGGTTATGGTAGATACTTCTAAGTATATGGTATATGTAGTTAATGTCAAAAGAATAAATGATAATTTTGGCATTTATGTAGGTTTTAATGATGTCTATTCTAAGATAGAAATTATAGAGGCATGTTCTAGTAAACTTGTTATATCTCTTAGCAGAGTTGTTATTCTAAGAATTGAGATTGAGGATGTGAATAGGACATGATGGTGTTAATGGGGCTAAGATCTCTCATCATAATATTAGGTGTATGGAAATTTATTCAAGTTGCAAGGTGGAAGATTAATGTTATTGCTAAGTGTAACGTGTTCTTAATGTGGTTCTATAATGATTAATTAAGAAGGCCTAACAACCAACTTAGGGAATTCTTTTATGGAATTATTATAAAGGGAGGAAATTTTCCATTATTGAGTATGGTATGGAATTGCATTGATGGAAAGATATTGTAAGAAGAAAGAGAGAAGAATGCAAAGTTGAGTAGAATAAAGCAGAAGTAAAGAAAACTTCATTGCCGAGGTTTTGCTGAGTAATCCAAGACTTGATATTTGGACCTAAGATTTTTTTTATTGAAAGAAGAAAATAATAGTAAATTTCATGTTTGATAATTGAGCTCTTCTTGTAGTTGAAATTGCATGTTGAGGTAGTGGGCTCCTCTTGCATACATTATACCACAACTCCTAATAGGGTTGGCACAACTCCTAAGAGGGATTCCAAGTCTACTAATAGGGAGTATGTACTAAATGTTATTATAGAATCCTAATAGGTTCCATCATCTAACAAGGAATATTTATATTAGTACATCATCTTGTGGGCATCATTCCTAGCAAAATTTTCCATTTGATCAAGGGTTTCCCTAGTTAACATATTTGGTGTAATTGTCTATGTGTATCTTATTGCTATTGATATTTATTTTGGTTGAATGGTTAAGTTTTTTAAAGAAGATAAATGTTTTAATTATCTTGGTGGACTATTGTTTCTAAAATTTATGTATATGAAATTTCTATGTCCTTTAGCTTTTCTCTATCTAGAACTTGAAATGTCAATCTTTTAACTTCAATCACTTCCATTAGATGCTGATTGGAACTTCTACATTTGGAAAATGCACAAATATGATAATCATTTATTATATACAAGAATCACAAGCCTTCTAATGGCACATCAATGTTTGTTATATCATGAATATTTTATCATCATTGACATGAATTGAACTTGTGAGACTCTCCAGTACATATTGGAATATCTCCATTAACTTCACCAATTGTTGATTTCCACATTATTTGATTAATATCAACAATGTGTTGAAAATGTATGTGGAGTAACTAAGAGAGGGGATGCATCAATTACCACAAAAAAAAAATCCACAGATCTTGTAGATGTTTGATAAAACTAATGTATTGTATGTTAACTTTAATAGATCTTTAAACATTCATAGTGATGAAAATGTATGCAAAAGGGAAATAACATGAAGATGTGAGACACTAGATTTAATATGGAAACTCAATATGGAAAAAACTACCAATTTAACTAGTTACTATTTTTTACTATTTTGAAGTGAGCCATATTAGGAGGAAACCTAGTTAAAGGTTACAAAACACACTATTAGGTGTGACCTCATTAAAGGATTTAATCACCCTATTAGTAGTGGCCTTGCTAGAGGTCTTTTAGAACAATTCAAAAGAACTGTCACCTTGTTAGAGGATTTACAAAATGGCAGTTCAACCAACTTTGTTAAGAGAATTAGATATCACTATTACAATGGTGAGAGAGTAACAATGAATAGACCTAAATGAGATGCAACTAAATTGCTGACATAGATCTTTGTTCTGGTCCACTAGATCTACTTCGAATGAATAAAAATTTGTTCCTTCTTAAGGATATCTAACCATCCTTCAAAGTTCACTCACACTTTCCTCTTCAATCAATACATTTGCATGCTCGCTTATTCATCCTCACCATATCCCATGATTGAATTCTCAACTTGATCTTTCATATATACCTTTCAAATTATCAAATCAGCTCATTTATAAGTTACAATTATCAATAATCATTACATCAGTTGGCTACAACCATTACATGAAACAATTAAAATTTATTTTCCAAAACAATGAAATCCTTCATTGGCTGACCCTACTCAGTAAACACTACTCCAAAAATGATTTATAGCATTAACTGACTGAAGCTTGGTGAACACTGTGAACTCTTTAAAATCCTTTGGAGACTAAGGGAACTCAGTAAACACTAAATTTCCTTTGCTAATCTTGTGAGCTTGGTCACCACTGACTTCTTCCACAAAATCCTTTGATGCCTAAGTGAGCTTGGTAGAAATTGTTTCCATAGAGTAACTTCTAGGAATGCTCAATAGACTCTAAAGTTTTCTTTGTTGACCATCTAAGCTCAGTAGATACTGAGAATTACTTTACTAACCAACTAAGCTTGATAAGCATAGATTGACAGCTACTATGACATTAGTGTAACATCAAAGACAACACTCAATTAGACAATTGTATCCAAAAATTTCCCTCTTTGGCATTGATGGCAACACAACATGTCATAGCATAATGAAATTTGAAAACAAGTCTTTCTCTTATAGAAAGCTTCTCCCTCTGAGATTTCAGAAAATATGACACTAAACTCTCTCTCTTTCTCTAATATAGTAATCTGCCTCTGTGAAAGAATTACATAGCTTCTTCTTTAAATAGTAAATTCTCGCTTAAACAAATTTTAGAAAGATATGACAGTAAAACTCTCCATCTTTGACAACACATTCCAAAGACAACACATATCAAATAAATATTAATGTACCTTGAGTACTAATTCATATGCAAAGTTCTCTTGACTAAGCTGCATCAACAAATAGATCTTTAACTAGGTCCTTATTGATGCATCACTAAAGCTTTACTTATTGAGCTTTAGATAGGGTAATGACCCCTAGCTTACCTCTTAGATACAAGAATGCATCCTTAGGTAATGTCTTAGTGAATATGTCAATAATTTTCTCTTTTGTATGAACATATTCCAATCTAATTTCCTTATCCTCCACCAATTCTCTGACCAAATGATGTTTTATATCAATATGCTTTGTTTTGGAATGCATCATTGGATTTTTAGGTATGTTAATTACACTTGTATTATCACAAAACATGACAACTAGTTCTTTGATCTCAACCTTCATGCCTTCCAATAATTGTTTAAACCAATAAATATTAGAACAATTCACTACTGCTACAACATACTCCACCTCAGCTATAGATTGGGATGTGTAATTTTTCTTTTTGCTTGTCCAAGATACGAATGCACCTCCACTTGTGCTCTTTCTATCATCTAGATTACTAACCCAATTAGCATTAGTGAATACTTTTAGGTCCAAATTTTTTCCAAGTTTATAAAATAAACCATAATCTTCAGTTCCTTTCAAGTATCTCAAGATCCTCTTGATTGCCATCATATGATTTTCTCTAGGTTTTGCTGAGAATCTTGCCACTATACCAACCACAAGAGCAATATTAGGTCTTGTATGAACCACATACCCTAACTTTCCAATCATTGATTTTCATGTCCCCTTTTCAAATAATTAAAAAATAATAATCTTTGCTAAGGCAGGTAGGCCCAAGAAAGTGAAGTTTCAGAAAAAGGGGGTTAATCTTTGGAAACCGTTGGACTAATAAATGAAAATTATTAGTAAAATATGTTTCATTAACCTCTCTTGGATGTGAGTTACAGTTATGCCCTCTTTTAACGGGTGTGGAGGCATTTTGGGCTGATTCTAGAACTTGATTTTACTCATTCTTTGTTATTCTTCAGAGGCCGCCAAACCTGTGGAGAAGGAGACCCAAGAACGAGAGTTTACAGGTTTCCAGGGAGACCCAAGAACGGGAGTTTGCAGGTTTCCAAGAAGGCTAAGGATGGGAATTTAAAGCCTTTCCATGTGCATGCTCATGCAAAGTTTGCCTTTGTGCTAAACTGTGCAGATTTGTGAGTTTTTGGGTGTATTTTTCGTAAGAGTTTGGTGTTTCCGGTTGAGTATTTCATATCAGTTTGGGTTGCTACTTTATATCAGACTTTTAAATGTTAAAATAGAGTTGAAAATATTTATTTGGATATGATTATACTTCTGTGATAGATTATTAAGTTTTTGTGGTGATTTCGGGCTATTTTGTGCTATTTTCAGGAGCCTGATGAGCATTGTTTTTGTCCTCCATTTGGGAGCTATTGTTTGCATGTTATACAGACCTAGAAATGAAATTTTATAGGCTGTTATTCTGCTCAAATTTTTGTAAAAATGTCTACCTTCAGATTTATTAATAACAGGTGAAGCTGTGAAGCTTTTTGGCACGATTTTTGACATACCCGATTTGGGGTTTCTTGAGAAGTTTGGTGGATCTTTGTGGTATCAGATGTTTTATTTTGAAAATCTGATTAGAGGTGTGAAATACCATATCAAATTAGAAAAGGGTACATTTCAGTGGTATCAGAGCCATGATCTTGCCAGCCTGAGGGTTTGTAGAAGCTTGCATGTTAGTTTTGACAACTACCCAGATCTTGCATGTTAGTTTTTATAACTACCCAAATCTTGCATGTCATAATTTATGGTTGCATGTTGCTTCCAATCAAATCGATGTCAAAATTTATGGTTGCATTCTACTTCTAATCATTTGCATGTTAGTTCTTGGTGAATTTGGTGGTTGCATGTTGCTTCTAATCAGCTGCATGTCAAAATTTATAGTTGCATGCAACTAAGTGAAAGAGAAAAAAGATATTTACAGTGAGAAAAGAATAAATTTTTTTTGATCAAACCTCCAGTTGAAAGTAAAAGTACAAAATCCAAGGAAGGGAAAAGTATGGCTGATCCAGATGAGATGGCAAAGAAATTCTTCCAAGACATCCAAAATACTTAGAAGAAAACAGTGGATAGTTTGGTAGAAACTAGAGAGGCTTTGCGAATATTGACAGAAAAAATACAAGGAGTTGCATCTATTAATGAGAAAGGGAGCACTTTAGAGGAGCCAAGAAATCTGAAATCCACACCATCTAAATCAACCAAAACTATTTTCTTGCCTACAGATGAGCCACCAGTACCAAATCTAGCCATTAATCCTATGAAAGAGGTTATAGGTAACTTGATTACATTAAGAGCTACTTACAATGGTTTAGATGATGACTTTCATAGTTTGGTTCCTTTTAGAGAATATGTGGATATGATGAACACTTTGATGTCCAAGAAAGAGTACAGAAGGGAGCATGACATAAGTGGAAGAGAGCTCAAAAATAAAATAAGCAAGTTTATAGCACCTACTTTTGATGGAACAAATAAAATTTCAGTTAGAGCATGGCTACAAAAATTACAGACCTTCTTCACACTTAACCCCATGAAGGAGAGTGATGTTGTTCAAATTTCAAGTCTACACTTGGAAGATGTAGCCTATGATTGGTGGTATCATGGAATGACTACTCAAGGTCATGATCAGGTAACTGCATTTGATGATTTTAGTCAAAGAGTGATAGATAGATTTGACCTCAAGGATGATGATTATGAGGATGTTGTTGTGCATGATGGTGAGATACTTGGTAGAGATGAGAAAAAATTGAGCATTCATGACTTTTCCAAGAGAGAGTACCAGGCACAGTTAGATGCTTTGTCACATGAGGTTGAGGCTAGTAGTACTTCACATGTTTATCCCACCAACTGGAGGTGAGTGAAGATAGTATTGTGACTACATTATCTCATCATGACAGGTATGTGGAATTAGTTGGTATTGGTCATTTTACTCAAGTGAAGATTTTGCTTGAGTTACCAGCTGATTATAATTTACGGATATGGACTCGAGATTGTTATATTGGCATTTGCGATTTAGTTGACTGGAGATCTTTAACACTTTTTGGTAGCAGTGTTTGTTTGGGTGCTATCATGGATTTGATTAGTAGATTACACAGTGTTTTCTTTTCTTATGCCAGTATCTTGTCTAATGTTGGTATTAATTTTTATACACCGATGTTGGGCTTTGTTCATATATCCAGTCAACCACACTTGTTGGAATGTGTTGATAATATTTCATATTTGGCAGTGTGTATAGATGAGTCCCAGGATCATATTGGCATTGATGACATCCAGGAGGATAGAGTGGGTAGTTTTGAAAACTTAGTTCCCTTGGGTATAGAGGAGTTGGACAGCAATGCTAATGTTTTTGATACTCCGTATGTTGATATGAGCTTTAGATTTGATTCACAGGATATGGATGGTAATACTCTAGAGACTAGTAACTTTGAGGATACTCCTTTAGACAGTGCATCAGAGGAGGTTTGTAGGAGACAGTCAAGTCAGTGCCATCATGTGTCTAATCATTTGAGAGTTAGTGACCGAGACATTGCTATCACTTGCCAGCATTTTGATGTTGCTCATCAGTTGTTAGCAATTTATGGATGGGGTTCTCCTACTAGTGATGAGAAGGGAGGCAGTTATCTTTCCTTGATAGAGTTCCACTCTTTATGGGAGGCTATCCAAATTTTGAGACAAGATTATATGCAGTTGGTAGCCGACAGAGATTATCTTATGGAGTGGGGCAGTACAACATATGATGCATTGTTGTCCAAGGAAGATGAGGTGAGTGAGCTTACTGAGCAGCTTGAGGTGACTTTTGAGATTCTTGAGAGTACACAGTTGGCTTTCAAGGAGTCACAGTTTCATTTGGCTAAGGTGACCATGGAGTTAGAGCGACTACAGTCTTTACCTGATTCTATACAGTCACAAGCTGTGGTGTTTGGTGATCCGAGGATGTCCATGGCCGAGATTGTCAGAGACAGTGGAGATGGGGATGCATCCATTCTTGATACTAACATTGGCATATCAGGTTCATTCCCACTAGAGTCAGGTTCAGTTGAGTTGGGTGTTGTAGCAGATTGTTGTATGCCTGACATGGTGGTGGCCTCTAGTACTGATGGCACGGAGACTAGAGATGTATCAAAGATCATGTGTGATGTTGGTGAGTCGGCAGTTGGCATGGTTCCCGCTAGTAATACTACTCCCTTGGTGATATCTTTGGAGGTAGTAGTTAGTTCCAACATGGTTAATGATCAATTGCAGTTAGTTTCATCTAGATTACAGTCTGAGCCACTAACTGAGATTGGCACATTCTATCGGCATTACACTGTGAGGTACGCTCATCAATTTACCTTTGATGACCATGTTGATGAGATGATGATACAGAGATGTACTTTGGTTCCTAGTGCTTATCATCAGTTATGGGACAGTTTGATGCCTCAAGATGAGAGTTGTGATGGGCATGACATGGTGATAGGTTTTGCAGTTGAGAGCTTGATAATATGTGACTTAGAGCAGGAGTTTGGGAGTGATGCTTCATTGGGTGTTGTTATTGATTCTACTCCTTTGGCTATGACATCTCCTAACTTAGCTAGTGATCAATCATAGTGGGTTGTATCACTTGTTCATGGTGAGCTGTTGACTGAGGTTGGTTTTTTTAATCAACATTATATTGCAGGGTATGTACATCAGTTAGCATTTGATCCTTGTTTTGAGGAGTTGATGGCAGGAAAATTTGGTTTGGATTCCATTTCTTACTCTTTATCTTGTAATTTATTTTCACCATCAGCACTGCATGGGAGTTATGGTTATGAGATAGTGGCTGGTGATTTGCAGAGTTGTGTTGACTGCAGGAGTTGTACAGTGTGTGGGTTCTCCATACTTGGTATAGTTTCATTTGGCAGCATTCACCATTGTTGCAGAGTTGGATTGTACATTCCGTATAGGCCAGTGGAATGCATTGATGGTATTTACTGTGTTGGTAGTCAACTTTACTTGGATTTTGATATTCTAAGAGTTTGTGTCTCATGGGTTTCTGACTGTGGAAGTTGTGATTTTGGAGTTTGGTTGAGCTATAATTGTCAGTTTGATTATGGATTCCTCTTGGTCATATTGCAGAGGATATTGCAGGAGCCCGTGTTAATTGGTAGTAGTATAGTTCATGACTACATTTGGGATCTAGGTGGATTGATTGGTTTATTGTTCAGCCATTGCTTGAGGACAAGAAATTTTTGGGAGGGGAGGACTTGTCATGTCCCCTTTTCAAATAATTAAAAAATAATAATCTTTGCTAAGGCAGGCAGGCCCAAGAAAGTGAAGTTTCAGAAAAAGGGGGTTAATCTTTGGAAACCGTTGGAATAATAAATGAAAATTATTATTAAAATATGTTTCATTAACCTGTCTTGGATGTGAGTTACAGTTATGCCCTCTTTTAAGGGGTTTGGAGGCATTTTGGGCTGATTCCAGAACTTGATTTTACTCATTTTTTGTTATTCTTCAGAGGCTGCCAAACCTGTGGAGAAGGAGACCCAAGAATGGGAGTTTGCAGGTTTCTAGGGAGACCCAAGAACGGGAGTTTTTAGGTTTCCAAGAAGGCTAAGGATGGGAGTTTGAAGCCTTTCCATGTGCATGCTCATGCGGAGTTTGCCTTTGTGCTAAACAGTGCAGATTTGTGAGTTTTCGAGTGTATTTTTTGTAAGAGTTTGGTGTTTCCGGTTGAGTATTTCATATCAGTTTGGGTTGCTGCTGTATATCAGACTTTTAAATGTTAAAATAGAGCTGAAAATATGTATTTGGATATGATTATACTTCTGTGATAGATTATTAAGTTTTTGTGGTGATTTTGGGCTATTTTGTGCTATTTTCGGGAGCCCGATGAGCATTGTTTTTGTCCTCCATTTGGGAGCTATTGTGTGCATGTTATATAGACTTGGAAATGAAATTTTATAGGCTGTTATGCTGTTCAAATTTTTGTAAAAATTTCTACTTTCAGATTTATTAATAACAGGTGAAGCTATGAAGCTTTTTGGCACTATTTTCGACATACCCGATTTGGGGTTTCTTGAGAAGTTTGGTGGATCTTTGTGGTATCAGTTGTTTTATTTTGAAAATCTGATTAGAGGTGTGAAATAGCATATCAAATCAAAAAAGGGGACATTTCATTGATCTATATAAGGTTTTATCTACCTCTTTTGAATCATCATCTTTGGTAATTTTTAGTCTAGTACACATGGGAGTTCCAATTGGTTTACAATCTTCCATACCAAACTTCTTGATTATCTCCTTGATATACTTAGACTGAGTAATGTAGATACCATTCTAGCTCTGCTAAATCTAAAGACCAACAATGAATTTAATCTCACCAAAAATAAATATTTCAAATTCCTTATTCATTTGCTTTGAAAAATATTTTCATAGATCATCATTCCTTATAAACAAAGTATCATCCAAAAATATTTATGCCAAAAAAATCTTGTTATCTGGTCCTTCCTTGATATACAAGCTACTATTATCATCAGTTCTCTAAAAACCAATCTGAATAAGATAGTTATGCAATCTCTCATACCATGCTCTATGAGCTTGTTTTAGACCATATAATGCTTTGTGTAATTTGTAAACCATGTCTCTTTTGTTTGGATCAAAAAAACCTTTAGGTTGCTCAATGTAGACTTCTTCATCAAGAATGCCATTGAGAAATGCAGATTTAACATCCATCTGATATACCTTAAATCCTTTATTTTCTACATATGTAAGTAAGGTCTTGACAGTTTTCAATCTTGGAACAGGAGAAAAAGTCTCACTATAATCAATTCCTTCTTCTTGAGAGTATCCTTTACATACCAATCTAGCTTTCTTTCTTGATACTTCACCATCTTCATTCAACTTATTTCTAAATACCCATTTTTTTCCAATCAAAGTTTTATCTTTAGGCCTAGATATAGGAGTCCATGTTCTGTTCTTCTCTATTTTCTCTATCTCTTTATTCATAGCCTCAATCCAACTTTCATTTTCTAATGCATATTTTATATTTCTAGGTTCAAAATTAGCAAGTAAACAAGTACCTTTTAGCTTCTTATCATAGTACCTTCTGATTTGTCTCCAATAATCTGATCTAGTGCATGATGTTTCCTAACATACTTGGCCAATATAGGCTCCTTTCCTTTCGAATGAATTGCATTGTCATCCTCTTGCACTTCAACTTCAGGTTCTAACTGCTTTGACTTGGTAGGCATTAGCTTAGTAGCTTCAGATTGTGGCTTGGTTTGAACTTCTTGCAACTCAATGAATGAAGACTTGGGAGTTGTTGCCTCCTGATTGACAGATGTGTCTGGCAATGTATCAGGTTCAATGAAAACAAATCTCCTATAATCTTCTAGTTGCTTTTTCATTCCTTTCTACAAACTCATCAACTTTCACATGTGCACTTTCTATGATTTTATGAGTAGACAAATTCAAACATCTATATGCCTTACTCTTGCAAGAATATCCTAAGAATATACCTTCATCACCCTTCACATCAAATTTTCCTTTTTTGGATTCCGTCAAGATATAACATTTACTTCCATATACTTTCAGGTAACTTACATTGGGTTTATATCCATACCATAACTAATAGGGGTTTTGAATGAGTCCTTCTTTATGTGTAATCAAGGTATGAACTGTAGTGCTAATAGCTTCCTTCCAGTATTTGATAGCAATGTTATTTTCAATCATTAGAGTTCTTGCACAATCCATGATAAATCTATTCCTCCTTTTAGCTATTCCATTTTGCTTAGGAGTTCTAGGAGTTGATACCTATCTTTTGATTCCTCTTTCAATGCAAAAGTTATTGAATTCATGGGAGATGAATTCACCACCTTTGTTTGATCTCAAACATTTCAATCTTTTCCTTATTTCTTTCTCTTCCATGTTTCTTTTCCAACTCTAGCCAAATACCATTTGAATTTCTCAAATGCTTCTAACGTCTCTCTTAGATACATAAGAGTCATCATTCTTAAGTAGTCATGAACAAAAAAGAATGAAGAACTTTTCTCCAGTATAGCTCTCAATTCCAATAGGTCCAGACAAATCAATATGCACAATTTCCAAAATATCTTTAGACTGATAATTTTTAGTTTTAAAGCTATTATTTCCCATCTTACCAATCTGACAATTCTTGCATAGACCAACATCAAGTTTCTTTAAATTAGGAATGCCTCTTACTTTCCTGAATTTGCTTATCTTTACCATGTTATCAAAATTCACATGACATAAGCTTCTATGCCATAACCAAATTTTTTCAACTTGAGCAATAAAACATGAGCACTCATGAAGTTGAAGATAAAACAAGTTACCTTTTTTTTGTATGCCTAATCCAATTAGCTTTCCTTTTTCATCTAGTAGTCTTGCCTTTCCATGCATGAATTCCACCTTGAATCCAATATAGATTAGTTGTGCCACACTTAGTAGATTATGTTTTAGTCCTCTAACCCAATAGGCATATTCACATACAAGTTCTTTTGTTAATGAGAGTCTATCTCAATCTTTTATGCAACAAGGTTCATTGTTTTAAAATCTTACATTACCACCATCATAGGGTTCAAAATATTCAAACTTTGTTTTCTCACTAGTCATATGATGTGAACATCCACTATCTATGATCCATGTATCATTTTTCCTCACATGAGAGATAAGTGCCATCTTATCTTCTTCATTATTAGATTCATATTTTATAGCCATTTAAACTATTTCATCTTCACTATTATCAGAATCCTTAGCCATAAAACAAGTCTTCTTACCTTTGTCCTTGAATGATTTATGACCTTTGAAATCCTTCTTAACATTGAACTTGTGACTCTTCTTTTCATCCTTATCTTTGTCTAGGCACCTGGCAGCAATATGACTAACCTCTTCACATGAAAAATAGATTAGGGGAACTTTGTCTTTGTATTTTCCTCTACCTCTAGAATATTTCCTTGCAAGTAGAGCTTTAGCTACTTAAAGATCACTGTCATAACTTTCTTCTAATTCTTCTTCACTTTCTAACTAAGATTCCTTTATTTTCTTTCCTTTTTATTTGAGTGAAGGCTTGGCCTCAAATGCTAATTCAATGTTCTTGGAAGCTAGAACATAGTTGTCATAGTTATCTAGCTCAAATGTTGTCAACCTTCCTACTATGGCATCCAAATTTATCTTATGACTTGCTTCACATATTCTTTCTTGAATTGCAAAAAATCTAATTGCATAAATGGGAAGCAATGTTCTAAGAACTTTACTTACAACTATTTCTTCCTTGATATCTCCTCTAGAAGCTTTGATTGCACTGACACTTGCTTTGACCCTTTCAACATATTTGGCAATATTTTCATCCTCTCTCATTCTCATCTGATCAAATTTTCCTCTAAGGCTTTCTACATTGGCTCTCCTCACATTTTCATCACCACTATAGATGTTCTTTAGCTTATTCCACATTTCAAAGGTGGTTTTGTAGTCATTGATATCATCAAATTCCTCATAGCTAAGAGCAGATACAATATCTATCATTGTGATGTTGTGGTTCTTTTTCTCAGTAATATCTCCAACAGATAATGTACCAATAGGAGTTATTTATTCTTCATCAATGTATCTACATCTTGAATCACCAATGGAAGCTAGATGAAGTCTCATGAGACCATGTCATGCGGCAAAGTTGTTTCTGTTAAGCTTTGGAATTTCTGTCTTGTACAATATCCTGATCTTTAGCTTAGATCCTTGAAATCCTTCCTGCAAGCACCAAATTATCTAGTACTAATTGTTTGAAATGTATGTGGAGTAATTGAGAGGAGGGCTGAATCAATTAACACAAAAAAAAATCCACAGATCCCTTAGATGTATGATAAAACTTCTTATTGCTATCACTTGGTAAACATACAAAAATGTTGTAACTCGATAAATGCAATGTATGTTAACTTTAATAGATATTTAAAAAATCATAGTGATGAACATGCATGCAAAAGGGAAATAATATGAAAACATGAGACACTAGATTTAACATGGAAACCCAATATGAGAAAAACCACCAATGTAACTAGTTATTATTTTTTACTCTTCTGAAGTGAGCCCTATTAGGAGCCAACCTAGTTAAAGGTTACAAAACACATTGTTAGGTGTGACCTTGTCAAAGGATTTAATCACCTTATTAGGAGTGGCCTTGCTAGAGGTCTTTTAGAAAAATTCAAAAGAACTATCACCTTGTTAGAGGATTTAAAAAATGGTTGTTAAACCAACTCTATTAAGAGATTTAGAAATCACTGTTACAATGGTGAGAAAGTAACAATGAATAGACCTAAATGAGATGCAACTGAATTGCTAATACAAATCTCTATTATGCTCCACTAAGTCCTCTCTAATCAAATAAAAATTTGCTACTCTTTAAGGATATCTGACCATCCTTCAATTTTTTCTCACACTTTCCTCTTCAATAAATACACTTGCATGCTCACTTATTCATCCTCATCATATCCTACAATTGAATTCTCAACTTGATCTTTCATATATACCTTTTAGATTATCAAGTTGGCTCATTTATAAGTTACAATTATCAATAATCATTATATCAGTTGACTACAATCATAACATGAAACAATTAAATTTTATTTCCCAAAAAAATAAAATCCTTTTGTAAGAATTTGGCTAAGGGAAAAATTCACCCAATAACTAAGAAATCAATCATAAGCACAACTATAGACCAAGAGAGTATAATCAAAATGATGATATATTCAATATGCCATGATGCCATAATAAGAGTACACTAGGAGTGCCTATATATAAAGGCCTCTGAGATACATCTAGAATGCCTCGTAATCAACACCATGATATGTCTTACAACCAAGCACATGTCTAATAGATATGGGTTATCCTCCATTAAGCACATAAGTAAGTGTGGTGATGAGAGGATAAGCCTACAAGGGTGTGACATACAAAACAATGTTGTAATCACCATGTGCTAAAATAGAGTTGCGTACTCCTGTGTTGTCAACCTGATAACTCAAAAAAGTTGCACAAACTCCTAAGTGTCTCACAAATAAAAATAATAAAATAATGCATTAACTTAAGTAAACTTAAGTGAGTGTAAATAGTAAGTATGTATTTACATCAACACCTTCATTAGATGACCCAGCTCGGTAAACATTGCTCCAAAAATGATTTCTAGTGTTAACCAATTGAAGCTTAGTGAACACTTCAAACTTTGCAAAATCTTTTGGAGACCGAGTGAACTTGGTAAACACTAGCTATCCTTTGCTAACTTTGTGAGCTCAGTTAACACTAACTTCTACCACAAAATTCTTCAATGCCCAAGTGAGTTCAGTAGAAACTATTTCCACAAAGTAACTTCTAGGAACACTTGGTAGACTCTAAAATTTTCTTTTCTACCCATCTAAGCTCAATAGATACTGAGAATTACTTTTCTGACCAACTGAGCATGATAAGCACAGACTGACAACTAATATGACATTTGTGTAACATCAAAGTCAACACTCTATTAGACAATTGTATCCAACACAATGTACCTCACTTGAAACTTCATTTTTATCTTAAATGCATCATGCAACAAGAAATTCTATTTGAAAAGTGAATGGGTGACTCATTTTTTGGTGGTACTATTTCTTAAGTTATTCAAAGTTAACTTCTTATTGGTCCATGGTTGATTAGAATGTATCTAAAAGGAAACAATGAATTTGACAAGGTTTTGTGTCAAACTACTTGTTACTTGTTACATATAATATCTTAAAATTGTTAAGTCCTACCTAACTATGTCCAAGGCATCTGCACACTAGAGGCATACTCTACCTACTAAGCTTCCTACATACACATATCCATGGGATCAAGACCCTTGAACTAATCAATCTAATGAATATGTAATTCTAGCTTCTAATTATTTTGATGCAACTATATTCCTACAACAACTAGTGAGTTTTACTCATCTAATACAACTCTTTTCCATCATACACCCACTTGGATGAATCAGGCAATTTTCTATAATTACAATACTCTAATACCCTATTGCAACCTTTGTGTTGTATTTTATAGTTAATGCAAGGTTAATCTATACATGTCCTAACTCAGTCCTTATATAGTTATGTTTAAAAGCTTGTGACAATAATCAATGTCACAAAAGCTTGTTTAAAAACACATATTCCTTTTATTAAATGTAAGGTTGATTACCTAAATATCCATACATGTATAAGCATGGTAAGTTAACTAGAATTTCATGAGATAAATTTTTAAAGTAAGTGGAATGTCCTCATCTCCTACTACTCTCAAGGGAAGTCCATCTTCATTGCTCATGAGAAATTCATCACATGGGTACTATAAGAATCAATAGTCCACCAAGATAACCTGTGGGTGAATCAATTATCCAATAATTATCAACCTTAAATAATCTTCACCATTCAATCAAAGTAAAAAAAAACCATACTAAGATGCACATACACAATTGCACTAAATTTTTTAACTAGGGAAACACTTGATCAGAGGAAACATGCCAGTGGGAATGATCCCCAGAAGATGATGTACTAAAATAAATATTCCTTGTTAGAGGATGGACCCTATTAAGAGTCTATTACAACATTTAGTACATATGAGTCCCTATTAGGAAACTTTGAATCCCTATTAGGAGATTCCAACTCTGTTAGGAGTTGTGCCATCTCTATTAAGAGTTGTAGAAGAAAGAAGGGCCCATTGTCCAAAAAGCTTCTAGGGCAAGACCACTGAACTCAATATCCAAATAACCTTGCAAATATTCCTTGTAGAATAATTTTCTATACTATACTTTGACCTCTTTCCTCTATCCTATCAACTGGACCAAACACTATTTGACCTTGTAGACTAGGTCATCAACCTCGACTCCGAGTATCAAACTTCATGTCTCATAATAAAACCTTGGCAATGAAGTTTTCTTCACCTTTGCTCTACTCTTCTTATTTTTGCTTTTGACTTTTTCTGATTCTTGCAATCATTGATACATTGCATACATGATAAAAGAAAATGTCCTTCCTTTATACTGAATCCATAAAACAATTCCTTGAGTCAGCTGGTACACCTTCTCACTTAATTATTATATGACCTCATTAAGAACACATTATACTTTGTGATAATAGTAATATTTTGCCTTATAAATTGAATAAATTTTGTATGTGTAACATTATGATGAGCGAGCTTAGCCACATCATCTCTAGAATGTCTTCTTCACATCTTTAACTTTGGCTTCTTAGAATAACAACTCTGCTAAGAGATACAACAAGTTTACTAGAACACGCTTCTATAAACTCTGTCATAGAATAATATTCACCAAAACTTGTATAACTTATTCTAGACTTAATATCTTATGCTTTTGAGGTTAGTTGCATATACTAGACACTTAGTATTATCTCCCTTTAACCTTAGTGAAAATTCTAAACTAGCAGTCCGTACCAACTTCATCTTTACCATTGTTCTTCTGTCAAATACCAAATAAAACTGCTATGTTGACATCAATGAAAAAACAATCTTGAATGTAATATATCATCATGATAATGATCTAATCATCTTTCTACAATACTCCCCCATAGAAGTATCATCAGCATTCCTACTCCCAACTAGTACATCTAGGAATATCCTCATTGCCTCTTGCATAAAATGAATCCAATATTACAAAATGCCCCCTAAGAAATAATAGTTCAAGTGAAATAAACACATGAAAAATGAGACAGAAAAAGAGGAATCTAGTTTCTTTATTGTATCAAGATCTCTCTATTTATATACATACATACATACACAGATACATACATACATACATATACATATATATACATACATATGTATACATACATACATACATACATACATACATACATATGTGAAAACAATAATGCACTTTCTAAGAGTTTATAATTGTTCAACAAAATTAATGTTTTATAAGAAAATATTGTTGAAACAGTACAAAAATTGCTTGACATGAGAGCTTCGCAAGTGAGGGTGTTGACCAATCTTGAAAAATTGAATGCTGAAATTGATTTTCATAAGGGTTTTATGGGAGTCACTAGATATAATCTAGGAAAGTGTTGTGGTAAGTATTATGACATTCAAACACTAGCTAAATTGGTCTAGTTCCTACTTAACTAGGTTGATTACTTTATTATTAAATGATCCAATTTTAATGTTAGTTATAATTTTGACATACATAAAAACATTATTATATATACATACATAAATGAAAACAACAATGCACTTTCTAAAAGTTTACAATTGTTCAACAAAATTAATGTTTTACATGAAAATGAACTCAAAGAACTGTTAGCTTAGAAGCAAGGAAATGTTGTTGAAACTGTACAAATATTTCTTGACATGAGAGATCCACAAGTGAGGGTTTTGCCCAATCTTGAAAACTTGAATGCTAAAATAAAATCTATTCATGATCAAACACCTATGCCAGAGTTGCAACACAATGTAAAGTTGATTTTAGATAAGGTAGAGGTAGATATTCAAAAGTTTGATAATCAAAATTTAAGGTATGAGAGAGAAGGAGAAGGATTGGCTTTAGAAAGAATACAAGAAGGAGTAGCTTTAGAAAGAGACTGTACAACAAAAACAACATCCAGAGAACATTAAGGATATTATGGGAGCCTCATGATTACATAATTTACATAGAAGTAGAACTTTCTTCTTCAACTCCTTACACTCAACTCTTTACTAAAGTTATTCTTCCAATAGTCAGAATAGTTGCTACAAATTCCTAGGAGCATTCAAAGATGAGCCATCTCAAACCATTTTGACCTTGATTTTGGTACCCCAACCAATAACATGTACCTCTCAATGATTTGAATTTTCTACATGGAAAGGGATAATGTGCATGGTTCATCTTATTTATTGATCATACAGAGATAAATTTTTGAGGAATATAAGTGATTTGACATTGTGTTTTAGTGGGAGAATTTATTTAGAAGGATTAGTTATTCACCTTTCAAAAAATGAAGAGTGTGAAGTGTAGAAAATTTTCTAACTTAGTCAAAAACCAAGAAGATCATTTATCTATTTTCGCTCTTCTACTTGGCAATAAATTTGATGCATGAGGATCCTGGGTGTAAGAGCAATGTTGCATCACCCAAAAATATTTTCATTTCAATATTTTCTATTTTAATAAGGACTAGTAGACAAGGTGGTTATTATTTATGGGAACTTGATATTTTTAGTATGTCTCATTTCAACTCAAAATGTTCTCATTTTCTATATGATGGTTCATTACAATACTATAAGGCTACCATAAAAATCTCATTGCTCCAACTTAAGCATTAGAGAAGTTATTGGAAAAATTTACAAAAAAATATTTGGGCTCACCATTGGAGGTCTTAGAGTGCCCGAATGATTCAAAAATGTGATAGAAGGGCGCTAGCATGGTTTCACGCCTGTAGATCAGGAGTTGGCATTTCCAAAAAGTGGTTATAATAGCCAATCAAAGCAACGATTCATGAGTTATGGCCTTTGGAAGTAGGGCTACGAAATAATTTGTCAAAAATTTATTTAGCTAACTCTATATGTATTGTTAGCATCTTTTGGCCCTAGGTATTAAGTTTGAGCATCTAGAATCTTCCCAGGCAACATACAATTGCCTATTTAAGAAAGGCTCAAACATTGTCTAAGACAACTTTGGGTGATAGTTCATAGCACTATCTTGCATATTACTATAATGAAGGTGCCCATTTGGGTTATCATATTGTAATTGAGAAATCTGTAATTCCTCATTTGTGGCGATAATAAGAAGTCCATATTTTTGTTCTCATATTTGTTATTTTTTCTTTTTCTCTGTTAAAGTTTATGGTATTAAGGGGAGTCCCATGCATCAAGTGGTATCAAAGCTAGAGTTCTTGAGTGTGTGGATAGATCACCGATTGTGAGATAGTTCACACCAAGACTATGGTTTGGGTTGAGTGTGTAGACAAATTGTTGATTGTGAGGTAGTTTGCACTAGGGTTTTAGTAGAAGCATGAAAATTCCTCCATGTAGAGAGCATGGTAGGAGAGTTGTAGGTGTTACACCTGAAGGTTTGATGGGGACACGACCGAAGAATAGAATGGAACCAACAGAAAAAGGAAAATTATATTAACTGAGAGAATGAGCTAGTACAAACAGTGTAGAGAAAATAAACTTCAAAACATGCCCTAAGGGCTTACAATAGCATAAATCTGGAGAATATTTCTCCTTTTAGCACCTCCTCTCAAACTCCACTCTGAACTGCCTTTTACAATGCCAAATATCTCCTTAAATAGACCCCAGAGGGTTAAGGACTAGGAGTACATTCTAGAAAGTTCTAGTAGGCATCCATTGACGAAATAGAAGGTTCTGGAAGCTGCGTTAGAAGTTGGTGCAAATCTAGAAGAATCCAGAAGCGGTAACCGAACTTCTGGGAGGCATAACTTTTGAACCATAGCTCCGATTGATGAACTGTTTACATTTTTGAAAAGCTCTCAAAGCGCTCTATAGCCCTATGGACAAGCTTTGCTTGTCCCCCATTTTTTGACCCTTTTCAAGGTCATTTAATGCCCCAAACCTGACTTTGAAGCATTCTTAGGAGGGCTCCAAAACCTGAAAAATTGCAATAACTTTCAAACCGTGGGGCCTATTGACCTGATTCTTTTTCTGGAATGCTCTAAATCATGATTACATTCATCTGGACAATTCAAACATTCTAGTTTACCGAAATGATGGCCCAAATACATGCTCCTATTTTTTTGGGATTTTCATACGCACTGATAGTTGAACTATGAGAGTTGGAACCTTTATTTGAGCCAAATGGGTATCCAAAAATGTAACGACATGAAACAAAAACTAAGTCTAAGTACATTTTTTTTGGGTGACACAGGATTGCCCTTATACCTCTGGATGCTCCTGCATCAGACACCCAGGGTAGATTGAAAAGTGACCCTGTCACTTTATGGATGGTAGAGGAAATCCCAAATGGGAAACCTCAGCTACTGAAATCCAAGTTGAGTCCTCGATTGGTCGTCCTTTCCATTTGACCAAATACTCTTCATACTCCCTGTTTCTGGTACTCCTACCCACACGATGATCTAGAATGTCTTCTATCTCCTCCTTCTTAGAAGCAGGAATTGGACATGGCTCTAATACCAGCTCCTCATCTACACCATCATCATGATACTCTGTTAAACCTGCAATGTTGAAGATGCGAGAAATGTGAATACCTTTTGGTAGCTCCACCTCATATGCATTTCCTAAGTCATGTTTCTTCAGAATTTTGCAAGGGCCAAATTTCTTCATTTTCAGCTTGTTGTAAGTACCAATTGGAAATCTTTCTTTTCATAAGTGCACCATGACTAGATCTCCTACTTGGAATTCCTTATGTCTTCTCCTTTGATCAGCCCTAGCTTTATACTCTTGATTCATCTTGGTAATTTGTGCTTGAACCTCCTCATGTAGACGCTTGATATGTTCAACAAATTCCTCAGCTTCAGCACTTGTCCTCTCCCCTTGTTCTATTTTCCTCAATTCTAGTGCAGTCCTTGGGCTATTCCCATATACAATTTGGAATGGTGATTTTCTAGTACTCCTATTTATAGAGTCATTGTAAGCAAACTCTGCTTGTGGTAGAATTAAATCCCATCCCTTGGGCTTATCTCCAACTAAACATCTCAACAAATTGCCCAGACTTCTGTTTACCACTTCTGTTTGGCTGTCAATTTGTGGGTGATGCGTGGAACTGAATTTCAAGTCTGTTCTCAGCTTTTTCCATAATGTCCTCCAGAAATACCCCACAAATTTAGTATCTCTGTCAGAAACTATACTCCTTGGAAGACCATGTAGTCTTACCACCTCTTTGAAAAACAAGTCTACAATAGGGACAACATCATGGGTTTTGTGGCATGGAATGAAATGTGCCATTTTGGAGAACCTATCAACCACCACGAATACTGAGTCATTACCCCTTTGTGTCCTTGGAAATCCAAGAACAAAATCCATACTTATGTCCTCCCATGGCCTTGATGGAACATGCAATGGCTGATAAAGACCCGTATTGTGACTAAACCCCTTGGCAACTTGACAAACCTGGCAACTTTGTACGAACTTCTTCACATCCTGTGAAATTTGAGGCCAAAAATAATGTTCTCTAAGAATGGAAATGGTCTTATCTCGACCAAAATGTCCTACCATCCCTCCACTTTGTTTCTCCTTAATCATATTTTCCCTCATGGAACTCCTTGGAATGCACAATTGACTACCTTTGAACAACATGCCATCCTGAATCAAATAATCTAACCACTTGGTTCTATCTATAGCAACAGGTTCTTTACAAGCTTTCCATGCTTTACCAAAATCAGGATCCTCAGGGTACAAATTCTTGAGTTCATCAAACCCAACTACTTCAACCTGCATTACTGTAAGCAGTGGCTGTCTCCTACTTAGTGCATCTGTAACCTTGTTAGATTTTCCACTTCTATGCTTCAACACAAATGTATAACTCTGTAAGAATTCTACCCACTTCATATGCCTCTGATTCAATTTACCTTGGCTATTTAGGTATTGTAATGCTTGATGATCAATATACAAAAAAAATTCCTTTGGCAATAAATAATGCCTCCATTTCTTTAAGGCCTGAACTATTGCATAGAATTCTTGATCATAAACAGAATACTTCTTCTTTGCATCATTCAATTTTTCACTAAAATATGCAATAGGCTTACCTTCTTGGCTTAATACAACCCCAATAGCATTGCCACTAGCATCACAATCCACCTGGAACACTTTTCTAAAATCTAGAAGTGCCAACACAGGCTATTTTGTCACCTTCTTCTTCAGCAATTCAAAACTTCTCGCAGCTGTTGCAGTCCATTTGAACTCTTTTCTATCCCCTCTTATTGTATCAGTTAGGGGTGCACATATGCCACTGAAATTCTTAATAAACTTCCTGTAAAAACTAACCAGACCATGAAATAATCTTACCTCAGTAGCAAACCTTGGAGTAGGCCATTCCAAGATGGCTTTTACCTTCTCTGGATCCATTTTGAGACCTTCAAGTGATATAACAAACCCCAAATAGACTAACTCCCTTTTTGCAAAGTTACACTTCTTCAAATTAATTAATAGTTTCTCTTCCCTTAGCCTTTCAAGGACACTACAAATATGCAATAAATGTTCTTCCAAAGTCTTGCTGAAAATTAAAATATCATCCAAATAGACAATAAAAATTTTCCCAAGAACTTCTTAAGTACCTCATTCATGAGCCGCATGAAGGTGCTTGGGGCATTCATCAATCCAAAGGGCATGACTAACCACTCATAAAGACCCTCCTTGGTCTTGAAGGATGTTTTCCACTCATCTCCTTCTCGAATCCATATCTGATGATAGCCACTCTTCAGATCTATCTTTGTGAAGTACTGAGCTCCACTCAAGCAATCCATAAGATCATCCATCCTTGGTAAAGGAAACTGGTACTTGATGGTTATCCTATTTATAGCTCAAGAATTTGTACACATCCTCCACTCTCCATCCTTCTTTGGTGCAAGTACTATAGGTACTACACATGGACTCAGGCTCTCTCAAATCAAGCCCTTCCTCAGCAACTCCTGAACCTATCTATTTAGCTCCTCTATTTCAGTAGGAGTCATCCTATGAGTAGCCTTGTTAGGAAAACTAGCTCCTGGAATCAGATCTATCTGATGACTGATTTTCCTTACTGGTGGCAATCCATCTGGAACATTATCAGATATAATATCTCCAAATTCCCCTAGTAAATCTAAAACTTCAAATGGTATTTCACTACTACCTTCTTTATCTTTCCTAGGAATCAAAGCATAGCACATATCCTGATGTTTCATGCCATCTAAAAACTTCCTTCCATCAACAAGACAAATCCTAGCACTGCTACATACCTTTTCACCTTCCTTTTTCATGGGCTTCAATTTGTGGCGAACTCCATCCTTTGTCAAAGAGTATGTGTTTGCATGTCCATCATGTATTACATGTCTATCAAACTGCCATGGTCTACCCAACAATAGATGGCAAACATCCATCGAAATAACATCACAGAGAACTTCATCATGGTAACTCCCAATTTTGAATTTTACTAAACATTGTTCACTTACCAGGACCTTATGATCATCTTTTACCCAAGAAATCTGATAGGGCTAGGGATGTTTCTCCCTCTTGAGCTTCAGCTTAGAGACCATCTCTTCTGATACCAAGTTATCAGTGCTACCACCATCAATGATCACATCACAACATTTATCCTCACACTTGCATCTAGTACGGAACAAACTCCTCCATTGTCCTGGTTCATTCTCACCACTTAGTATGACTCTTTCATTTACCAAGGTCTCTCCTCTTTCTGCATCCTCTGAATGTGATGATTGTGCATCCTCATCCACATGAGAAACCCTAGCTTGGCCCTCAGCTCTCCTATCTGTCCTTCCTTGTTGTTGAGGGCATTCAAAGGTACAATGACCTTCTTCATTGCAATGGAAATAGGTACCATGGAAGCCTTCTCTTCCTTGTCCATGTCCTCTACCTCTTCCTCTTTGATTTCCAAAGTCTTGATCATGGGAGCGGTTGAAATCCTCATTCCTCTGGTTTCTGCTAGCACCCACATCTTCATTTTTCTTTTGGGTTTCATTGCGGCCTCTAGATGATCTACCACTTCCCCTTCCTCCTTGACCGCACCCTCTTTGTCTTCCTTCAAACCTTTTACTCAGCTTCTCTTCAACTCGTAGGGCAATTTGGTATGCTTCTTCAACGCTGGTCATTCTTACCAGATTTAATTCCTCTTGGATGCTAGGTCGCAACCCACTGATATAATAAGAAACCTTCTCCTTATTTGCTTCTGCATGCCCCGCTCTAATCAAGAGTCAGTAAAACTCCTTTGTATATTCTTGGACTGATCTTCCTACTTGCTTTAACCCATGCATCTTCTTAAACAAATCAAGCTCATAGTCCATAGGAATGAACTGCTTCTTCAATTTGTCCACCATGCGATCCCATCTTGTGATCTTCTCCTTTCCTCTTCTAAGTCTTTCCAGTTGAGCCTCTTGCCACCACATTTTGGCATGGCCTTTCAGTTTGGCCTTTGCAAACTTAACCCTATCTGGGTCCCTTATATCCTCATACTCAAAGTATTCTTCCAGTTCATTGATCCAATCGATCAACTCATCTAGTTTCAGATTTCCTAAAAATATACCCACTTCAATTGTAGGTCTTTTCCCAAACTTAGTAATGGCCCTAAAAAGCCTTTCCTCTATAGGATTTAGAACTTCCCTGTCAACTTCCTCTTTATTGTCATCCTCACTATTGTCACCTACGACAACATTTGCTCCTCTACGAAGCTCCTCTTGCAATGCTTGTACCTGAAAGGGAGGGCTCTAACCTCCTCAGGATCAATAGCTCTAGCCCGTCCACCATGCTCTCTTTGTGGAGGCATCTTCTAACTCAAACCCACAACCACACAGTCCTGGTGCAAACTGCCTCACAGTCGGCGCTCTGTCTACACACTCGGGAAAACCCTCTCTGATACCACTTGATGGGGACACGACCCAAGAATAGAATGGAACCAAAAAAAAAAGGAAAATTATATTAACTGAGAGAATAAGCTAGTACAAACAATGCAGAGAATATAAACTTCAAAACATGCCCTAAGGGCTTACAATAGCATAAATCTGGAGAATATTTCTCCTTTTAGCACCTCCTCTCAAACTCCACTCCGAACTGCCTTTTACAATGCCAATAATCTCCTTAAATAGACCCTAGAGGGTTAAGGACTAGGAGTACATTCTAGAAAGTGCTAGTAGGCATCCACCGACGAAATAGAAGGTTCCAGAAGCTGCGTTAGAAGTTGGTGCAAATCTAGAAGAATCTAGAAATGGTAACCGAACTTTCGGGATGCATAACTTTTGAACAGTAGCTCTGATTGACAAACCATTTACATTTTTGGAAAGATCTCAAAGTGCTCTATAGCCCTATGGACAAGCTTCTCTCATCCCCCATTTTTCGACCCTTTCTGAGGTCATTTAATGCCCCAAACCTGACTTTGAAGCATTTGTAGGAGGTCTCCAAAACTCAAAAAGCTATAATAACTTTCAAACCGTGGGGCCTATTGACCTGATTCTTTTTTTGGAATTCTCTAAATCATGATTAAATTCATCTGGCCAATTCACACCTTCTAGTTTACCAAAATGATGGCCCAAATACATGCTCCTATTTTTTTTGGGATTTTCAAACGCACTGATAATTGAACTATGAGAGTTGGAACCTTTATTTGAGCCAAATGGGTATCCAAAAATGTAAAGACATGAAACAGAAACTAAGTCTAAGTACATTTTTTTTTGGGTGACACAGGATTGCCCTTATACCTCTAGATGCTCCTGCATCAAGGTTTTTGAGCCCTCTAAAAACAATTGCAAGCATTGGAAGAAAAAATGTGTAGCAGAATGAATCTTCTCATAAGAGATGAAAGTGAGGATGAGGATGACATAGAAGAAAATGTTGAAGTAGAGGTAGTTCTAAATCCAGAGGAAGAGAGGCCTTTTAGGGCAATCTCCAAGACTGGAAAAAGATCTAAGTTTGAGGTTCCCACTTTTTTGAGAAATCTTAACCTAGAGGAGCTGATTGATTGGATCAATGAATTGGAGGAGCACTTTGAGTATGAAGATATTGAAGATCTTATTAGGGTCAAGTTTGCGAAGGAAAAACTGAAGGGACATGCAAAGATCTGATGGCAAGAGGTTCAGTTGGAGTGAAATTGAAAGTGAAAGGACAAAAATCACTAGATGGGAATGGATGGTAGCTAAACTAAAGCAACAATTCATTCTCGTAGATTATGAGCTTGATCTATTGAAGAAAATGCAAGGGTTGAAGCAAGTGAGAAAATCTATTCAAGAGTATGCTGAACAGTTCTACCAAGTTCTCATTAGAACTAGCCATGCAGAAGCTGATAAGGAGAAAGTAGCTTGTTACCTTCATGGGTTAAGGCCAAGTAATTAAGATGAGCTAAGTTTGGTTCAAATGAACAATATTGAGGAGGCATACCAATTTTCCCTAAGAGTTGAGGAGAAACCAAGCAAGAAGTTTGACAGTAAGAATAGTGAAAGAGGATGAAGTGGAAAATCTGGTGGATGATCTTATGGAGGTCATAATGATGATCAAAAGAACAAGGATGAGGCTAGAAGTAGTAATCAAAACCAAAGGGGAAACCATTCCAATCATTTCCATTCTCAGAATAATAGAGATCAGAGAGGAAGAGGTAGAGGACCAGGATTTGGAAGAGGAGGCTTCTGTGGGAAATGTTTTCACTATGGAGAAGAAGGGCATAGAGCATTTGAATGTACCTAGTGCCAAGGAAGGACATATCAAAGAATAGAATGCCATGCTAGAGTTGCACATGTTGATGAAGATGCTAAAAGAGGAGAAGTCCTAGTTAACAAAAGAGTCTTGTTGAGTGGTGAGAATGAACCTGATCAAAGAAGGAGCTTGTTTCACACAAGGTGCAAATGTGAAGATAAGTGTTGTGATGTAATCATTGATGATGGAAGTATAGATAATCTAGTGTCAGAAATGATGGTCACCAAAATAAAGCTAAAGAGATAGAAACACCTGCATCCATACTGTATTGCTTGGGTACAAGATGACCACAAGGTCATGGTCAATGAGCAGTGCTCTATGAAGTTCAAGATTGGAAGGCACCAGGATGAGGTATTATGTGATATCATACCTATGGACATATGTCATATGTTGCTGGGTAGGCCATGGCAGTTTGACACACATGCTATACATGATGGGTGAGAAAATACCTACACTCTAACCAAGGATGGAGTGAAACATAAGCTGAAGCCATTGCAAGAGAAAGAAGAAAAGGTATGTAGTGCTACCAGAATATGTGTTGTTGATGGAAAAGAGTTTCTCAAAGGTATGAAGTATGAGCACATGTGTTTTGTTATAATTCTAAAAGATAGTAAAAAATAACTAGAGGAGGTACCAATAGAAGTTGAAGATATCTTGGGAGAGTTCTCTGGTATTGTATCAGATAATGTACCTAATGGATTGCCCCTAGTGAGGATGGTCAGTCACCAAATGGATTTGGTTTCAAGAGCCAATTTGCCAAACAAGGCAGCACACAAAATGACACCAATAGAAAGTGAAGAGTTGAATAGGAAAGTTTATGAGTTACTATAGAAGGGGTTGATTCAGAAGAGTTTGAGTCCATGTGTTGACTAGCAGTATTAGCACCAAAGAAGAATGGAGAATGGAGGATGTACACAGATTCTCACACTATCAATAAGATCACAATAAAGTATAGATTTCCATTGCCAAAGATGGATGATATTATGGACTACTTGAGTGGAGCTAAGTATTTCACAAAAATAGATCTGAAGAGTGGGTACCAACAGATTCATATTAGAGAAGGTGATGAGTGGAAAACTGCTTTCAAGATAAGGGATGGACTATATGAGTGGTTAGTCATGCATTTTGGGCTAACCAATGCACCAAGCGCTTCCATGAGGCTCATGAATGAGGTACTGAAGGAGTTTCTGGGTAATTTTGTCATTGTTTACCTAGATGATATTTTGATCTTTAGTAAGACATTAGAGAAGCATTTGATTCATATTCGCAAGGTGTTTGAAAAGTTAATGAAAAAAAAGTTGTTGATAAACTTGAAGAAGTACAATTTTATAAAGAAAGCATTGTTGTACTTGGGATTTGTAGTCTCAAGAGAAGGTCTAAAAATGGACCTAGAGAAAGTGAAGGCTATACTTGAATGGCCTACTCCAAGGAGTGTGACAGAGGTAAGATCTTTTGATGGACTAGCTACATGTAAGAGGAGATAGGAAAGAGTTTAAGTGGATTGTAGGAGTAGATAAGAGCTTTAATCTATTGAAATAGAAAGTTACTGTGCAACTTGTTTTAGTACTTCCTAATTTTAACAATGTGTTTCAAGTAGACTATGATGCTAGTGGTACTACAATAGGAGCTATTTTGAGCCAAGAAGGTAGACCTATATCTTATTTCAGTGAGAAGTTGAATGATGCAAAAAGAAAATATTCTATTTATGATCAAAAATTTTATGCTATAGTTCAAGCATTGAAGAAGTGGAGACACTATCTTCTTCCTAAAGAGTTTGTATTTTATACTGGTCATCAAGCTTTGTAATAGTTGAATAGTCAAGGAAAATTGAACCAAAGGCATTTAAATTAGGTTGAGATTTTGCAGAGTTATACATTTGTTCCAAAACATAGAAGTGGGAAGTCTAACAAAGTTGCAAATGCTCTTAGTAGAAGGCAACTTTTGCTGACAAAAATGTAGATAGAGGTTTTTGGGTTCAAGGAACTCAGCACATTGTATCCAAATGATCCTAATTTTGGAGAAGCATGGTTGGATTTCATGATCTAGGATAATATGTTGTTCAAAGGAAGCCAGTTGTGCATTCTTAGAAGTTCAATGAGAGAGAATCTTATCAAGGAGAACCATAGTGGAGGATTAGTTAGACATTTTGGTAGAGATAAAATCATAGCTTTGGTTGCTAAAAATTACTACTAGCCATAGTTATAGCAATATGTGATGAAGTTTTTACAAAGTTGTAGAGTATATTAGATGGTGAAAAGAGTGAAGCAAAATATAGGGTTGTATCAACCATTACCTGTACTAGAGAAGCCATGGGAGGATGTTAGCATGGATTTTGTTATTGGATTACTAAGGACACAACATGGACATGATTTTATTTTTGTGGTGGTTGACAAGTTTTCAAAGGTGGCACATTTGATTCGTTGCAAGAAGACTAGTGATGTTGTTCATGTAGCAGAGTTATTTTTTAGAGAAGTGGTGAGATTGCATGGTCTACCAAGGAGTATAGTTTCAAATCAAGATACCAAATTTTTTGGGTATTTTTGGTGTACATTATGGAAGAAGTTGAAGATAGATTTGAAGTTTAGTTCATCACATAATCCACAAACTGATGGACAAATAGAAGCTGTGAATCATAGTTTGGGAAATTTTCTAAGATGCTTGGTTGGAGATAAACCAAAATGATGGGATATGATTTTACCATAGGTTGAATTTGAATATAATAATTTTTTCAATTGGAGTATTGGTAGATCACCATTCCAAATTGTATATGGGAGTAGTCCCAGAAATGCTTCTAAATTGAGACAGTTGGATAAAGGACAGATAAGTAGTGCTGAGGGAGAAGATTTTGTTGAACATTTGAAGAACATCCATGAGGAGGTCTAGAAGCATATCATAAAAGATGAATACATAGTATAAGGCTAAAGCAGATGTGAAAAGGAGGCATAAGGAATTTCAGATTGGAGATGATGTCAAGGTTCATTTGAGGAAGGAGTATTTTCTAGTGAGTACATATAATAAGCTAAAGATGAAGAAGTTTGGCTCATGCAAGATAGTGAAAAGGCATGATTCTAGAAATGTGTATGAAGTGGAGTTTCCTGCTGAATTGAATATTTCACTAGTATTTAATATTTTAGATTTGATAGAGTACTATGAAGGAGGTGATGGAGATGAAGTTGCAGAAGCATAGTGGAGTATTCCAGCAGCTAGTTTGGCTACAAAGGAGATTGAGGAGATATTGGACAGTCGTGTTGGAAAAAGTACCAAAAAAAAAACTTATGAGGAATATTTGGTCAAATGGAAGGGAAAACTAGTTGACGATTCATCATGGCTAGAAAGGGAGGAGGTAAACCATCTTGGTTTTCCTCTCAACACCTAAGACGTGATAGGTTCACTTCTCAAATTCCCTGGGTGTTTGATGCAGGAGCATCTTGGGTGTAAGAGAAATCTTGCAACACCCAAAAATATTTTCATTTCAGTTTTTTCTATTTTAATAAGGACTAGTAAACAAGGTGGTTATTATTTATGGGAACTTGCTATTTTTAGTAAGTCTCTCATTTGAACTCAAAATGTTCTCATTTTCTATATGAAGGTTCATTACTCCATTATAAGGCTACCATAAAAATCTCATTGCTCCAACTTAAGTATAGGAGAAGTTATTACAAATTTTTGATGGAAAAATTTGTAGAAAAATATTCAAGCTCACCATTTGAGGCCTTATTGTGCCCCAATGAGGTCCAAAAATGTGAAGGAAGGGCGCTAGTGCAGTTTCGTGCCTGTAGATCAGGAACTAGCATTTCCAAAAAGTGGTTATAATAGTCAATTGGAGCAATAGTTCATGAGAAATTATGGCCTTTGGAAGTTGGTCTACCAAAATTTCTAACATAATTTGTCAAAAATGTATTTAGCCAACTCTATATGTATTGTTAGGATCTGTCAGCCCTAGGTATTAAGTTTGAGCATCTAGAATCTTCCCAGGCAGCATCCAATTGCCTATTTAAGAAAGGCTCAAACATTATCTAGGATAGCTCTGGGTGATAGTTCACAACACTGTCTTGCAAATTACTATAATGAAGGTGCCCATTTGGGTTATCATATTGTAATTGAGAATTCTATAATTCTACATTTGCAGTGGTAATGAGAAGACCATATTTTTGTTCTCGCATTTGATATTGTTTCTTTGTTTCTATTATGATTTTATAGTATTAAGGGGAGTCCCCTGCATCAAATTTAAAGCTTCCTCAACAACTTAGTAGGGAGCTCATTAAACCATTTGCATTATAATGATAAACAATATTTTCTTCATCAAAGAGAAAAAAGACAAATCTCTTGAACACATGATTCTACAAAAAGAAAAAGAAATAAATAATAGCCAACGTTTCTTTAGATTAGTGTACACAAATAGTACATCTATAGTAAAAGATTGAATAAAATTTTAAATCTAAAATTAATCTTACTAAAAGAGCTGAGTGAAAGCCCTCCTATTTTTAATCATAAATCATCTTCATTTTTTTGTGAAAAGACTATAATTTTGCTTGGCATTTATATCACTTAAATATATAATTTACATTTAAAAAATTAAAAAATATATGATTATTTGTAGTAAAAACATAAAGGATCTCAAAAATAAATTTTTGTTTGTAATATATTTTTGGTTTATTAAAATTATATTTCCTAAATTATTATTTTTACACTAAAATTTTTGATGCAAATTTGTTTATTTATGATTTCTTTCTAATGTTTTTTCTTATTTTTTCATTTTTAAAAATAATTTATTAGCATTTTATTTTATTTATAATTTTTTTTTTCCTAATTGGAAAATAGTCTTTAGGTTTACAAATCTTAAAATTGTCTCTCCTAAATTATTTATTGGCCCTAGATTGAGATGCACTGCAGAACACATCATACATTGTGAGGAATAGATCTAACTACTTCAACCTTGGGTCAAGAGACCCTTTGTACCATTTTTGTCCAGTCATCAAAAATATTTCTCTAAGGAACTATTAATCCACAAATAGTCAATCTAAAAAAATGATTTGTAAAAATAAGCAATAGTCAAGATCCAATTAAATGAAAAAATACAATGCACCTAAATAAATATAAATAAAATCAAAACCTGGAAATTGTCAACAAAAGGGGGGAAAAAGAAAGCAGAAGAGAAAAAAATGATTTTAAGATAATCATTGAAAAGGCATGTCAAGTATATAGATGGATTCTATAAAATGTTGATCATGACATTGGTATAGTTGTCAGAGAAGCAAAAAAGAAAATTTGGTGAAGAAAAGCAAAAAAATACAAAGATGTGATGTGGGAAGCAGGTGCCAAAAAAATTACATCACCCTTACCCTTCATTGTTGTCATAAGGACTCCATGTAGACCATTGTTGCACGATTAGTTCTATAGGACCCATTTCTGCAAAAAATTGACAAACAATCCATAAGTTGGAAATTATATAAAGACTAAAATTCTCACAATTAAGAAAAATAAATGTGGATCTAAATACACAGAAAACTTGAAGTATAATGAAGTATAAGACATAGGGGTTTTACATCACAATTTACTTTCTAAAGTATAATGAAGACTATACTGACAACCATTCTTTCATCTACCTTTTAATATATACAAAGGTTGTAAACAAAATATCAATATTCTTCCAACAAACGAAAAGTGGAAATATTTTTAACTTCAAAAACCCCATTCCCAACCTTTTTCTACAATTCATATGTTTTGAGATGGTATATTAAAAAATAAATTGTAGAAAGAAATTGGAAGAACTTTGATTTGTATCAATCAATGAAATATTGAGTATTAAAAAAATAAAAATCAACTTAAAAATAATCTATATGCAAGGGTGATTGTAGAAATTGGATAAGAAGCCAATATCTACATGTCATGCCCTAATTTTAACAAGGCAAAACACAACCAATTTTATTTTTTCTTGAAAGTTAAACTAAGGTAATATGGATAGATCTTTAATATCTATGAAACTCTTATCAAACTATGAGGAGTTTGGGTAAACAATTCATGTCCCCTCGAGGATGTTATAGGTTTAAAAATTCAATTATTGAGTTTGGAGATAAAAAGGTTAGTTGGTGTAAAGAAATTTCTTTCATTTGAAAATCTGGACTACAAGTTCTCCATGAGAGGTCACCTAGTTTTCTATCATTGACTGAAATTTCCAAGTTATAATGACCAAGTTAGCTAATGTTACTATTTGAATTTTTACCTTCTATACCCCAAATTAATACACTTTGTATATGCAAGTGAAGTACAATTTTTGTATAAATGTAGTTGCAAACACTCAAGGGTTTTGTGAATGCAGAGATGTTTATAATTATCTTAAATATTCTGAATACAAGTTGCCCTACCACATACATATGTACGTACCCTTATTGTGTGCCTTTCCCATTTAAATTCATACATATATCCCCTTTAATGAACTTCATAATCAAATTGATATATTATTAATTAGGTATTTTTAATCGGTTATTTGATTTTAATTTAAGATTAATTATTAGTCATTTATTTCATTTTGGTTTAAGATTAATTATTGATTAATTATTTGATTTTATTATAATTAATTCTTTATTTATTTATTAATTATTCAATAGTACCAATATCCAAAAATGAAAAGAGTAAAACCATATATTTAATTAATTTTGAATTAACATGACATGACACAAAATGGCATAAAAATTAAAGTCCATCATTGCTAACCTTCATAATTTATTTATCCATTTAATTAAATCACATACCCCACTAACCTACCTTAAAAACAACTAGTCCACAAAACTTACTAATTATTAATATAATTGTTAATCCAGTATGAATGAAAAGACACTAAATATCCCATAACGAGTTTAATTAACCTATCTTATCTATCGTCCAATCTTATTCCCTTAACACTACTTGCTAAATACCACTTTACTCCTAATATTAAATAAATAAAATGTTTATATCTTTACTAATACTCTACTCATATAATCATCAATCTCTAAATATTTCAAAACAAACATCTTTTATCTAAATGTCACATCATATTACCTACCCCAACATAATACCCTACCCCCCCCCTCCCCCACCAAATTTCAAAACAAGCATGTCCCTCCTTGCCTAATGTGACATGAAAAGCTGATTTGGCCCTCCCTATGCACGTAGCCAACCTTCCCAAGGTATTTGAAGAGCCCGTTTCATGTGTTTGGAAAACATACTTCCTCCCTGCCTTAACATGAAATGATGTGCCTAAGGAGTGAAATGAAGGGTTTCCTGACATGTGTCAAACCAAATTCTAATTTTTTGTATTATATCATAAGTCCATAAAGGCATGAAACACCTAGGGAGTGGGGACCCAATTTTAAAGGCATGAACTTTACTCTTACATAGAACTAGGTACTAGGTTTAATTCCTTAGGTCTTGTTTTTTTCTAGGTTGCATTTTACTTCAATTTATTTTTATTTGGTGATGAGTAAAGGTGGTTAGCTAGGAAATGATCCTATGGGTTTTTATTTTATATTATTTTTTTAGTATTATAATATTACACAAAGTTCTAAGTGGGTGAATGCCTAGGACATAGACTTGACATGAAAATTTTATTTTACTTGGTATTGTGACACAAGGGTCACGTAACTCTTAAGAGTCCTCTCTAAATAATTTTTATGAACTAGATGATTATTACATGAGTTTTATCCATTAGTGTAAATGTTCTTTATTAATATTCCATGTACAAGATTTTAGGAATATTCTCTCTAAATATAATATTAGACTGTAATGAAAAATGGATTTTTCACCATTCCTCATACAAATCCTAGAGGATTAAAAGTGCACCTACAACATACATTTCCTTATAGTTTTAAAGTGTGAAATACATTGAAATTTCCTTCCTCTCTACTACTATAAAACTTTTAGAGTTTTCTAAGAGATAGGCTAGTGCTACTTTGGTTCATTTGCTCATTAGTATTATCTATCTTAATGTTAGCACTTATATGTACAAATTTTATTTTTTCTAACAATTAAATATTTTTCCAAATATATGCAATAACTATCAAAATATAATTCTTTCTATTTCATAACATATGATTTTACAATTCAATCACTTGTGTTCCAAAATTAAGCCACTATATCAACTCGAAATCTACCTCATAATAAACCATGGAAATTTTCCACCAATTGATTTATAGAACAACATAAGAAGGGATGTTTCATTTCTAAACTTCTCCATATTACATCAAAACACATATTGTGAAACTTACAATAAATATTTCCTTTCAAGTAACCATATAGAAATTCTTGATCTATCTTTACACTAATTCAAAAATATAAAATAAAATGAAAATTTCATTTTAGGTCACATTGAAAACAAAATGGAGATTTAACATCACAACACATTTTGTGATAACATGGAAATATTGGTCTCTCTATACACTTGATTTTTCCACATTGTCAAGGGTGAAACCCTAATATATTCAAGGAATCCATCTTCAAAAACTTGCAAAAACACACAAAACTAGGAACCATCAAGGCTAACCTCCCATCCTAGGCTTCTATGTAGCCACCCACTAAGTAGGCAATCCAAGATACAGATGGGATACACACACACACCACATTTGATAATGAATGAGAAACATTCAAGACAAAACATAACACTCCCTCCCAATGTTTACACAATGATTCACCATTGGAATCATTATCAAATTGGGTGAAGATGGACTCTTCAAAGAGGAGATTTCATATCCAAACATAAACATCATATTACAATTGCATTTTTCCTCTCAAGCCCGTCATAAAAATCTCCTCCTTCTTATGCACAAAAACCCTTGTATCTCCCAAAACAACAAAGATATGTGGCTTCAATGGAGCCCATACTCCATGAAAGAAAGAGCAACTCCTCATCATGAGGTAAATTTTCTCAACTAAAATGTTGAGCCCAACTAATCCCTTCATCCAAGGCTTCTCTTCCCTCCCAAGGGTGAATGAAGTCTTCACACCCATGACCACATTGAACATTCAAATCAAGTAGGACAACAAAGGTATGTGGCTTCAATGGAGCCCATAGTCCATGAAAGAAATAACAAATCTTCATCATGAAGTAAATGTTCTCAACTATAATGTTAAGCCCAACTAATCCCTTCACCCAATGCTTCTCTTCCCTCCCAAGGGTGAGTGAAGCCTTCACACCCATGACCACATTCAACATCCAAATCAAACAAGAAAATTCAAGAAAGAGAACAAAGTAATTTATAAGAACACAATATACATTCACAACATGGCAACACAATATCAAATTCTACAATACAAGATTTGCAACATATTGCATGAACCCATAACAATTTATATATACTTGCAGATTCATTATGCAATACTAAAAGAAAAGAAAATGAACATGGTTTGAATCACCAACCTTGGTCCAAGATAAAGGAAATAATATTTTTTGTAAAGCTCCTTTAATCTTCCTTAAAACCCTAACTATCTCTAAACTTAGAGAGTGGGTAAAGAACCCACTAACTTGACCAAGACTCTCTAATAAGGCCTTCACACTAACTATTTTAGCAAAGACGCCAAGCCACAAGCCACTTCCTCTTACAAAATTGTCTCCCTCTAAATTTTATATATTTGACTTAGTGGGGACATGGATGAAAACCCATGTGATAACAAAAATTTGAAATTTACGAAAGAATGCATGCATAAAGGCCCCCCCCCAAGCTATCTAGGTACTAACATTGTCAAAATTAGGTCCCTAACTTGTTATGCTATCATAAGGGTAGCTCATAAAAGACAAATTGGGACCACCTAATGTCCCCTAAAAACCATAGTCAAGTCTAATTTTGAATTTTCTTTGATTGTGACCCATCCTACCCTTGTCAAGTGGGTTTACATACTCATTAGCAAGTTAGTTCGTCTTAGGGTAAAATGCCACCATAATTAAAACCCTAAATGACATGTCAATTACACAAAAAGTTCACAAGTGTCAAGTGACACTTAAAAAAATATTCCACATCACCATGACATGTCCCTAATGCATCTTTATGACTAACATTTCCACACACAACCACACTTACATTTATCAAGAAAAAAACTTTCACAACAAGGCTTTTGAATCTTCCAAAGATTCACCTTGGTTACACTTTGTTCACATAGGTTTGCAACTTTTTCCCCCCAAGAATTTCCATGGTTCGACTTCCTACACATTAAACTCAAGCATCAGTAGTCCAAGGAGGTCATATAGAATGTATATCATAAATGCATAATTTTGAATTTTATGAAATCCATGTTAACATAATTCAAATTAAATTCCCTTTCCTAATTATTTCAATTAAATCCTTCAAGATGTTAGAATCTCAAATATGCATATCATAAACCATCATAACAAATTTAACATCCATCTACATATCATAAATCATCATAATCAATTTAACATTTATTTGCATATCATAAATCATCATAATCCAATTAAAAATTTTTATTGCATTATAATCTAATACTATCATGTCATAAAACCACATCCATATGTGTTTGATCATTTCATACACAATATCAAGTTCCTAGTGCATATCATAAATGTAAAACACTATTAAAATGTCAAAATCAATACATAAAACAATCCTCTATCCATCTAAGTCTTGAATAACTATCAAAATATCAAAGTCTTGAATATCAAAATGGAAGTAAAAATATCTATGCTATGACAAGTCAGGGTAAGGCCTCACATCCTCCCCCCTAGGCATGAACTTCTTCCTGGAGTTCATCAAAAAGATATGGGTACTGAGTCTTCATTTAAGCTCTATCCTCCCATGAAGCTATGACCTCATCATAACAATCCCACTAGACCCTAACCTAGTCTAGTTCTTTGCCTCAAAGTGTGAAGGTGTGTCACACCAAAATGTGAATGGGCTCCAATGCTATCTGTCCATTTTACTCCACCTGTAAAGCATCCCAATATATGATGTGAGACTCTTCATAAATATACTTCCCTAATATAGATACATGAAATACATCATGAATGTGTAATAGGCTTGGTTGCTAAATGATAAGAAACTAGTCCTATCCACTCCAAAATCTCAAAGGGACCCACAAAGTGAGGTGCTAAGTTAAAGCCTTTTCCAAAAAGGATTGGGCTCTTATGTGGTTGTGCTCTCCAAAATACTCTCTCACCAACCATGTATTCTTTGTCCACCCTCTTCAAATCTACATATTTCTTTTGTCTATCTTGGGTTTCTCTAAGGCATTGTTTGATCAATACCACCTATTGCTCCATGTCCTTGACTAATTATGGTCCTATAGATACCTTGTCTTCAGTCCTCTCCTAGGCAAGGAGTGTCCTACAATTCCTACCATACAAGGCTTGATAGGGTGGCATAACTATGGAAGTGTGATGCCTATTGTTATAAGAATTTTTTTGAAGATGGAGGTACTCTTTCCACTTGGATTGGTGGTCCATTACATACGTCTGCAACATATCTTCTAGGATTTGGTTAACTCTCTCTATTTGTTCATCTATCTGAGGATGATAGGTTGTGCTAAAGTTGAGCTTGGTACCCAGTGATGTTTATAATTCCCTCCAAAATGAGGAGATAAATAAGGAGTCTCTATCTTATATTATCTTACAAAGAATGCCATGGAGTCTAAAAATATCTCACAAGAATACATGTTCCACTTTAGGTGCAATGAAGTTGGTGTAAATGGCTGAAAAGTGAGCAACTTTGTTCAAACTATCAACTATCACCATGATGGAATCATGACAATGATAAGACATTGGAATACCAACAATGAAATCCATAGAGATAGTGTCTCAATTCCACTTAGGTATCTCATGTGATTATAAGAGGCCACATAGATGTCTATGCTTTGCTTTAACTTTCTAACACTCTAGGTATTTGTCTATGATTTTTGAAATTTTCATTCTCATTATGAGCCAATAATATAACTATCTCAAATATACATGAAACTTCTTAAAACTTGGATGTGCTTCAAAGGGTTCTTTGTGAGCCTTTAAAATGATGAACTCATGTAAGTCATCCAAGGATGGTACATAGATATGCCCTTTATGGTATAATAATCCATCTAGACCCAATGAAATATCAAAAAAATTCCCTTTATGGGTCTCTGAGAGTGGACTAACTGACAAACTTCTGCATAAAATACATTTTTAGAAAGGTGGTGCAGTATGCACTCCCTCAAATTTGTCTTAGTAATCATTGAAGATATCCCATGATGTCTCCTACTTAAGGCACCTATGAATACATTCTCCTTTCCCTTAATGTAATGTACATCAAAATAATACTCACAAAAGAACTCCATCCATCTCCTCTATCAAGCATTCGGATTCAGTTGTATGAAAATATACTGTAAACTTTGGTGATCTAGATAAAGCTCAAAGTGATGTCCTAGAAGAAAGTGGTTCCATCTTTCCAAGGCATGAACCACTAATAAAAGCTCCAAATCATGGGTGGGATAGTTAAGCTCATGAGTCTTATGTTTCCTAGACTCATATGCTATGACATGGCCATCCTGCGTAAGAATGGCTCCAATACCATCCAATGACACATCTGTGCATACTAAAAAATCTAATGAAGGATCAAGTACTGCTAGAATTTGTGCACTAGTGAGTGCCCTCTTGAGTTCTTGGAAGGCCCTCTCACACTTTTCTATCTATTAAAAATTCTTCTCTTTTCTTTGAAGTTAGGTGATGGGATGAGCTACTCTGGAAAATCCTTCCACAAACAACCTATAATACCCTGCTAATCCCATAAAGCTTCTAACTTCTAAAACATTAGTTAGTGCTAGCCAATCCATGATGGCCTAGATCTTGGATTGATCCACTATGATTCCATCTCTTGATATCACATGACCTAAATAATGCACTTCCTTCCTAAAGAAGGCACACTTGGACAAATTGCCATATAACTAATTTTCCATTAAGCATTGCAATACCTACCTCAAGTGTTCTTCATGTTCCTTCTCATCATGTGGATATATCAATATATCATCAAGGAACACTACTAAAAAATTATCACAAAATTTATGAAACACCCCATTCATAAGCCTCATGAATATAGCTGGGGCATTTTAAAGACCAAATGGTACCACTGTGAACTCATAGTGGCCATACCTTGTATGGAATGTGATCTTATGAATGTCACTTTCTAAAATTCATAATTGATGATATCCTAGCTTCAAATCTATCTTGGAGAATACTCAGGCACCCTATAACTGATCAAATAGGTCACCAATTCTAGGGAGTAGGTATCGATTCTTGATCGTTACCTTATTCAATTGTCAGTAGTCAATACACAATTTGAGTGATCCATCTTTCTTCTTCACAAAGATCACCAACACACCCCAAGGTGATACACTAGGATGGATATGTCCCTTCTCCAAGATTTCCTCCAACTAAATCTTAAGTTCACTTAGTTCATGTGTAGCCATCCTATGTGGAGATCTCAAAATGGACTCAAATCCTAGAACTAGATCTATGTGGAAATAAACTCCCCTAGGTGATGGCATACCTAGATGCTCTAAGGGAACACATGCTTAAATTCTTGTAATACCAAATATTCATCTAGAGAAGGTTCTCTCTCATTGTCTTCCTCCTTATTACAAGTAGATACTGCAAACAACTAACATCCCTTTCATAGACATCGCTTAAGCTACATGGCAGAGATCATATGAAGAGACATTGGCCTTTGAACCCTTGAGATCACCATAGGAGTACCACAATAATAAAAACACTCAACCTTCTTCTATTTGCAATCCATCTTAGCATTATGTGCATATAGCTAATCCATACTAGGGACTACATCATACAATCCTAGGGGGATAACTCGGAGATCTGTGGTCATGCTCATGTCTCCAATTTGAACCTAACAATCATGTATATAGGAATTAGCTATCAGCTTAGCCCAAAATGCCAATTCAACTTCCCAATTTTCATCCTACCTAGTTGCCACTAGCCCATAATGCTCCACCACAAAAGCAGATACAAAAGAATTGGTGGGTCCGAAATTAAACAATATAGAAACATTAATACCTCTGATCATACCTATAGATTGATGCTTGGATTTGTGATTATCAATCATTACAAATACCTTATGGGACCTATTGGAAATGAGAATGGAGTAACTGAGAGGGGAGGGGTGAACTAGTTACTACAAAATTTTTTCCCACAAGTCCCTTAAGATGTCAAAGGAAATACTCATTGCTGATACACATATGATCAAACTGAAAACACAAGAAACAAGAGACAAGAGACACCAGATTTAACGTGGAAACCCAATATGGGAAAAACCACCAATGTAACTAGTTACTATTTTTCACTCTTCTGAAGTGAGCCCTGTTAGGGGCCAACCTTGTTAAAGGTTACAAAACACACTGTTAGGTGCGACGTTGTTAGAGGATTTAATCACCCTGCTAGGAGTGGCCTTGCTAGAGGTCTTTAGATCAATTCAACTGAATTGCCACCTTGTTAGAGGATTTTACAAAAGGCTGTTAAACCCACTCTGTTAAGAGATTTGAAAACACTGTTACAATTGTTAGAAAGTAACAATGAGTGACCTGAAATAAATACAACTTATCTTTGCTGATACAGATCTCTGTTCTGTTCCTCTAGATCATTTCTGATCAAATGCAACTCTGCATCTCTGATCCTTCAAAAACTTGCTCTGACCTTCCTTATAATTCGCATATTAGATTTCTGCTCGCTTTTTCATATTCACACACTTCATACTTGAATTCGCAACTTGATCCTTCATATATACCTTTCAGATTATCAAGTCGGCTCAAATACAAGTTACAATTATAAATAATTGTGCTATAAGTCGGCTTCATATATTATATAAAGTAATTAATTTTAATTACTTAACCTTCGAGAAATCCTTCACTGGCCAACTTAACTCGGTAAATACTGCACAGAAAATAATTCCTGTGTTAACCGACTGAGCTCGGTTAATACAGAGAATTTCGTGAAATCCTTTAGTCACCGAGTGAACTCGGTAAACACCGATTTCTCTGACTTTCCTTTGATGAACGAGTGAGCTCGGTTAACACTGTCTGCTACTTTTCTTCGATGACCGAGTGAGCTCGGTTAATACTGTCTGCTACTTTTCTTTGATGACCGAGTGAGCTCGGTAAATACTGTCTGCTACTTTTCACTGTTTGCTACTTTTCTTCGATGACCGAGTGAGCTCGGTAAATACTGACAACCTATCTCATATCCTTTGTTTACCGAGTGAGTTTAGAAAACACTGTCTTTTGGCAACAAATCCTTTGATTACCGAGTGAGCTCGGTAAACACTGAACTTCCTTTGTTTACCTTGCAAGCTCGGTAAACTCTGTCAACAGCTGTACTTACCTTCTGAGCTCGGTAGACTCTGTCTGATGACTGATATGACATTTGTGTAACATCAAAGACAATCATGCAATTATCAATTGTATCCAACAATCTCCCTCTTTGGCATTGATGGCAACACAACATGTCATAGCAGAATAAAATTTGAAATCAAGTCCTTATCAGCACAATGTGTCATCAAAACAATTCTCCCTCTAAGATGATAGACTCTCCCTCTTTCAGTAATCTCCCTCTGTGAAGGAATTACATAAGAACTTTCTTTTTCACACAAATTTCAGAAAGATATGACAGTAAATCTCTCCCTCTTTGACAACAAATGCCAAAGACAATAGAACTTAAATGAATTGTAATGTACCTTTAGTACTGATTCATATGCAAAGCTTCCAGATTTGACTGCATCAACAGATAGATTTTCATTTTGGTATGCGTTGATGCATCACTAAAACTTGTTTTTAGTGAATTTTGGATAGGGGTGTAACCCCTAACTTACCTCTGAGATACAAGAATGCATCCTTAGGTAGTGGCTTTGTGAATATGTCAGCAATTTGTTCCTTTGAATTGACATATTCCAATCTGATCTCCTTGTCTTGTACTAATTCTCTGACAAAATGATATTTGATTGTAATATGCTTGGTCTTAGAATGCATCACTGAATTCTTTGATATATTGATTGCACTAGTATTGTCACAGAACATAACAACTGGTTCTTTGATTTCCATCTTCATTCCTTGCAATAACTGCTTAAACCAAACAATATTTGAACAATTTACTGCTGCAGCAACATACTCTGCCTCTGCTGTAGATTGGGATATACAATTCTGCTTTTTGCTTGTCCAAGAAACCAATCTCTTTCCAAGAAAGAATGCTCCTCCACTTGTGCTTTTCCTGTCATCAAGGTTTCCTGCCCAATCAGCATCAGTAAATACTTTCAAATCCAAATTACCTCCAAATTTATACCATAACCCATAATCTTCAGTTCCTTTCAAATATCTCATTATTCTTTTGATTGCCATTATATGAGTTTCTCTTGGTTTTGCTGAAAATCTTGCTACAATACCGACTGCAAGGGCAATATCTGGCCTAGTATGTACTACATACTGCAACTTTCCAATCATAGATCTATACAGTGTTTGATCCACTTCTTTGGATTCATCTTCCTTGGTAAGTTTCAATCCAGTACACATAGGGGTTCCAACTGATTTACAATCCTCCATACCAAATTTTTTAATATCTCCTTGATGTATTTTGACTGTGTGATGAAGATGCCTTTCTTACTTTGTTGGATTTGAAGACCTACAAAGAATTTAATCTCACCAAACATAGACATCTCAAACTCCTTGTTCATTTGTTCTGAAAATTCCTTGCATAGATCATCATTGCCTGTGAAAACAGTGTCATCTACAAATATTTCTGCCAAAACAATCTTATTATCTGGACCTTCTTTTATATACAAGTTACTATTATCATTAGTCCTTTGAAAACCAATCTGAATAAGATAGTTATGCAATCTTTCATACCATGCTCTAGGAGCTTATTTTAGACCATACAGCGCCTTGTGTAATTTGCAGACCATGTTCTTCTTATCTAGATCAACAAAACCTTCAGGTTGTTCAATGTAAACTTCTTCATCCAGTATTCCATTGAGAAATGCTGACTTGACATCCATCTGATAAACTTTGAATCCTTTGTGAGCAGCATATGCAAGTAAGGTTCTTACACCTTCCAATATTGCAACAGGAGCAAAGGTTTCTCCATAGTCTATACCTTCTTCTTGAGCATATCCTTTGCATACTAGTCTAGCTTTGTTTCTTGATACCTTGCCATCTTCATTTAGTTTATTTCTGAATACCCATTTTGTTCCAATCACATTCTTATCTTTGGGTCTAGATACAAGAGTCCATGTTTTGTTTTTCTCTATCTGTTCTATTTCTTCATTCATAGCCTCAATCCAACTATCATTTGCCAATGCATCTTTGATATTTCTGGGTTCAAAATCAGCAAGTAAACAAGTGCCTTTTAACTTACTTCTTGTCAAAGTTCCTTCAGATTTGTCTCCAATGATCTGATCTGGAGCATGATGCCTTCTGACATATTTAGCTAACATAGGTTCTTTACTTCTTGAGTGAGTTTCATTATTGTCCCTTTGTTCTTCATATTCTTGCTGTTCTGGCTCGGTAGATTCAGACTTGGTAGATACTTGCTTGGTAGAGACTGAAAGTGACTCGGATTCTTTTAGCTCAGTAAATACTTCCTGTGTCTCGGTTTGAACTTCCTGCAACTCGGTCATTGATGACTCAGGAGTTGAGGATTCCTGATTAACTAGAGTACTTGGTATAGTATCAGGTTCAATGTAAATAAATCTTCTGTAGTCTTCAGGAACCTTCTTGCTTACTTCTTCTGATTTTTCTGCAAACTCATCAACTTTCACATGTGCACTTTCTATGACCTTGTGAGTAGATAGATTTAAACATCTATATGCTTTGCTTTTACAAGAGTAACCTAGAAATATTCCTTCATCTCCTTTTACATCAAATTTACCTTTTCTAGATTCCTTCAGAATATAACATTTGCTTCCAAATACTTTCAGATAACTTACATTGGGTTTGTAGCCATACCATAATTCATAGGGAGTTTTGAATGAGTCCTTTTTCAGTTGTACTCGATTCAAGGTATGAACTGCAGTGCTGATAGCTTCCTTCCAGTATTTGATAGCAATGTTCTTTTCAATCATTAGGGTCCTTGCACAATCCATAATGGATCTATTTCTTCTTTCAGCTATCCCATTTTGTTCTGGAGTTCCTGGTGCTGAAACTTGTCTTTTAATTCCTCTTTCAATGCAGAAGTTATTGAACTCATGTGAAATGAATTCACCACCTCTGTCTGACCTTAAGCATTTCAATCTTTTTCCTGTTTCTTTTTCTACTCTTGCCAAGTACCATTTGAATTTCTCAAAAGCTTCTGATTTATTCCTTAGGTACATAACAGTCATCATTCTTGAGTAATCATCAACAAAAAGAATGAAGAACTTTTCTCCAATATAACTTTCAATTCCAATGGGTCCACATAAATCAGTATGCACAATTTCTAATATATCTTCAGACTGATGGCTTTTACTTTTAAAACTAGTCTTTCCCATTTTTCCAATCTAAAAATTCTTGCATAAACCGACCTCAGGTTTCTTTATATTAGGAATGCCTCTTACCTTTTTGAATTTTCTTATCTTCACCAGATTATCAAAATTGACATGACACAACCTCTTATGCCATAAAAGACTTTCTTCAATTTGAGCAATAAAACATTAGCATTCACCAAGTTCTAGGTAGAACAAGTTACCTTTAGTTTGTGTGCCAGATCCTATCATCTTTCCTTGCTCATTCAACAGTCTTGCTTTTCCATGCATGAATTCCACCTTAAATCTGGTATTGAGTAACTGTGCCACACTTAGCAAGTTATGTTTAAGACCTTCAACCCAATAGGCATTGTTGCATATAAGTTCTTTGGTTAGAGAGATTCTTCCTCTTCCTTTTATGAAACGAGGTTCATTATTACCAAACCTTACACTGCCACCATCATAATCTTCAAACTGATCAAACTTAGTTTTATCACCAGTCATATGATGAGAGCAACCACTGTCTATAATCCATGTATCATTCATACTTATATGAGAGATAAGAGCCATTTTATCTTCCTCATCACGATCAGAATCATCTGTCACAGCAATATAAACAATTTCATCTTCACTATTATCAGAATCCTTAGAATTTTCAGCCATGAAACATGATTTCTTACCTTTGTTCTTGAATGACTTGTAATCTTTCTTTTTATTCCATTTATGACCCTTCTTTTCATCATTGTTTTGCTTGTTTGGGCACCTAGCTGCAATATGACCAACTTCTTCACATGAAAAACAGATTAGAGGAACTTTACCTTTATATTTTCCTCTGCCTCTGGAGTATTTCTTTGCCAGTAGAGCTTCAATTACTTCAAGATCACTGTCTGAACTTTGGTCTGATTCATCATCACTTTCTGACTCTGATTTCTTTTTGCCTTTATCTTTGAATGAAAGTTTGGCCTCAAATGCTGATTCAGTGTTTTTGGAAGCTGGAACATAGTTGTCAAAATTGTCTAGTTCAAATGCGGTTAGTCTTCCAACTATAGCCTCCAAATTGATATTATGATTTGCTTCACACCTTCTTTCTTGAATTGCAAAAACTCTGATTGCATAGATGGGAAGCAAGGTTCTGAGAACTTTGCTTATAACCGTCTCTTCTTTGATATCACCTCCAGATGCCCTGATTGCACTGACACATGCTTTGATTCTATCAACATATTTTGCAATGTTTTCATCCTCTCTCATTCTCATTTGGTCAAATTGTCCTCTTAGACTTTCTGCTTTTGCTCTTTTCACATTGTCATCTCCTCCATAGATTTTTTTCAGCTTGTTGCACATGTCAAAAGCGGTTTGGCAATCCTTGATATCATCAAATTCTTCATAGCTTAGTGTAGATGCAATGTCTATCATCATATTGTTATGAGTCTTCTTTTCAGCAATATCATTGACAGATAATGTGTCGGAAGGTTCTTTGTATTTTTCATCAAGATATTTCAGTCCTGTATCACCAATAGTAGCCAGATGAAGTTTCATCAATCCTTGCCATGCAGAGAAGTTATTTTTGTTGAGTCTTGGAATTTCTCTCTTGTAAGACATCTTGATCTTTGGCTTAGATCCTTGAAATCTTTTCCTGCAAGCACCAATAAGCTCTGATACCAATTGTTGGAAATGAGAATGGAGTAACTGAGAGGGGAGGGGTGAATCAGTTACTACAAAAACTTTTCCCACAAGTCTCTTAAGATGTCAAAGGAAATACTCATTGCTGACACACATATGATCAAACTGAAAACACAAGAAACAAGAGACAAGAGACACCAAATTTAACGTGGAAACCCAATATGGGAAAAACCACCAATGTAACTAGTTACTGTTTTTCACTCTTCTGAAGTGAGCCCTGTTAGGAGCCAACCTTGTTAAAGGTTACAAAACACACTGTTAGGTGCGACCTTGTTAGAGGATTTAATCACCCTGCTAGGAGTGGCCTTGCTAGAGGTCTTTAGATCAATTCAACTGAATTGCCACCTTGTTAGAGGATTTTACAAAAGGCTGTTAAACCCACTCTGTTAAGAGATTTGAAAACACTGTTACAATTGTTAGAAAGTAACAATGAGTGACCTGAAATAAATACAACTTATCTTTGCTGATACAGATCTCTGTTCTGTTCCTCTAGATCATTTCTGATCAAATGCAACTCTGCATCTCTGATCCTTCAAAAACTTGCTCTGACCTTCCTTATAATTTGCATATTAGATTTATGCTCACTTTTTCATATTCACACACTTCATACTTGAATTCGCAACTTGATCCTTCATATATACCTTTCAGATTATCAAGTCGGCTCAAATACAAGTTACAATTATAAATAATTTTGCTATAAGTCGGCTTCATATATTATATAAAGTAATTAATTTTAATTACTTAACCTTCGAGAAATCCTTCGCTGGCCGACTTAACTCGGTAAATACAGCACAGAAAATAATTCCTGTGTTAACCGACTGAGCTCGGTTAATACAGAGAATTTCGTGAAATCCTTTAGTCGCCGAGTGAACTCGGTAAACACCGATTTCTCCGACTTTCCTTTGATGACCGAGTGAGCTCGGTTAACACTGTCTGCTACTTTTCTTCGATGACCGAGTGAGCTCGGTTAATACTGTCTGCTACTTTTCACTGTCTACTACTTTTCTTTGATGACCGAGTGAGCTCGGTAAATACTGTCTGCTACTTTTCACTGTCTGCTACTTTTCTTCGATGATCGAGTGAGCTCGGTAAATACTGACAACCTATCTCATATCCTTTATTTACCGAGTGAGTTCAGAAAACACTGTCTTTCGGCAAAAAATCCTTTGATTACCGAGTGAGCTCGGTAAACACTGAACTTCCTTTGTTTACCTTGCAAGCTCGGTAAACTCTGTCAACAACTGTACTTACCTTCTGAGCTCGGTAGACTCTGTCTGATGACTGATATGACATTTGTGTAACATCAAAGACAATCATGCAATTATCAATTGTATCCAACAGGACCTACCCATGTCTCCTAGTGTAGGCTCTAAAGTGGCTCATCACTGATTACTAGTTGTTGGTCCCTGAGGGCACTCTTTGGCTATATGACCCATACAACCACAAGTGTAACAAGGCCCACAAGTCTAAATCTGAATGCCCTATGGCCTAGGCTACTATTGACCACTTTTCTTATTTGATCTACTACAGCCACCATGGGAGGACTCTGCTAGTTGTGCATATGGAGCTTGTGGCCTATGATCTCATTGGGACCCTTGGGACTGCCACTGCTTGGACTTAGAGCCCTAATACCCCTATGTTGACTTCTTCCTATTATCCTATTGTGACTTTTTTTATACTTGTGGGGCCTTAGAGGACCCTACCAACTGACCCTAATTACCCTTCCATGAGGTTATATGTTTCCCTAAATGTTGGGAGTAATTCTAGTTGTGGGACTGATCTTGGGATTCCTGTTTGTTGCAAAGATCTTTTGCAACCAATTCTTTCTCAACTGCCTCCCTGAAGGTGCTCAGAGAAGCTAAGCATATTGAATTATGAAGAGACACATTAGGACCCTTGGTAAACTAATAGATCCGTAACTTCTTATCCTTCATGTACTTGACATAAGGAAGGAGCTCTAGAAATATGCTCTCATATTGTGCTACTGTAAGGCCTCTCTACTAGAGGTCACAAAACTCCTCAATCCTAACTCTACCTGAAATACTCTAAAAGATACCTATCTCTAAACCTAGCCACAAATGTATCCTAGGTAAGAGTGTCTACTCTCACTCTTCCTATGGTCTCCTCCTATTTCTATCAATTGGAAGCATTATCTCATAATAAGTGGATAGGCACTTAGGCCTTCAGGTTGCAACTTGAAGTACCTCTCTAAGCTTTGTAACCATGCCTTTGCCTATGTACCATCTGTGGTTTTGGTGAAAAGAGGTGGCTTGAGTCAAATCAAATCTATAATCTCATTTTCTATGTCCTTGGGTGCTCTCACTATAGCTGGTGGCTCTATGACTAGTGGTGGATTAATCTGATGAATTGAGGCCTCTTTGTGGTCACCTTGTCCTTCTACATCTCTAGGTGGGGGACTCTTTCTTCTTTCCTTAATATCAAATCTATGTTCTCCTATTCCTTACTATTTGGGCTCTAGAATTACAGGTGGCATCCTTTCTTGCACCATTCTGATAACGTTCTAAATGGCCATGAAGAGTTGATTAAGATTTCAAGGCTACTTGGGTGGAGGCTCCCTAATTCCATTTCCTACCCCTCTAGATGCCACTCATGCACCACTAGGTCCTCTAGCCCTCTGACAACCATTATGGGTAATGGCAAGCATCTTACACACAAGTTTTTAGTCTTAATGAGTTGAGCATAATGGATTAGGCTCTAGTGTTTTAACCAATTTATTTAATACTAGAATGTCATGCCCTGATTTTTAACCATGTAAAACACAACTTCTTTTTTTTTTTGAAAATTAAACTAAGGTAATATGAATAGATCTTTACTTGTTATGAAAGTCCTATGAGCTATAACAAGTCTAAGTAAACAATTCATGTCCCCTCAAGGATGTTATAGGGTTACAAATTTAATCATTGAGTTTGGAGATAGAAAGGTTGGTGTAAAGAAATTTGTTTCATTTGAAAATCTAGACAACAAGTTCTCCATGAGAGGCCACCTAGTTTTCTATCATTGATTGAGATTGCCAAGGTTATAATGATTGAGTTAGATGATGTTACTCTTTGAATTTTTACCTTCTATACCCAAAATTAAGACACTTCGTATATGCAAGTGAAGTACAATTTTTGTATAAATGTAGTTGCAAAGATTTAAGGGTTTGTGAATGCAAAGATCTTTATAATTATCTTAAATATTCTGAATAAGAGTTTCCCTACCACATACATATGTATGGACCCTTATTGTGTGCCTTGCCCATTTAAATTCATATATATACCCCCTTTAATGAACTTCTTACATCTTACCCCTTTTCCAACTTTGATCGAATTGATACATTACTAATTAGGTATTTTTAATCATTTATTTGATTATAATTTAAGGTTAATTTTTAATCATTTATTTGATTTTGGTTTAAGATTAATTATTGATTATTTATTTCATTTTATTACAATTAATTCTTTATTTATTTATTAACTATTCAATAGTACCAATATCCTTAAATGAAAAGAGTTAAACTATATGTTTAATTAATTTTGAATTAACATGACATGACACAAAAATGCATAAAAATTAAAGTCCATCATTGCTAACCTTCATAATTTATTTATACATTTAATTAAATCACATACCCCACTAACCTACCTTACCTTAATCTTACTAATAACTATTCCACAAAACTTGCTAATTGTAAATATAATTTTTAATCCATGTATGAGTGAAAAGACACTAAATATCCCATAACAAGCTTAATTAACTTGTCTTATCTATCCTCCAATCTTATTCCTTTAACACTACCTTCTAACTACCACTTTACTCCTAATTTTAAACAAATAAAATATTTTTATCTTTACTAACACTTGACCCATATAATCATCAATCTCTAAATATTTTTAAAAAAGCATCTTTTATCCAATTGACACATGATATTACCTACCCCACCATAACACCCCCTCTCCCCCCTCCCCTATTTCAAGAAAAATGTCCCTTCTTTCATAATGTGAGTGGACAAGCTGATTTGGCCCTCCGTAAGTGCCTAGCCACTCTTCCCAAGGTGTTTGAAGAGACCTTTTCACATGTTTTCAAAAAATACTCCATCTCTACCTTAACATGAAGTGATGTGCCTAAGGAGTGGAATGAAGGGTTTCCTAACATGTGTCAAACCAAATTTGAATTTTCTACATTATATCATGAGTCCATAAAGGCATGCAATGCCTAGGGAGTGGGGGGCCAAGTTTAGTGGGATTAACTTCACTCTTACATAGAAGTAGGTACAAGGTTTAAGTCCTTAATTCTTATTTTTCTCTATTTTGCATTTTAGTTCAATTTATTTTTATTAGGTGATGAGTAAAGATGGCCAGCTAGGAAGAGATCCTATGGGTTTGTTTTTTTTTTTATAGTTTTTTAGTGTTATAATATTACACAAAGTCCTAAGTGGGTGAATGCCTAGGACTTGGACTTAACATGAAAATTTTATTTTTCTTGGTATTGTGACACAAGGGTCACATGACTCTAGTGAGTCCTCTCTCAAAAAATTCTACGAACTAGATGACTATTATATGAGTTTTATCCCTTAGTGTAAATTTTTTTTATTAGTATTCCATGTACAAGATTTTAGGAATATTCTCTCTAAATATAATACTAGACTGTAATGAAAAATGGATTTTTCACCATTCCTCATACAAATTCTAGAGGATGAAAAGTGCACTTACAACATACATTTCTTTATAGTTATAGAGTGTGAATTACATTGAAATTTTCTTCCTCTCCACTACTATAGAACTTATAGAGTTTTCTAAGAGATAGGTTAGTGCTACTTTAGTTCATTTGCTTATTAGTATTATCTAATTTAATGTTAACACTTATATGCACAAATTTTCTTTTCTCTACGAACTGAATCTTTTTCCAAGCATATGCAATAACTATCAAAATATAATTCTTTTTCTTTAATAACATATGATTTTACAAGTCAATCACTTGTGTTCCCAAATTAAGCCAGTATATCAATGAGAAATCTACCTCATAATAAACCATGGAATTTTTCCACCAATTTATTTGTAGACCAACATAAGAAGGGATGTTTCATTACTAAACTTCTCCATATTACATAAAAACACATGTTGTGAAACTTACAATGAATATTTCCTTTCAAGTAACTATATGAAAATTCTCAATCTATCTTTACACCAATTCAACAATATAAAATAAAATGAAAATTTCATTTTGTGTCACATTGAAAACAAAATGGAGACTTAACATCACAACACATTTTGTGATAACATGGAAATATGTCTCTCTCTACGCACTTGGATTTTCCAAATTGGCAAGGGTGAAACCCTAATATCTTCAAGGAATCCATCTTCAAAAACCTACAAAAACACACAAAACAAGGAACCATAGAGGCTTACCTCTAATCCTAAACTTCTATGAAGCCTCCCACTGAGTAGGGGAACCAAGATCCAAATGGGATACACAAACACCACATTTAATAATGCATGTGAAACATTCAAGACAACACATAATACTCCCTCCCAAGGTTTACACATTGATTCATATTTGGAATCATTATCACATTGGGTGAACGTGAACTCTTCAAAGAGGAGATGACATATCCAAACATCAATATCATATTGCAATTGCATTTTGCCTCTTAAGGCCATCATAAAAATATCCTCCTTTTTACACACAAAAGCCCTTGTATCTTCCAAAAAAACAAAGGCATATGGCTTCAATGGAGCCCATACTCCATGAAATAAAGAACAACTCCTCATAATGAGGTAAATTTTCTCAACTATAATGTTGAGGCCAACTAATCCCTTCACCCAAGGATTCTCTTCCCTCCCAAGGGTGAGTGAAGCCTTCACAGGCATGACCACATTCAACATCCATAATCAAACAAGAAAATTCAAGAAAGAGAACCAAGAAATTTACAAGAACATAATACATTTTCACAACACCATAACACAATGCCAAATGATATAATACAAGATTTAAAATGCATTGCATGAACTCATAACAATTTATCCATACTTTTAGATTCATTATGCAATACTAAAAGAAAAGAAAATGAACATTGTTTGAATCATAAACCTTGGTCCAAGCTAAAGGCAATGATATTTGTTGTAGAGCTCCCTTAATCTCCCTCCAAACCCTAATTGTCTCTAAACTTAGAGAGTGAATGAACAACCCACTAATTTGACAAAGACTCTCTAATAAGGCCTTCCCACAAAATATTTTAGCAAAGACACCAAGCCTCTTCCTCTTACAAACTTGTCTCCCTCTAAATTTTCTATATTTGACTTATTGGAGACATGGAAGAAAACACATGTGACAACTCCAATTTTAAATTTATAGAAGAATGAATGGGTAAAGGGCCCCCCTAGGCTATCTAGGTAGTAATATAGTCAAAATTAGGTCCCTATCTTGTTATACTATCATAACGATAGCTCATAAAAGTTACTTTGTGATCACCTAATGACCACTCAAAACCCTAGTTAAGTCCAATTTTGGATTTCCTTTGATTGTGACCCATCCTACCTTTGTTAAGTGGGTTTACTTACTCATTAGCAAGGTAATTAGTCTAAGGGTAAAATTCCACAATAACCAAAACCCTAAATGACATGTTAATTATACAAAAAGTTCACAACTGTGAAGTGACAGTTAAAACACAATCTGCATCACCATGACATGTCCCTCATGCATCTTTATGATTTTAACATTTCCACATACAAGCACACTTACATTTACGAAGCAAAATACTTTTGCAATGAGGCTTTTGAATCTTCCAAAGATTTAGCTTGGTTATACTATGTTCACATAGGTTTGGAACTTGTTCCCCCCAATAATTTCCATGGTTCCACTTCTTGCACATTAAAATCGAGTATTAGTAGCCCAACGAGGTCATATAAAATGTATATAATAAATGAATAATTTAATTTTTTTCAAAATCCATATTAACATAATTCAAATTAAATTCCCTTTCCTAATTATTTCAATTAAATCATTCAACATGATAGAATCATAAATCATCATAATCAATTTAAAATTTATCTACATATCATAAATCATCATAATCCAATTAACATTTTGCATTGCATTATAATCCAATACTATCATGTAATAAAACTGCATCCATATGTCTTTGATTATTTCATACACAATATCAAGTTCTTAGTGCATATCATAAATGTAAAACACTACTAAAATATAAAAATCAATAGATAAAACAATCTACTATCCATCTATGTCTTAAATAACTGTCAAAATATCAAAGTCTCGAATATCAAAATGCGAGTAAAAATATCTATGCTATTACAGGTTAGGGTGAGGCCTCACACCACAAAATGTTATGTGAGGAAAAATAATAGATGTGAAGCTTCTTATCTAATGACACTTCTTAGTCACAACTCATCAATCAGGTAGTATATGAACATATGAAATGTGGGCCTCTAAAACTCATACACACTTCAACATGGTCCTTATTTGTGGATTCATCCTTGAATGAACACAAAATTGTTCACCTAAGAATAATCTAGCAAGGTGACCTATTGCCTTCTATCCAGAGAGATTTTGCCTGTTCAATATCCTCAGATTCAAGGTATAGGCAACCAAACCCTCTAAGAATGAAGGATTTGAGAGATGCAACTAAGCTAGATGAATGTGCATAATGCACACTAATTTAAGAACTTGTAATAGAAATTATACTAGATGCATACATTTTAGATGCTAAATGAAATTAAGCTAAATGATCAAAAAATGTGAGAATGTATTGAGCTAGTTGAGTACAAAATGCAATAGCAATTCCATAGGAAATAAAAAATCCACCCCCTTTAATGAGGAATCATGAGTTCCTTAAATAGAATCTTGAAATCTTTCAACAGTTGAGATCAATTCGAATTAACAGATAGGATTGAAGATGAGGTTCAGTCATGGTGGAAAATTCCAAAATTAAAGGGAGTTAACCAGCTTAGATCTAAGTGTAAGAGTCAGTCATCTCAGATAGACTTTAGTGTGAGAGAAAGTGATCTAGGTCACTTCTAATTTGATCATTAGTTGTCTAAGAATTCCCATTTTTGAACTGAAGAATAGAATTAGGAAGAATACTTAATTTAATAAAATGAGATATGCTCTCATAAATACCTTTTCTATTTAATTAAATAATTTTATTTAATTAGTTAGGAATTTGACTTCCTATTTAATTAAATAATTTTGTTTAATTAATTTAAAATAAGCATATTTATTAAATTTAATAAATTTAATCCCGTAGTGCATTAGCCTTAGAAGTTAATTTAATTTAATAAAGTATGAATACTTTAGATTAAATTAAATTTAAATCAAATAGGTTTAATGTGACTAATATGAGTGAGTATTATAGGGATTAAATAAGAAATCTGATGAATGTACATTAGGGTTTTTTGCATCTGACAATTAAATCAAGTAGTGATAGTCAAAACAAGAATTGCCCATTAGAATAGGTCTTAGGATTGGTCATAATAGACCAAAATTGGTGATCATGGAAATGAGCCAATTTTGGGGTATTACATTTTTCTCTCTTTGAATGAATGTGTGAGCAATACATTCAATTCAAAGAAAATCAGAAAGTATGATGTGAAGATGAGATTGGTTCCGAAGTTTATAATATGGAGACCAATTGATAATCTTTTTAGAACCATCTTTAGAATGGAGCTTGATCCTAAGGAATCTAAGAAGAACACCTAGATACCGAAATTGGTAAGCATTTTAAAGGTTTCCTTCAAAACACAGTTTTAACCTTTAAGGATCCAAACAGAATGTCTAGTTACCCAAGATTGATAGTATTTAAAACAACATCTCTAGAATGGAGCTTAACCTTTAAGGATCCAGATAGAACACCTAGATACCTAAGATCATTAACACTTAAAAGATCATCTCCAGAATGTCTAGATGCCTAAGATTGATAGTATTTAAAAGATCATCTCTAGAAGGGAGCTTAAGGGAGCTTAACCTTTAAGGATCTAGAAAAAACGTCTAGATACTTGAGATTGATAGTATTTAAAAGATCATCTCCAAAATGAAGCTTAACCTTTAAGGATCCAGACAGAACATCTAGATACCTAAGATTTGATAGTATTTAAAAGATCATCTCTAGAATGGAGCTTAAACTTTAAGGATCCAGACATAATGTCTAGATACTTGAGATTTGATAATAGATAGCAAGATCAAATTATAAGTCATAGAACCATCCCTAGAACAAGGCTTGATCCTCAGGAATTGAGGTTTAGATTGTCTTGATACCTATAATCAAATGATGAAAAAATGAAATAGACAACAAAGATGCCAGAAAGGAGGAAACAAGATGCCCCTAGCGGTGAGATACCCCAAATAATGAAGACATAAGATGGGAACCAGATGCCCCAGGTGATGAAGATTCAAATTGATTCAAAATTCAAGTTCAATGATGTAATCATCCTACCCCCTTGGGAGTGAAATCGAAAGATGACACACCAAAAATATGATGTAAACCAAGATCTTAGGAGTTACTAAAGAAATTCAAGATTTAGTAGAATGTAGAGAAGACCAGAATGATCAAAAGAAAATTCAAAGTTGATTTGCAATGATTTCGAGGTCTTGAGGACTAATTTTGACCAAAATTTGACCATATTTGACCATACTTGACTTTTTCAAACATGAATTTTGAAAACATGGAGGATTTTGAGTTGACAAGATTCCAAGAATCATGAAGTATCAAAAAGATTTGGGTTGCACAAGCATTCAATTGCGTCAGTCTCCAAAATTTTAAAATGCATTTTGGAGGCTCTTAGGTGTGTTAGATTTTGAATTCAATACCAAAAATGAATTCAGAATGGTCAAATTAGCTAGGGGGGTGATTTTCATGCAAATCATAGAACTTTGAAAAATTACATCAACAACTATATAAGGGCCCAAAGGGTCATTTTCAAATCATTTGTGCATTTTGTCTTTTGTGAATAGTAGTTTTGAGAGGAAGATGGAATTCAACATGAAAGATCATCATTTTGAGTGCTCCCAACAACATAGTCAACCTATAGGCTACAAACCTCTAGTGAGTCATCAATCTCCCAGCTTTGTACTTTCATATGCACACATTATGATGTCATTTATTGCATTTTTAGCATGTTTTAGGACTTGGACAATTAGTCTTCATGTGAGACTGTCATTTCTCATGCAAAGACATTCTCTTCTTGTGAAAAGAAATAACATTCCTCTATTTCTTCATGTGCATCGGTGGGTTTTCTTATGCGAGAGATATCCACATCTCGCACGAAGAATAAGAAATTTTGCTCGATCTTCATGCGAGAGACTTTCGTCCTACACATGATGAAGAGATTTCCTGCACAAGGAAAGAGAACATCATGTGAGATCCTAATATAAACGCCTGAGATCTTGAGATCTTCGTGCAAAAATCTGTGATAGTGAAATTAAATTTTTCATTTCCATGCATGGAATTTGCATTTTTGTGTGCATTGTTCTACCATTTCAATTTGGTATTGATCATTTTCTTATCATTTTTGTTTGTGTGAGTATAGGAGGTCTTTGCTGATGTTGCATTTAGATCACATTATCCACCATATGGAGATTTGTTGCAAAGTCTTGACGATGCTGATCGGGCACATATCACTTGATTGGGCTTATCTTCTTTATGTTGGATCCTAGTAGCACTAGTGAATCATGACCTACTCACAACCTTGGTCGAGTGTTTCTATTCAGAGATGAACACCTTTCACCTACTAGTGGGGGAGATTACCATCACCCCAGAGGACATATGGAGGATACTGAGGATCCCATTCCATGGAGTGCATGTGTTATATGATGTGGTGCCCCGAGCAGGTACAGAGGCATTGTCTATTATATTTGAGAGAGAGCTACAAAAGGGTCGAGTCATTAGTTGGGATGAGCTTGTGCACACATATGGATAGACACACAGACTGGAATTAGTGCTGGAAATATTTCTAAGCTACTTTTTAGTGCTAGACAAAGGGCAACATAGCTTAGAGTGTGGTTGTGGGGCCATGCTTTGTCGGATGGTAGAGGCCCCTAAGATATTTGGGTGGGGTCAGTGCATGCTGGCCCATATGTTCCATGAGATGCATGAGATAGTATTCCATGAGAAGAAGAATATGGTAGCAAGAGTCCATGTCTTATAGATCTGGGCATGGTAGGATTTCCCCATATGTAGGCCCATTCATGAGGATGCCTAAGAGCCTATGGAGCTGTATATCTACAGGTATTGGGGTCACATTACCTAGGTCCACCTAGGTAAGAAAGAGCACTAGAAAATTTGTCTTGATGACTTGGTGTGGCAGCAGTATGGCCAACCATAGGAAGATTCATAGGAGTATTGCACCTACACCAGACTAGCAAAGGATATAGGGTAGGGGTGGCCTCTATGACTGGACCTGGGCTGATCCATGATGGATGTGCACAACTTGGTTACAACATAGTGGGACTATCTTCCTAATATTGCTGATGCAGGGATGACACTTGCATACCAGGCATATTTGATTAGTCATCCTATCACATGGTTCATAGACCTAGTAGGGAGAGCAGTGCCAGTTCCTTAGCAGCTACCAGCATAGCAGTAATATGAGAAACCATAGCTAGAGGTCTAATATCAAGTACAAAAATTACAATTTCTTGCACGATAGATGAGATCAGATCCAGGGCCTAGAGGTAGTAGAGTAGAGGACAATCAACAATAGATGTTGAGGACTGAGGAGCAAACACCACTATAGTAGGTACCACCATCGCAACAAGCATCCCCACAGTAATAGGCACCACCATAGTAGCAGGAACCTAAGATATTGGATAAGGATATGCCTAATAAGCCTATTGCTAGGACATATGACATAGTGCAATACTACCAAGAGTAGATTCATCAGGCCTCCAGATAGTTGGGAGATCTGTAGATACAGGTAGCTGTCCATGACGCACAACTAGTGGAGTAGCAGTGGGAGATCGATTTATGGAGAGAGTGCACCGAGACTCCTAAGTGGAGAGTAGAGACACTACAGGATGAGGTTTGCTTACAGTTAGCCCAAGTAGTGTACTATTTTGCTACATATTCAATAGTGGTGTTTGATGAGGCTTTGCAAGTGCAACAATTTTCCTAGTATGCACAAGAGTCTAGAGTTGCATGACCTCCTACAAGGTCGGATATGCCACCACCTCCTCCTCCACCTACTACTCCTACTCCTGCTCCTTCTAGAGATGAGAGTATAGGGCAGAGTTAGATTCTATGCCTAGCTCTTGATTTTGATCTCGAGTTATGTATTGATTGGTGTGCCAACACCATTTTGTATCATTTTGATTGATAGGACTCAAGTAGTGCCCATTTTTGTACTAACCCATTTTTTGATATATATATATATATATATATATATATATACAAGATTTTTGAGTTGAGTATCAATATATACATGTCACTATCTATGTTTGCTTCACTTTGATGTACATGAGATGTCAATATGATGATTATGAGATGTATGTTTTACTTTGATGTGATGTGATTATGAGCATGTAGAGTAGATATTATGAGTATATGGATGCAATTCATATGAAAATGGACTAACATCTCATGTAATATTGCATGTTTTCCTTGATAGTGATAGGTATTCCATTGAGGAGCATGAATCAATGAAGAAAATGCTTGTGCAGTCAAGAAGAAAATTGATATGTTTTAAGATGCCCCCAATCCTTCATTGAGTAGGGGAGAAATAGAATCACAACTGAATTGTGTGATTATGCAAGTGAAGCATATAATGCAAGACTTATGTTAAATGCAATGTTAGGTCTAGTTACCGAGCTTCGACAATTTATCATCACTAGATATAGAACAAAGCTCATATGTTATACAATTCCCACTGACATTGTAATCATGGGAATATGAATAGACCATACATTATAGGTTTGTTAGGATTTAATGTAAGCATATTGAGGCACAAGAAGCCAGAATGACCAAAACATTTGTCGCTTTTAATATAGCAAGTTAACATAAGCATCAAAGTATAAATGCTAGGATGACCAGAATGTTTCTTTTATGCAGACACACCAAACACACATGAGACTCATCTCATGCTCAGTATTCAATAAGTATTCAGTCTGCAACAACCCTTACATTCGTAACCTAAGACAAAAGTGTGCTAGGTATACTCGTAGTGACCCATATGTTGACTTAACAGGACAAGTATCAGTATGTACTATAGCATGAAGAGTTCACTCTAACAAATAAGGAGAAGAACCAATGTTATTAATGTACTCATATAAAAGGAGTTGAAGTAAACTCAACCATCCAATGTGAGATGGAGGCTCTTATAGTGGACACCCCTTTTATAGGAATATGTCAACGAATTAGAACTATACCACAAGCAGAAAGTAGAGAAAAGATCATGCCCCCCTGTCATTGCTTCTCTAATAAAAAATGACATCATCGAGTTGCTCAAAGGGACATGATAAAGCAAAAAAAATGCAAACAAAGAAAGCACTCAGTAGATCCAAACAAGTTTTTCATTTTGAGTTCATTAATTGTCATGGGATTGATGTCAGGTGTCAGTGTCCAGAACATGTTTGAAAGAAATATCTTCAGTAGGGTGACTTCAGTAGGCAAACATAGTCAAAATGATTGGTGACTGAGGTTAGAGAGGAAACTTCAAGATGAAGAACCTAAAGAGGACTAAGTGATAGTAGATGGACACAGCAAGAATAACAGGTGATTGACACAAGAGAGATCTTCCATAAAGGAATCTGGAGATGTGACACAAGAAATAGTAGGTAGACATAGCTAAAATAACCAGTGAATATTTCAAAAGAGATTCTATAAGGAGAATCTTGAAAAGAGTGACACTAGCGATAGTAGGCAGACGCAGTAAGGACCACTAGTGACTGTCGCAAAGGAGAATCTATTAGGAGAATCTTGAAAAGCATGACACTAGCAATAGTAGGTAGACACAGTAAGGACCATTGGTGACTATCACAAAGGAGATTCTATGAGGAGAATCTCAAAAAAAGTGACACTAGCAATAGTATGCAGACGCAGTGAGGAACACTAGTGACTATCATAAAGGAGATTCTATGAGGAGAATCTTGAAAAGAGTGACACTAAAGAAGAATGCCCCCGAGCTATGAGAAGACTTAATCGATGGATACATGAGTAGAAAGTAGGAAAAAGAAAGAAAGCAGAAGCATGGAAGCAACTGTACAAAATAGCCAAAAGATGCACTGCAAGATGGAGCATTTGGAACAAGAGGCATGTATTTACTAGGTTTTCACCATCTTGGTATGATTTTAAACTTTGTTGCTACCATGATGCCTATTTCTAGGTTTTCACCAATGTGACATTTTTTGTTTTTTCAATTTTTTTTGTATTTTTCTTTTTTTCAATTTTTTTGGTGTTACCAAGGTGCCTACTGCTAGGTTTTCACAAGGGTATAAAAAAATTTAGGACTTTTTTTTGATTTTGAGGATTTTTTCATGACATAGATATGTACAAAGGGGTATTGCTATCAAATCAACTGTAAAACCACTTTAGGTGGAGAGTGTTGACAGGTTCCTTTAGCACTTCTCCCTTAGTTGTTGAAAGCTAATAGGCACCAAATCCATATACTGTAGTAATGATGTATGGACCAAGCTAGTTTGGTTCAAACTTACCTTTTTGGACTCATTGTTGTTCATTCTTAGGGTTCTCTCTTAGGAAAAGATCATGCAGGTGGAAGTAATGTGGCTTGACCCTCTGATTGTAGCTTCTTGTCATTTGTTGTTGATATGCTCTTAGATGATCACATGCCACTTATCGATGTTCATCTAGTAACACAAGATCTTGAAGCTGAACTATCTTGTAGTCATCATCAGTAATAAGGCCCTTCATAGAGCTTCTTAAGGTAGGAATCTTGACCTCTATTGGAAGCACAACATCCACTCCATACACCAAAGCAAAGGGAGTTGTGCCTGTTGGAGTTCTGATGCTTGTCCTATATGCCCACATGGTTGGATTGATCTGGAGATGCCAGTCTTTCCCTAATTTGCTGAGTGTGTGATGAAGAATTTTGAGGATCACCTTATTGGAAGCCTCAGCCTAGCCATTACCCTAGGTGTAATAAATGGAAGACCAATGTTGTGTGATTTTCAATTTCTTGCATAGTTCCTTAACGTCTTTGTTCTTGAATTTTCCTCCATTGTCAGTGATGATTGAGGATGGTATACCATATCTGTAGATGATGTAGTTTGTGATAAAAAGTGCTATAGTTTTGCCATCGAGAACTATGAGAGGTACTGCCTCTACCCACTTCTTGAAGTAATCTGTAGCTATGATAATGAACCTATGTCCATTGGAGGAGGTTGGGTGGATCTGTCCCACCAAGGCAAAGGCCCATTATTGAAATAGCCATGTTGTAGTAGAGGGAATCAACTCTCAAGCTAGACCATGGATTAGATTCCCATGTACCTGACACTACTTGTACGATCTAGAATACTTGATAGCTTCTTGCTCCATTTTGGGCCATTAGTAACAAACTCTAAGGAGTTTGCGAGCTAGTGTCAGGCCATTGGAGTAAGATTTGCAAATGCCCTCATGAATTTCAATTAGTGTGCATTTGGACTCTTTAGGTTCTAAACACCTAAGGAGTGTTATGTCAAGACCTCTCTTATATAGATAATCAACAATAATGACATAATGCAAAGCATTACAAATTAGGTAACATTTCTCATTCTGGGTTAGACCTTCCAGAATGGTTTGATTGTGGAGATAGGAATAAATGTGATGGTAGCAGGATGATTCTTGTCTAACAATAGAACAAATCATCCTAGAATTAGGGGTGTCATAGGCTTGATAGTGTAATGCTTCCACCAAGAACTCATGTTGGAGGTCATTTTTAGGCCTTTGTAGTAGGGAGGCCAAAGTAGCCATAGCATCATCCACTTTATTATCTACTCATGGAACTTCCTGGAAGGTGATGTGTGCAAAATACTTCTTTAAGTCATCAACCATGCACTTGTAAGGAATTAGTTTCTCATCCTTTGTTTGGTACACATCATTAACTTGGTTGATGACAAGCTGAGAGTTGCCAAAGATGTTTAACTGATCCACTCTCCATTCGGCCACAATTTTCATCAAAGAACATAACCCAACTCCCAATCCTTGTAGTGTGAAGGACCCATCAAAGAACATAACCCATGTGTGGTGTGTGAGTGTCAGAATTGAATCATCTAGAAAATCAATGTTCATTGGTAGAAGACTCTTTATGGGTGCATTGGCCAGCTGATCTATAATTGCCTATCCCTTGATAGCCTTGTGTTCAACATATTGGATGTCAAACTCACTGACTATCATAACCCATTTAGCCAATCTTCCTATGAGAGCTACCTTATTAAGCAAGTACTTTAGTGGATCTATTTTAGGCATGAGCCACATAGTGTGGGCAAGCATGTAGTGTCTCAACTTCTAGGAAGCAAAGACAACTGCTAAGCAAGCTTTCTCAATAATGCTATAGTTCTTCTCATAAGAAACCAGTGTCTAGCTCAAGTAATAAATAGCCCTTTCTTTGTTATCATATTCTTCCTAAGCCAATACGATTCCTAAAGATGTTTCAATTATCGAGATGTACAAAAGCAAAAGCTTCCCATGGATGGGAGGCATCAAGATTGGTGGATTGACAAGATATTTCTTGATCTATGTTAAGCTTTGCTCACAATCTTGGCAAGAATTGAATTTCACACCCTTATGTAAGGTCTTTGTGAAGGGTTGTGATCTATCTACCAATTGTGAAATAAACCTACGAATAGATTGGAGCCTTCCCTATAGTCCTCTCATCTAACTAATGTTTCGAGGTGGTGGCATGTCCATTATTGCTTGTACTTTCTCCAGATCTACCTCAATTCTTTTTGTAGAAATAATGTATCCCCTCAACTTTCCTAATGTGACACCAAATGTGCATTTCTTAGGATTGAGTCGAAGAATGAATTTTTCCATATGATCTAGGATGGGCTCCAAATCTTGCAAATGAGTATTGCATTTAGCACTTTTGACCAAGGTATCATCAACATAGTCCTCCATGGTTTTATGCATCATGTCATAGAAAATTTTAGTAATAGCCCGTTGATATGTAGCACTAGCATTCTTCAAGCCAAATGGCATTACATTCCAACAAAAGGTCCCCCATGCACATGTGAAAGCCATTTTCTCCTGGTCATCTAGCGTAGTTTTTATCTAATTGTATCCAAAAAAACCATCCATAAGTGAGTAAATTTCATAACCACCCATCATGTCCATGATCATATCAATATTAGGGAGAAAAAAGTCATCTTTAAGACATGCCAAGTTAAGATCTTGGAAGTCTGTACAAACCCTAATAGGTTTATCGTGCTTGAAAACTAGAACAATATTGGATATCCATTCAGCATAATCAATGACATGGATGAAAACAACTTTTAGAAGTTTCTCCAGTTCTACTTTGACGAGCAATGCAACATGAGGATGCATTTTTTGAAGCTTATGTTTAATTGGTTTGATGCCTGGTACTATGGATAAGTGAGGCATGATAAGATTAGGATCTAGTCCTAGCATGTCAGAGTATGTCCAAGAAAAAATAATTTTCTTTTCTTTGAGAAAGGAAATGAATTCTTCCTTCTCTTTAGGCGACAGTGACTGTGCCAGATGTATCATATGAGGATGTTCTTCTATGCCCAGATTAATTGGCTCTATTGGCTTTATCAACACTAATGATCTCTCATGAAAGTGACTAGGAAGTGCATCAAATATCTCATCCATGGGCACCTCAGAGAGGTTTTCACCCTTGGATACGTCTTTTTCTTTTACTTTTTTGGTTTTCAACACTACCACAATGTGGTTCTCACCATCAAACTTTTTTCATTTTTTCTTTTTAATTGTATAAATGAGATATTTGATGTTAGCCTTAATCATGTTGACACTCTATTCATTGGTGGAATACATTATAAGTTTGATAGCATTTAGGTAATAGGTGAGAGCATAGTCATTTAGGAATGTGGGGACTTCACTAGATGCATTAGAGTTCCAGTCTATAAGCTCGAGATGTGTGAGTGACAGAGTAGTGGCTGGTTCAATTGCATTCATAGTATAGTCATTAAGTGCTTGGACCAGCAATTTGAGACCTGTGATGACCTCATCCACATGTGTGCTCAAATGCCTTTGAGTATGAATGTCAGTAATTGACAACTCTAGGACACTAGTTGGATCAGACCCATGTGGTCTAACCCTAGACATTTCACCTATTTCGATTTGGTTTCAATAGACATGCACTTGGTCAATGTCTTTATCAGTAGTCACTTTTGAAAGAGAGTCAAACTCATATTCTTTAGAATTAGTGCTACATGGTGAGAGACTATAGAACTCCCCAATAGTGATAGGAACATACTCACCTTCATCCTCTAGGTTCTTACACAAATACTCAATACAAAATGATTGACTAGATTCTCCCTTTCCTAAATGATATTTGAGTTGCTCGGTATTGTCCTTAGAAGAGTCACTAGTATTATCCACAGTGCTAACACATGGCACAAATCCATCTGGCTTAGCAAAGAATTTAGCTAGATCATGAGGAATAGGATGAGGATAGGAATCCTCATCATTGGATTCATCCTCTTGAGTATCTGACTCAGCTTGTGACTCATTTTTAGATGAACTCTTAGGTGTTGGTATGAATTTATTTGGTTCCAAATGGAAAGGAACCTTCTTAAATCCTAGGCCAATTGTATCACTATTTGTTTGAGCTATTGTTTTGATAGGATCAATTAGGCCATTGTTATTGCACCCAATAGGGCCAGTTCCCTTGTAACCAAAACACTTCATAAGCCTAAGACTAGGCCCATATTTATCAGGAGTGATCTCTTGAGCTTTCTCTATTAGGTCCACTAGAGCCTCTTCTCTATAAAACCATGCTGCAATGGCTCTATTTTCACTTTCATCCTCTAAGGGTACCATAGCCTTGATAAAAGTGCCATTATACTTAGTCTAAGGTGTCAGTATGAATGGCTTCTTTGCCTCTAAGGGTCTCTCATAATGACAAGGAGATTTTGGAAGAGATGTTAATGCTAGCACTAGTTCAATGTGATACTCTCCCATGCTAGTTTCTTTCTATTTAAACGATTGCTCAATTTGTTTCAGCTTATTGTCATGATAATCAGTGGATTCATGATTAGCAAGGATGAAAGTTTTAGTAACCTTGAGCATATTGCAGGTGTAGCTAGTAGTGGTAGGAATAGTAACTTCAGAACCATGAAATGGGAACTTGATTCATTGGTGGTATGTGGATGGCACAACACACATCTCATGTATCCATGGCCATCCTAACATAATGTTGTAAGCCAAAGGAATGTCAAGCACCTGATAGGTAATGTCCCTTTCCACAAGACTAACATGAATGGGTAAAACCACAAGACCTAGAGACTTTCATTCCACTTTGTCATATTCTTTGATCGTGATCTTACATTGAGGATTAATAGAGTCCTTAGAATAATTCAATTGTCTAAGGAGAGTAGTAGAGACAATATTTAGGCCAACGCCATTATCAATGAGTACCTGACGAACATGTGTTTGATGGATCATAACCTTGATATGTAATGGTTGATTGTGTGGGTGACTTAGTGATTTATCATCCTCCTCAGAGAAGGTCATGAGATAAGATGAGGTTAGGTGACCTACCATGGATTGAAATTTCTCAAGATCAAGATCTTGAGGAAAATTTTCCTCAGCGAGGGCTTTGTCCAAAATTTGCCTATGAGTAGGCAAGATTTTAAGTAGCTCAAAGATGTAAATCTGAGCATTAGTTCATTTCAATTGATTGAGAACACTATAACTAGTTGCTATCGAGTTTGTTGTAGGTTTTTCACCTTTTCCAGATAGACTAGTGAGGGCTTTGTCTTTGTGTTGTTCAAGATCAGAAGTAGAAGGCACAAGGCCTTTGAGTACCAACTTGGTGTGAGAACAAGTGACAGCATTAGCATAGTGTTGTGAGGGTGTTTTATCCATTATGTTGAGAGTAGGGCCCCTCAAGAAAAAGGGTGTCTTGGGTTTGTCATTATCTTGTTTACCCTCAATGGTAATAATGTCACAATATTCAAAATACATAGGTTCAACCATGTGAATGACATTTTCATCATTGGAATATGCATAGTTGACCTTGTTGTAGGGTTGTGGTTTTGAAGTCTCTCCTTTTTCATAAGTTGGGAAAGGTTATTTGAATGCCTTGTGATCCAAGTTTTTATTATGTCCATCTACCAAAAGATCACCAGCATCAATCATGTCCTAGAATTTATGGCACAAGTTTATGTAGTTTCTAGTTTTGTGTCCCTTATTTTGGTGATACTCATACAATGAGGTTTCATTCCACTATGGTGGATGTGGTTTTGGATCATAGGGATGAGGATTATCCATTGGTGAAATAAGCTTATGTTGTAGCAATGTTTTGTAAACCACATCCAAAGGTTCTCCCAAGGGTGTATACTTTCATTTGGGGCATGTTGCCCATGAGTTTCTTCATTTGTTACCAGATGGCTTGTTGTCAAGAGGAGATTTCTCAGCATCTTTTGCCTCTTTGAGGCTATCTATCAGATTAAATGTTGCTTTAGTAGTTTTAAAGTGTGACATTGTCAATGACTCCATCATGTACAATTTCAAGGTTCTTGTTGACATGTTTGGTTTTATCCCTGTTGGAAGTGGAACCTTGTTTTATGTCCCTCTGAAGAGTGAGTTCACCTTTCTTGACCATAAATTCGTTGATATAGATAGCTTGTTTGATGATGTCTTTAAAGGTACATGGACCTTGAAGTTGAACTCTATATTCGAAATCAATTAGAAGATTATCAGTGAAAATGTCAAGCTTCTTCGTTGATGGAATTTTGTGAGAATACTTAGTGTACAGTTGTCTCCATTGTTGGAGGAATGTGAGAAAAGGCTCTCCAACTTTCTATTTAAGGTTGCATAAATCTTGAATGTTGACAAGGTGTTGAATGTTATGAGAATATTGCTAAACAAAAAAGCTGGAAATTTCATCAAACATCTTAATACCAGAAGGTAAATGTAAAAACCACTCTAAAGCTTGACCACCTAGGCTTCTAGGGAATTAATGCATGAGGTATGTTCGATCATGTATAAACTCCATGGATAAAGCACCAAATTCATGCAAGTGATCTTGGGGATCAGTGGTACCAAAATACTTGTCATACTTGGGTAGTTCTATGCCTCGTGGGAAAGACAGCATGTTAATGCTTTTGTCAAATGGGAATGGGCAAAGAGCATCCAATGTGTATGTTTTTGTGGGTTTCTCTTTCTCATGCATCATTTGAGCCAATTGGTCTTGCATAATTTTCAATTGCTTTTGGAGTTTAGAAGTCTTAGTTTCTTCTTCAGGCATGATAATAGTTTCCACATTGAAATGAGAGGGCAAATTTGCTCCCTCTTGGGCAAGTTTGAGAAAATACTTTTCTTTCTCTTCATTGAGTAGAATTCCCATGACCTTTTGAAATTTTTTGTCTCTTCAACATTTTTCTATGTGTTCAGGGCGTATTTCCACTTCTTCCTATTCCTCATTAGTGTTATGGTCTTTCTCTTTTTCTTTTTCATTCCTAGGTGGTTCTTGATGTCTACTATGACTACACTGTTTAGGTTCACGATTGGTCATTGTAGGAATGTGTTTAGTTTCATTGTGTTGCATTTTGAAAGGTCCTTTGAAAAAGGAGTTAGACATCATGTTTGGTGATACATGACCTCTACCTGTCTTAGTATTTTCTTGATACAAAGGATTCCTAATTTGTTGTAGGTTTATGGAAAATGTTCGCTGAACTCAAGGTGACCTAGAAGGTGAAGGAGATTGTGAAAATGCCTCACTAGCCAAACTAGATACAAATTGTGTAATGAAAGGTAAGAAACCTCTATCATAATAATGACCCCTAACATGACCTCACCTAAGTCTAAGAGGAAAAAACACATTGTCGCTCCTAATTGCGATAGTCATAAACAAGGACAGGAAGCAAGAACCTGGACGAGGACTGCACTAAGATTGAGTCTCAATAGGATAAGACAAGAATGTTGTATACTAAGGCATGAGTAGTCTGATTTGAAGGCTAAAATAGCTAAAGGTTATGACTACTATAACATGGAGTATGACAAGCATTAAGGAACAATAATCTAGAGAAGTAAAAGATAAGACTAGTCAAAATGTGGATCTCAAATCTTTGGTTCAGCTAAATGCCACTATTTAGGACTATGCACAGATAGAAAGGACAACTTAGTGTAGGAAACTAGCTAGATGGAGATTTTAGATTGGTCAATTAAATTGATCTGATAGTTTCAAAGTAGGATCTCACATGAAGATTCTCTATAATCCATGCAAGGAACTTCACTAGGCCACATGAAGACTCATGACAATAGCTTAATTTTGTATGAGGACTTTTTCTATCTTGTGCGAAGAAATGATAGGAAAACTAAGATAGATACTAGATCTCACATGAGTATATGTAAGATCTCGTGTGAAGACCTAAAATGGATTGCATGAAAAAAATAAACCCTTGCATGAGAAAGTGCAAGTCTACACAAAAATCAAGACCAAATTAACAACAGTGTTGGATTTCGAAGAGATTTTTAGATTGTTCAAAAAATTTTGACAGATTTGTTAGAAAAATTTGATTGGATAGACAACAAGGTTAACTTAGTAATAAATTTGGACAATGTTTCAAGATTCAATCAAGGCAATGTGTTTGAACTAGACAGTGGGAAGCAAGCAATAGTCGAAAATAGTCCTGTTGAGGGCAAAGCAACTCGATAGGATAGCAGAGTCTTGACCTTTGTTTGTTGTAGACAATTTGGACTTGTTTATGACTTTTATCCCTTAAAAAAAAATTGGTAGAGAAGACAAAACCTTTTCCCCACATCTTATGCACATGTGTGTATGTGACACAGCCATGTCACCCCCTAGAGGGCGCCCATGTTTTTGGTATATTCAAAAGAATCAATAGTATACACTGAACAAGTGCCCTTGTGGTAGAGGATGAGCACATATACCACCTTCAAAAATCTAGTAGCATGCCTATGGTGAGTTCTATAGGAGAGATTCTTCCCCCTCCTTGCACAAAGATTATGCTTCCTTTCGGAGGTGAACTGGGTGGCTTCTAGCTACAATGTTTTTACTTGGCTTTCATTCATATTAATTCCCAATGGCTCTACAAGTAGAGTTGAGACTAGTAGCCCACACCAACATCTAAAAGTGCAAACTACTTTCTTAGCAAGCTAGGGGCTGGTGCTGACCAGTGCATAGATAGAGCTTCCCCTTGATATGTGATATCAAGAATTAAGGGGAAGAAATTAATTCTGCTTTGGAGTCTTTCACTCTACAAAGCATCTTGATTATAGTGAGTTGGAATCTCTAGCAAAAGGAGTGTGCTCACTTGGGTTATTCCCGGAGGTTGGATCACTCCATGCAGACCCTCTAAAGGATTAACTTAGACTAGTGGTTTGATCACAAGGGTCAAAGTTTCTAATTTCCCCTCAAGGGGAAAGAGCATACATCTCTACCTTACTTTCTCACCTTAACACACAAAACAAGTTTATTTACTGACTTAGCTTAATCAATCCAAACTTGTCCTTTCTCAAGATCCCGATTCCTTAAAAGGAAATCATAATCTCTTTGTAGAAAAGGATTCATACTAGAGAACCACTAAGCTACTTTCCTTCTTCGGAATGTCATCTTTCATAAGTGTCTAGCTTTTTGATTTACCCTTGGTCATGGCCTCTAAGTGGTGAAGAGAATAATCCCCTATTCTTGTATCTTGAACCCTAGGAAGTTCACAAGCCCCTAATTAATCTATGTTTTGAAAGAAATAAATAAGACATGCTATTTTGTGGGTTTTAAAAATGGTCTTCATCAAACATTTATTTGACAATCATCCTGCAAGAAAACCATTAGTCCATGTTTTTGTGTGTTGTATAAGGAATCTTCAAAAAATCATCTTGTGAACAACAATTAAGCTACAAAAAATTAGAGAAATAGAGCAACACAGATTCCAAGAAAAGTACATTAAAAAAATTGAGTAAATTGCAAAGTAAAAATGCTTGAAACAGAAGCTATTGTTACAAGATCTCGCGTGAGATCTCTATTAGACCTGTGTGAAATCTTTTTATGGCCCACACAAAAAAATAAGGTGCCACATGAGGATTCATGTGCTTAGGCACTTTCTCCTGCGACCAAAAAGAATATTTGTGCAAAGATTGAAAAACCTCGTGCAAAAATGGATTATCTTGCATGAAGATTTTTGAATCTGTACAGAACTATACAAACAAAGAGCTTGAAAACTAATAAAAAGTGTAGAGAAGGCTTGAGAAATTGATTTTCTCAGGCCCACGGTGGGTGCTAGAAATGTACATATAAAATGTGGGCCTCTGAAACTCATAGACACTTCAACACTATCCTTATTTGCAGATTCATCCTGGAATGAACATGAAATTGGTCACCCAAGAATAATCTGGCAAGGTGACCTGTTTCCTTCTATCTAGAGAGATTGTGCGTGTTCAATGTCCTCAAATTCAAGCTATAGGCAACCAGACCCTCTAAGGATGAAGGATTTGAGAGATGCAACTAAGCTAGATGAATGTGCATAATGCAAACTAATTTAAGAACTTGTAAAATAAATTATAATAGATGCATACATTTTAAATGCTAAATGAAATTAAGCTAAATGATGAAAATATGTGAGAATGTATTGATCTAGGTGAGTGCAAAATGTGACAGCAATTCCATAGCAAATAAAAAATCCACCCCCTTTAATGAGGAATTACGATCAATGGATAGGATTGAAGATGAGGTTTAGTCATGGTGGAAAATTTAAGATTGAAGATGAGGCTGAGTCATGAGGTTTAGTCATGGTTTAGTCATGGATTGAAGATGAGGTTTAGTCAGGATTGAAGATTTAAGAACTTGTAAAATAAATTATAATAGATGCATACATTTTAAATGCTAAATGAAATTAAGATAAATGATGAAAATATGTGAGAATGTATTGATCTACGTGAGTGCAAAATGCGATAGCAATTCCATAGAAAATAAAAAATCCACCCCCTTTAATGAGAAATTACAATCAGCAGACATGATTGAAGATGAGGTTTAGTGATCTGGGTCACTTCTAAATTGATTAGTAGTTGTCTAGGAATTCCCATTTTTGAACTGAAGAATAGAATTAGGAAGAATATTTAATTTAATAAAATGAGATATGCTCTCATAAATACCTTTTCTATTTAATTAAATCATTTTATTTAATTAGTTAGGAATTTGACTTCCTATTTAATTAAATAATTTTGTTTAATTAATTTAGAATAAGCATATTTATTAAATTAAATACATTTAATCACATAGTACATTAGCCTTAGAAGATAATTTAATTTAATAAAGTATGAATACTTTAGATTAAATTAAATTTAAATCAAATAGGTTTAATGTGACTAATATGAGTGAGTACTATAGGGATTAAATAAGAAATATGATGAATGCAGATTAGGGTTTTCTACATCTGATAATTAAGTCAAGTAGCGACAATCAGAATGAGAATTGCCTATTAGAATAGGTCTTAGGATTGGTCATAATAGACTAGAATTAGTGATCATGGCAATGAGCCAATTTTGGGGTATTACAGTATAGACAAGGCACATGAGTTGTTTTATATAATGCTACAATGATATTTGCTAAAAAGATTGTCTAAAATTTCATTCAAAAGTCAAACATTGGTAGGCATTACATTAGAACTAGAGGACATCATGCTCACATGAAATGGAGAAAGCTTGTAGAGGCACTATTGTGAATTGAGGCATGAATCATTTGTTTCCATGTGTCAATAGAGAGGTCATCCCATGAGATGGGCAAAAAGCGGAGTGATAATTACATAGAAGACAAGGATCACATAATATGCACAATATGGAAGAATAAAAAAACACATGAGCAATTGGGAAAGAGGCTAATATTTTTGTAATTGATTGGTTGTATGAGTAATATTCATACAAAATGTGGTTTGCAGAAATACCATGGAAAACTTTATTTGATCCTGCTAGATGGGAACAACTGATTGTTCATTTTATTGTACCTAATCTAATGATAGTTCTACATGGATTTTTAATCAACCCAACTAATTAGCAACTAGACCCATTTTATTGGGTTATGGTTAGTTTCTTTCAAAAAATATCTACTACAATTTGTTTTTGTAAAATTCCTTGCAAACTCTGCCCTTTTTTCCTAGTCTACTTTATTTTTGTGGACGATCTTAAGTCACTTAGTACAGGTTGAGTGAGTTTTATTGTTTTATCATTTGGATTCTAGAATATCTATGCAACTGGATCAATTTTTCTAGTGTGCTAAGATGTAATAAGCAACTTAAAAAAGATCTCTAAATATACATATATAGAAGGAAATATAAAGAGATACCTATTTAAAAGGAAAAGAAACAAAAAATTACATATCCCTTGAAGAAAATGGTAGAGCTAGGGCATGACAATGAAATTTTAGAGAAAGAGCATAAAGATCACAAGGGCACAACATGGAAAGACAATCACAAAAAAAGGGCATGAAGATCACAAGGGCATGACATGGAAACAAAATCACAAAGAAAGGGCACCACAATGAAATCAAAAAGTAAGGAAATGGTGACAAAATATAGGGATCACAAGGGCATGGCAACCAAATCATAGAGCAAGGGTGCGACAACAAAATGTAGAGATCACAAGGGCATAGAAACCAAATCGTAGAGCAAGGGCACAACAATGAATTATAGAGATAACAACTAAGAAATCATAAACCAAGAGTACAAAAATGAAATCAATAGATCAAATAAACAAAATGTAGAGGTCACAAAAATGAAGGGCACAACAATGTTCACATCTATCCACCCTTGTTTGGACCTCTTAACCCTCTTTCCTATGTAACTCTCCACAATCAAAAAAATGGGGAATTATTTATGTCTTTTTTTTAATTTTTAATTTTTATTTTTTTATAGTCAGAAGGAATCACAATTACAATGCCAATGTTGATATTGCAAGGACATTGGGGACAATTGCAAAAAATATATGAAAATCAATACAAATAACACCATTGTCAAAAATTTCCATCATAATTTGATGCCAAATGTTGTAGTGAGTAGTAGTGAAGAAATGTGATCCTTGTCAAAGTTTTGTAGGAAAATTGAAGTTCTCCAAAAATTTACCTTTAAAATGAGTGGAAGTACAAGTACCTTTTCAAAAATGCGGTGTAGATTTCATAAGTGAGATTGCCAACAAGTCTAGTGGTGGTCACTCTTGGATTTTAATGGCTATAGATTACTTCAAAAAGTGGGTGGAAGCATTCCCAACTATAAGGTTAACTAGAAAAGGGGTAAATAATTTCATTTTAAATAATATTATTATCAGGTTTAATTTGGATGCCATGAGAAAATTGTCACTGATAATGCCATGTATTTTAGATTAGATGAGTATGTTCAATTTTGTGATAAATATGGAATAACCAAGTCCACGTATTCTACATACCATCCCCAATGGAATGGGGAGGCATAATCTAGCAATAAAATCATTTTAAAGATCATCAAAAGGATTCTAGATGAAAATAGGAAAACACAGGATTCCAAATTGCCTCTATTAGTGTGGCCATAAATGGTAACAGTCAAGAAATCCATTGGTTCAACACCTTTTGATCTAGTGTATTGAATTCATGCAAATTTTCCATAGAATGATCTAACTAGTATGTACAAAATCACTAAAAAATATGAGATGATATCAATGATGATATGCAAGATAGATTCAATGATATTCTTGAATTGGATGAAACTAGGAGAGAAGCATCAACTAAAAATTCCAAGTTGCAGTTGTAAATGAAACACCTTTATGATAAGAAATCTGCAAATGGGAAGTTTGAGTCACATGGATTGGTGTTGCTTTTGAATTCTAGACTAGAAGATGGTAGAAAATATGAGAAGTTTGATGCTATTTGGTTGGGTCCATACATAATTTATAGTAAATGGGGAGAGGACCTATATCACTAAAGAACGTTTCGGTAATCTTTTTGAACTACCAATTAATGAAAAGTTTTTGAAGTACTTTTGCTAAAAGGTACTAGTTTTCATGAATAGTACATTAGGTGTGTATATTTTGTAAATTATGTATATATTTATGTTTCTCTTTCAAATTGTGTGTGTCTTTTTACATAGGTCTAGTATGTTTCTTTTAGGGCTTCTAGTTGTGTTGTTGTTCTGCCTTGTATTTTTTGAATGTTGTCATGTTTGTGGTCTTCTCTCCTAGTGTTTCTAGATTCTTCCATGGATATAACCTATCGATCATCCCAAGATAGAGGCACTGTTATCCCTATTTTTAGAGGGTTTAAAATGTTGAAATAATTGACAAAAATTATCACATTTGTTGATTGAAATTGGCCAATATTTTAATACTTATCTCAAAAAAAATTGTCCAAATATTGGTAGATCTTTGAAAATTCTTATTTCAGTATAATTTTGAATTAATTTTATACCACCTAAGACAAGGGGCTTTATATCATTAAAAATGGGCTTTCATGTTTACCTAGTATAACAACTTCTTTTAAAAAAATATATATATATATATTGAAGAAAGCTGAAAGAATTCCAAATAAATAATTACAGTTATGAATCTCTAGGAAAAAACATGCTAAACCAACATAACTTTAACTGGCCACAAGGCTTAGAATAGCAGACTAACTTAGACAAATAATCAGCCAAATTGTCACATAAAGGAACAATTAGACTCTGACACTAAGAAATTGCTGAAGCTACTTGGAACATTTTATTTCACCATCATGTAGCTACAAAAATTGATATTTAATTTCATCCAACTATCTCAGATATCGTGCTCCATCTTTACGCTTAATCTTCAACTATGAACATAGATAAACTAGTTCAAACAACATGTCTGAGTAAAACACTAGAATGTCTATTTCCTGATGCAAACAATGGTTAGTAAAAAGTGCTCAACATCTACTTTTCTATATATGTAACAAAATGCATTGCAGCATAGAATTTGAAACTATGTTCTTATGAAAACCAATCCTAAAGATTGCCTCCTTCCATTTCAAAGTATGATAAAAAAATAGCAGGAAAATGCTGAAATATAACATGCCATTTCTTTCTTACTCTAGGACAGCTCCAAAAGATATGTTTCAAATTTTTAGGTTGATGACAAAAAGGGAAAGAATTGGCTTTCACAAACAAGAATCTTAATTTGTCACCAACTGGTAATTTCTGATGTAAAACTTTCCACGACAAAATCTGAGCATTTGCCTCCACTTTGGATTTCTAAATTTGCGAACTTAAGTTGATCCGTGTCTTCTCTAAAAACCTATAGTTCCACTTATTGTTAAGTCGAGGGTTCAATTTTAAGGCTAGGAGAATTTGAAGGTAGATTTTTTTTAAGGGGAAGCTACAAAATGAAAATTTCTCTAGCCACCACCAATCCTTGAGAATGTTACATTGCAAGGGAGTACACATATTTATTAGGAGATCTTGGGGCACTAGAAACCTGATGAAAATTAAAAATCCTTCAATTTTGTTAAGTAAACCATAGTAGACCTTCATATCTATCCAATCTACCTAGCCAAGAGTATTAAAGTCCCAAATATCACTAAAATGTTTAATACCTTTGCTGAAAAGATATCGAGCTTGTTTAGGGAAACATACTGCTAAGGGTTCTCCATGGAATTGAACAAGCCTATTCCACTAATTTGAGGAACCAAAAAAGCTAAAACCATGTTGTAAGGAGCTTTTTCTCCATTCCAAACAACTACAGACTAACTGCCAGGCCTACCAAATGGATTGCAAAGGCAGAGAACCTCTGATATGGAAGAAAGGAGCAAGTAAAATTTTATCCAACCAGCCCACAGAATGCCACCTCTTATTCATATCAGCAAGAGAAATTTTTTTACATACTAGGATCTTCCATGGTTCATCACCTGAAACAACTCTAACTATCCATTTGGCAGATAAACAAACCCCTTGCCTCTTAGGATCTAGTAGTCCCAATCCACCTCTTTATTTAGGTTGAATATAGTAAAGCCATGAGGCAACCCTAAAGCCTACCTTGCCATCCCACTTAGACCATAAGAATTGGGGGATAAGCTTAGTAAGATCATCATAACATTTGTTAGATGACATATAGCAAGAAGAAGAATACATGTGTGAAGCTAAAAAGATTTGATTAATCACCTATATTTTCTTGGCTAAGGAAAGATATTTGTTGCCCCAATTAAAGAGTTTGTTCTTCAATTTAGTAAGGAACCAACTCCACATGTCATGAAGAGTGACCCCTAAACCAAAGGGAATACCAAGATAATGGGTAATTTGTCAATTTTTAATAATCTTCCATTGATTAGGAATCCAAGGAGGTACAGGATCAGACTGAATGATCAACAACTTTTTTTTGTGTTGTGCAAGTTGAGAGCCTGACATAGAACAATACAGGTCTAAAACCTCTATCACATGTTCAATTTCAAATTTAGAGTTCTAAATAAACAATAGGCTATCATTAGAAAAATGAGAATTGATTAACACTAAATTATTGGTAATAGATATGCCCTTAATAAGATCCATTTGGTTGTATTTATGCAAAAGATATCCAAGAGCATCGGCAATTAAAACATACAAGAACAGAGACAATGGACATCCTTTCCTTATAGAGCGTTGTAAAGGAAATGTCTTAGAAAAAAAATTATTGACCCTTAATTGAGCATTATCATCACTAAATAACATATTAACATGCCTACAAATATTGGGTTCAAAACCCAACAGCTGTAGTATCCTTATAATAAAGGCCCACCGCATTCTATCATAAGCTTTATCAAAGTCCAACTTAACTAACAACGCATTTTGTCCTGATTTTCGAGCCCATTCACATGCCTCCCATGCTAACATAAGATTATCCAAAATGAATCTACCACCAAGAAACCCTATTTTTTTAGGTTGAACTATCATTTGGGTCACTAGTTTAATCCTAGTTGTTAAAGCTTTTGCAATAATTTTGTAAGACGTGTTCAACAATGTGATGGGGTGCCAACCGGATATGAAGTCTTTATTTTTCCCTTCATGCAAAAGCTTAATCAAACCTCTATTAATCTCTGGAACCAAGGATTCTTCTTTGATAGCTTCAAGGTACACATAATAGAAGTCTTCCTTAATATGCTCCCATAAGGTTTGATAGAACTCAATTGATAATCCATCAATCCCAGGACTCTTGTTACGGGCCATTGAAAAAATAGCATGTTCTAAGTCCTCCATAGAAAGGTTGCAATCAATATAATGACCATAATATGGGTCCACCTTCCTCAGGATAACATCTTCAAGGATATCTTCTAAAACCAAATGCACATCCCGCATATGTTTCTCTTCCCAAAAAAAATTTTCATAAAAACTCTGAAATACTTTTTGGATGTCTATTGGGTGAGAATGCACTTCACCATCCTCATCGAATATAGGCCCAATGAATTCCTTTTTATTCTTATAATTTAAATACTAGAAGAAGTATTTAGAACCTGTATTGCCTTCTTTAAACCAGTGTAATCTAGCTCTAATTTTGGCTCCTTGCCCTCTATAATAGTCAAGCTAATGAAGTTGAGTTTCAATGGAAGCTATGGAAGACTAGATAACTATATTGCTTGGATCAGAATTCAACAATTTTTTTTGTAGTTCAAGTTTTCCCTATAGAGATTTCTCTTTCCTTTTCTACTGCCATGCTAATCTTCTGCCAAATGCATGCAAAAACTCAGCACATTTCGAGATAGCTAAATGCCACCATACTATATAAGACTCTCCTTCTTTCAGCTTGGGAAAAGAGTTCCATAACCCAACCAAGGCATCAATGTAGGATGAAATCTTTAGATGGGAGGTGTTAAGTTTAAATGGAAGTTGTGACTCAGCCACTTTCAAATTCCCCTTAGTAATGATGGAAATAAGAGGAAAGTGATTTGAAAGTGCAGTAGAATAATCTATAGTAACCAAGTTACCCATGTGACCTTCAACGAGTTACAAGTTTGGGGAGATGTAAAATCTATCTAATCTACTAAGTTTTTGTTCAGCTCTAATCTTGTAGTTAGTCCAAGTAAACCAATTTTGATGATGACTAGAGTATTTTTCACTGATTGGATCTATGACCCCAACAATGTTGCGACAAGAAAGCCATTTATGAAACTCATCATTGCTGAGTTTTACATAGTTGGACCAACTATGATCTGACTGATGTTCAACCATATTAAAATCACCTCCAAAAACCCAATTAGCCTGAGGTAAATTATTAGATAACCAATCCCATAAGTCACATCTTTCTTTAGTACTATTAGGGGCATAAATCGAACAAAAACCAATAGGTTGGCCATTGATAAAAGAGAGAACCCACACACAGTTATGTGCAGGGTCCTCCCCTCTATCAATGACAAACTTATTGATTCAAGAAGCTAGCCCCACCCCCCCCACCCCACCCCCCCCCCCCCCCAGAAGAAAATTCCCTCTCTCTAAACATTGAGTAATGAAGCTACAAGATAGGGGCCACTTAACTTGACCTCTTGTAAGAATACAACAACAGGCTTCCATTTAACAATGGTTTTCTTAACCTCAAATTTGCAGTACGGGAGGGATAACCCTCTAACATTCCAAGACACACTTTTAAAATTCATAGTTAGACCAAGGTAGAAGAGTCATCCTCCTGTGGCAACACATCAAAAAGGATTGCATGCACAATAGACTTCTCAGAATACTCCTAATCCTTAATCTTAGGACTGGGTGACCTTAATTGATGTATCCTAGATTGAATAGAATTAGTTATCTTTGAAGGAGAAGGAGATATATGCCTTGTGGAAGGACTAGATAGGGTTGTTTCCTTATTCTTGACATTGGCTCTAGTTGACGCTGAAGAATGATTATGAAAAGGTGAAGACCTCATATTAGGTGTAGCAATAGACCCAAGATGGTCTTTTCTTTTCCTAATCATTCTCTAGCTATCTGTCATTATGGCCTCTTTATAGGTAGGTGATGTTACATTGTCATTTAGGATCTTCGGTTCACTAGTAGACTGATTGGATTGATTTAACTAGGCAGTTATATTTGACCTTACCAAAGCTTGAGAAGATTGTAACTTAGGGATTGAGGTTGGAGCTATGGCCTTGGAGAGACTAACTCTACTCTTATGGGCTAGGCAGTCTCTTATCAAGTGTTCCTGCTATCTACAGAAAAAACAAGCATTGGGTTTATTAAGGTAGATTACTGGCTGAGAAAACTCAAAGCCTGGCCCAACTAGCTTGATATTTTTTGGCAACTAGTTATTCAAATCTATCTCAACACAAGCTCTTGGATGTACTCTCAGGCTAGAAAAATTATCAGCATTATTTTTGCACCAAATAAATCCCCCAAGCTATTCCACTATATTTTTCAAAAAAGGTCTGAAGGCTAGATTAACAAATGGTAACTCAATCCACCTTGGGTATTTTGATCTAGAATGGCCTTCAGGATGAAAATTTAATGTCCAATCCTATAGATAACAAATCTGTCCACATATTACCTATGTTCCATATTGAAGAACTGCTTGAGTAGCATCAACAGATTTGAATTTACAAGAAATATAACCCTTACCCAGCCCTCTCATGGCTTCAATTTCCCACCCTCTACTTTCCTAGTTTAACTTTGCCCATTTAAGAAATCACTTTCACTAGGAATGCCCTTCAAAAAGAATAGAATCATATATCTATACTAGTAATCTTCAATAGATTCAAGCACATCATCAAGAAGTACATATTCTAGGGTTTTACCTACATTTGTGAGGTCCTCCATAGTTTTGTCGCCTTCGGCTTGGTGGGTTTTACCAGCGTCCATCAAATCTTCCAACATGCTGGTTTCTTTACCCTACTCCTTTTCCTCTTGACTTGCTATAATAATAGAGACCTCCTTGTTACCCATACCATTACTTTCCCTATTATTGTTGATGGTGTTTACATTGTCCCTCTGAACTGGTGAGAAAGCCCCACCTTCAGAAGGATCTCCAGCCATTTTTCTAGCCTCTGCCTTGAGGTGCATCAATTTGTCATTATCCTCAACCATGACCAAGAGATAAGAGGTGTCCAAATTTTTTACTGTAGATGTTTGACTAGTTGACGAGCTAGGGTTTGGAACAACAAACTATTCTGTTCACAAGGCAAATATCTATTCTCTATAGCCACTTAGGTACTTCTGTTTTCTACATTATAAGTACCTAGTATAGCAACTTGTTTTATCTCATAGAAAATATCCCAAGGTTTTATTTCATAACTTAAAATTGGATCATTAAAACATGTGGGGGATCCTTTATTTTCCCAGGGAAAAATATTTGTAAAGAGTTATGTCCTTAGGTCTCATTAAAACTTACAAAATATCCTATCTAGTTCCAAAAAATACACTCCAATTAGTGCCTTTCTTTTCTTACCACATGGTTGTTTCCATTTTGGTAGTGCATGCCTCAAGAAATGGAGTAGACCCACCAAGGTAATCTCTATGTGACATATTGCATCATATATAATGGGGTTTTAATGTTGTAGTTGAAAGATGAAAGCCCTTTAGTCGTCACAAAAATTCAAATGAATGACATGTCCAGGGAAGCCATTAGTAAGCATGGTTAGATCTAGTTAGAGGTAGGAGGATCTACAACTGTTATGATGTTGTAATTGAAAGTTGTGAGTCTTTTAATCATCACAACAACATGATAGTGTGACATATGTCCAAGGTAGAAAGTTCCATCAGTGACTAAATGAGTGTCATGTGTAATAGACTCAAGCATATGGTGGGCCATAGAAAGAAAGTAAATTTATTTAATCGAGAGAGTCTAAATGATTAGGATTGGATGGACAGCATGATGTCATGATGAAAAGATGTAGATTTTATATCCATTGTAACAACACAATTGAGAGGCATGCATATTAGGTAGTCTTTACAAAAAATCTCCTTGAGTGTCATATTAGATCAAATCTGATGGTGATCGCGATGGTATAATGAAGATTTGTATGGTCTAAAATAATAGCAAGATGATGGCTTCCCATTACATGTCCAAGATGGGACTAGAAAATAGCAAAGGGCAGGGAGACCTTGCAAACAAATGCAAAGCTACTATGTTTTCACACATGGAAATAAGGTGGCCTATGTAAGACAAATAAATAGGCTATTTATCATGCATCAAGTTAGACCAAATATGATGATGGCTGTAATGATGCAAATAAAATTTGCAAGTAGTTTATTCATTGAGATATTGTGACACATGTGCAAGTTGTTTTGAAGAAAAAAGGGCGGGTTTCAATTCCAAGGTGGAATATGTGCATCATCTTCTAATTGGTTTTACTTCCCTATCCCTAAACAAAAATGGATCTAGAACAAAAGGGCTAAATTTGGACTGTTAATCCATGCTTTTGTAAAAAATTGATCAATGTTCCCCATTTAAATCTGATTCATGATACTTTTCTCCTATTGTTTGCAAAATTAATATCAAATTAATTCAAATTCATATAGCCATTGATGAGATCAACTATATCCTTTCATCAAAATATTTCCTGTCATAATACAATTAAGATCTCTAGTAGAATTATGAGTCAAACATGAAGGCACTCTAATATGAATTTACAGAAATCATGGTTTTTTGTACAAAGCCATTGTAGAAAATTGGGAGCTCAAAAAAAGTAAGTTTGTTGGTCCATCCTATAAAATCTATGTTTGAAAAGGATACAGTTGTTAATTACCTAGGTAATTGTATTATCATAAACCCTAGAATAGCGTGTAGGTGAGATTTTACTAGGAAAATAGATAACTAAGAAAGGTATGTGTGAGATGCTTTTTCAAAAAAACCTAGATATGTCTACCAATGATTATTCAAAAGGAAAAAAAAAAGTTCATCCTTTACCTTGTCCTCATGTTTTTTGAGGGTTTGTATAATGGAGGTGTTGGTCATTTTTGTCTACCCACCAAAATCACCATATTTGAATTTGAAGTGGTGACATTTACAAGTTTTAACAATTCAAATATTCAAAGGGGTCACGAATTATCGAGAAAAAATCAAATGATCCAACCTTAATATATTTTGTCCCTTCACATTTTAATGTTTCACAAGCCTGCAAGTCCCCATCATCAGATCTTAGATTGATCTACAATTTTTGCTATGATGCTATTGAGAATTGCACATTGTTTTACCATAGCAACATAGTGCCTTTTTTCCACATTGTAGGGTGGGTTCACCTATTCTCTATTGTTTTTTTGGCGCTAAATTTTGTTAGATCCATGGCAAGCGCTATGGCGCTATCAAAAAGTCCATGTCCCTCATCAATAGTGACATAGCACCCAGTTGGAAGGTGGTACTAAGGTGACATTGAAAAGAGGGTGGGTCCCAGACATGCCTCGTCAGATGTTAGAGATAAAGTTGGACACGCTGGCAGTTGATCATTGGCTGAGGCATGACTATGTGGATGTGGGTCCTGTTCCATTGGGCGGGTCACAAACAAGGATTTTTCAGATAGTGTTTGCATGGTCAGCTCTCATTGAATGGTGTACTGAGAGGATAGATCCATCTTCCTTGCCATTAGATCGGTTGAGATCTACGGTAGGCATTATCTCGCCATTGAGAGTTACATGTATGATATCTATAGAAACATAGCGCCCTAATGACGCATGGCACAGTTGTCAAATGGGCCCGCCTATCTCCAAAGTAATGTTATGGCTCATCCACAGTGGCATTCATAAGGAGAATCATAGTACGATGGTGGTTCTTCATTAGTCTATTCAGCCAGCTCAGTATGCAGTTGTACCAATTTCTTACCTACCATCAATCTAAAGAGAATCCATGACAGGCACTATGTCACCATGAAGATTTTCACAATGGATATGCATAGTAGCATAGCACCCTTTTGCCATGTGGATGAAGCAGTGCTAGGTGGTTGCTAGGTGTTTCGTGGGCCCATAAGTTAAGAATAGAATGCAGTAGATGACGAGTCTTCGTGATTGTCAAATCTATCGAGATCGACAGCAGGTGTTATGTCACCATAAAAAGCTGCAAGAATTTTATCCATGGCAAAATAGTGCCCTTTCCCCACATGTCTCAATGGGTCTAGTGGAAGCGGTAATAGTTAGAAGTGTCAACAGTTAATATGACCGTTACAGTTGGAGTTTGAGAAGGTGGTGCGGTTAGTAACAAAGGAGGTGGTCAACCATGTAAGACTCCTTGCAAGGTGGCAAAAGTAAAAGAAGGTATTGGTCTACATGGCTCATTCTGATGGCAGAGTCAGTTGACATATTGACGCTGTTGATTCATGCACCAAAAAATGATAAGAAATCAGGTTTTGCCATGCGATTTGATCTCTGTGATCATTTCCAACCACCAAAAGTAAATGAGAAACAAGAGGAACACTCCACCACCCCAGCTAATCTATCTACCTGGTGAGAGCACAGTTATGGTGTCATTCCTTTCTTCTCAAAGCATTATTGACACATAATATTATATATGATTGCATCCATATCATATTTTCTTCATGATTATTCTCTGCAGAACTTGATGGCAAGTTGTTGCGAAGTAATTACAGGAAGAGGACATCGCAATTGTGCCTGAACTATAAAGGAAATTTTGTGAACTTTGTAGAGGGTTAGACTATTCTTTGTTGTTCTCTGCTATTGTTTCTACAATTTTAGTGTAAAAATCCCTTTGCCTCTGAACCAAATGATACTCTATCTTATCTCCTTCAGCCATTGGTATGAAAGTGTAAGAACTCTTACCTCTCACTGATGTTTTGTGGATAGCTGCAATCTGCATGACTATATCTCCATGGCCTATGAATGATAATATAAGTGAATATCTCTTTCCTTGTTTCATTCCTCTTGGTTCTCTAATCTCCATGTGATTATTAGATTAAAGAAAGTCTGAATGTGTATATCCTTAGCTTCATTCTGGTTCAATAGTTCATATATGGGTAGAGTTTGGTCTGAACATGCTATTTTGGTGCATCCCCTCTTTAGATTATATTAGGTAGATTTTATTTTATGCTCTCCTTCTCCCTTTTCCCCTCCAAGAGTAGTTAGGTGCATCCTGATAGTAAGAGGAAGCTAGCCTTCTCTGGAGACTCAACCTCATAGTTCAATTCCCATAGCTTGGAGGTTGTTTCCATGTTTCACTAGGTTGTCCTCATGCATAGGCTTTGGACAAGGGTGCAAACCTAAGTGACAACAATTTTTGGCATGCCTGATGGGACAACGTCTTCCAAAAAATTTCAAACATACTAGTGTCAAAAGGGAAGATTTCAAGATCAATACTGAGGAGATAGTACTAGCTTTGGTGTTTAAGCTTTCAAGAGGCTCATTCTTCAAAGTACTTGGTGACTCTGAGCTTCAATACATGTCTGGTCCTAGACCAAAGTTGCAGTGATTCATGCTTAGAGCTGAAACAAGGGCATCTTCTAGAGTTAAGTTTCATTATCAAGAGCTTTCACCTTTGAACTCTAGAAGAAGGAAGACTAGAATATCTTTATCACCAGTTAGGAGTACAATAGTAACAAATACACCTACAAGGTCTATCTCTAATCCTCTTGCTATTAGATCTCAGCCTAGATTGCCATCAATACATATCAATATATTACTTGTCTATATGGCATTTCCTAGAGCTCATACTTTTGCCACCTTTAATGGTGGGAGCCCTCTCTTATTAGCCCAAAGACATGACATACTAGTAGTTTCCCTCAAAAGTATACCAGAGTTTACTGGAAAAACTTCTATCTCTTCCTTAGAACATATTCTAGAGGTTGCAAATGTCTACAATATTCATGGTGTTACAAAGGATGATGTTGCAGTTAGGCTCCTAGCCTCATCCTTGAAATGAAAAGCAGTACAATGGTATAGAGTTTTAGCTCATGGTTCTATAACAGATTAGGATGGATTAGGAGTAGAATTGTGCAAACATTTTGAGGATAAAAGTGACTATTTGTAACTTTTAGAGCAGTTGACTACTATAAAAAGAGCCCCCCATGAATGTATGACTAATTTTAATTATAGATTTCAAAAGACATGGGATAGAATACCTACTTCAGTAAAGCGTACCCCTGGTAATGCCTTCTTGCATTATCTTAGAGCTTTTAACAGTGATATTGCCACCACAATTCAAACTATGGGAGGAGATATCTTGCCTAATGCTTATGACATAGAAATAAGGGCATAAAATATATTAATACAAGGAGGTAAGCTAGCTCCAAGGCCTCCTATGCCTTTCTTCCCTAATGTTCCAAATTATCAAAAATCAATTGCTCCCCTTCCCACAACTTCTACATCACAATCCCTTACACCAGTCCCTCAAGCTTCCACATCCTCAAATGGGATAGATGAAATCAAAGAAATGATGCAATCTTTGATGCAAAACATGGATACAAGAGAAAAGAATCTAGAGAAAGATTGCAAGATCATTGGAAGAAGCTGGAGGATAACTCCTCTATGATGCAGAAAGTAAGAAACAAGGTGGTAACTTTAGAAAGACAGTAAGCTCAAAGTAGTAAGCATCATCAATTACAATATCAAATCCCAAATAGTGGTAGGCCTCCAATTCCTAATCATTGGAACAATTCTTTTGATCAGAGTAGGCAGGATGGTCATGCTTCAACCTCAAATGTAAACCAAATTAGGGCCTTAGTCCTTGAAAAAAATATGGCTCAAGATCAAGATTTTTGTCCCTCCTGCAATTGCTCCTATGCCTATTGCATCTGTCAGAAGCCTAAATCTTTTATGGCCTTGATAGTCTAAGAACCTACAACAAAATAATCATACAAGGGGGACCAATTTAAAGATTCCTCTAATATAAAAAGACAGGGTGATTGCTCTTTTATGAATCATCAGATAGAGGAGGATTGTAATGTAAACCAGGATTCCATTGCTCATAACACTAGAAGTAAAAGAAGAGCTATGGAAGATTTTATCCCTCCTCCCCCTAATCAAGCATCAAATTCAAGTGCAATATCTCATGAGCAAGCAGCAAATAATCAATCAAGTACTTTTCAGTAGCAAAAGCAAAATCATGGCAGAAAAGATGCAAGTGATCCTTAGGCTATTCTACCTCAACCTCATACAATTGCAGCTCCCAAAGTTTTTACCAAAACACCTACTATGCCATTTAGTCTGGTAGAGAAAATGAAGAAGACAAATGTTAATATCTCTATGTGGGATGTTGTTTCTACTATACCCATGCAAAAGAGGTTGTTGTAGCAAGAATTGGAAAAGAGTGAACCAAAGGATTAGACACTCAGCATGGAAAGTGCCACAAGCCTAGTACAACCATCAAGGGAGGTAGAAACAAGTAAAAAGGTTAGACCTCCTCCATTCTATGTTTCTCTAAGTATAAAGGGAAAACTAGTCCATAATTGCATGATCGATTCAGGGGCTAGTAGTACAGTGATGCCTAGGTGTGTTGCTGATGCTTTGGGAATGAAATATGAGCCCATTGTTAGGGATGTATTACAGTTGGATGGTAGTACTATCAAGACTGTAGGGATCCTTAGAAATGTGGAGATGGCCTTACATGCATGCATTGGTTGTACTCTAACCCAAGATATCTATGTTGCTGAGGTCAAGCCATATTTTGTCATCTATCTATCAAGAGACTTTACTACCCAAATAGTTGGTTTCATATCTTCTAGTTGGTCATATATGTCTTTTAAAATGATATATGGAGCAAATGCTTCAATTAGAGCAGAGCCTCAAGCCCTCCATCATACTAAATCTGACACCCCCAACCCCATCAACATGAATTTCCCTATCCTAGAGATGGATGAGAGTGACATAGTGAATGAACCCACTACTTCCCTAGCAATGATACCTAATTTTTTATTGGATGAGTGGGCTAATGCATATCAATTTGACCCTATGCTAGAAACCCTTGAGATAGGCCTTAGTACATATTGTATATTGGAGAAGGATGCTTTAGTTCCCAATATTGTGGAGATTAAAGAAGATATGAGTGAGACATGGAGTATGTATTGCTGGCTCCTAATTTAATAGTGTTTGAAAAACCAAGTATGCAAGGCAAGAATGCATCTATGGGAAGCTATCTCCAACTATGGACACACTTCACCAAGAACCTGGGCCAACTATAAGGCTATACTCCTTCTACACTTCAAGCTCTGCAAAACCTAGGCAGGTATACCTATAGATTCTTTATATGGTACCAGTTGTCAAAGCATACACTGAATCTAATGTGAAGCAGATAAAAAACCCTAAATCTTCTATGCTTAACCAATACTTTATAAGCATGAAATAGCTAATGACATAACTCATGAAAATGGCAAGCTAATTGTGGGTTAACATTGAATAGCTTTCAGCATAAAAGGGAAAATTGATTTAATATGTTGACAACAGCAAGACCCAAGTATGAGCAACAAAACTCAATGATCCTATCTCTAACCAGTGCCTTATCCATTGGGTAATTAAATAAATTATAACCATACATCCTTTGGAAATTTGTGACATAATTCCTACATCAAGATTCCTGATCTATCCTTCACTTTGTGAAGTGACATCTGCTACAAAATGAATCTCATACTCAGATCATCCTATCATGAAATCTGCAAACCCTGTGACAAACATCAAGAAATTACATGGTTCTTTTCTCCACTGGCAAGATATTTTAATCACATACGTTCCTAAATGAAATGCAACCTAATCTATGGTCTTTGATCACAAATTAGAAGAAATAACATATCCATAATCAGGAGATAAGATTAAGACTGAACTTAAAACCTTTGCTACTCTTTATTTGCTTTCCATGAAATCAAATATAGGAAATGTATAGAAATTAACTCATAGATCACCTAATAGAATAGAATTATCTACATAAAACATAAATTTTGTTCAATAGCATAGAGAAATGTTGGGTGTGTGGCTTTCATAGCTTGAGCAGAGCTCCAAGAATTGGAAATAGAAAACCAACCAACAAACCCTTTCAGAGAAGAAGAAATAATATGTATAGAGAAGGAAATTTCTGGATTCAATTTGCAATTGACACTTGTCCCTTTGGAAATCCTTCCCAAGAAGATCAAAGCTTCTTTCTAACTTCTCTCTTCAAATAAATATCAAAATCTCATCATTATGGCTCTACAAGGCAAAAATATCTAAGATATTTGATTCACCATCGTAACTGATTTCTGATGTTAAAAATGAGTTCACAGTAAAAGGTGAAAAACTAGTTACAAAGTGACTTCAAGAAGCCCATATAACCTTTTTAGATCATTTTTCTCCACATTCAAGCTTCAAAAGGTTTTCTAATCTACCCTCTAACAAACTCTAATGCTCAATCATCAAATCTATTTGTTCTGCTGCCAATACCCTGAATTTCAAAAAATGGTCTATAACTTGAACCAGGAAGCACATGTGCAAAAAAAAACTCCAGATATGGAAAGTTCAAGTGCTCTCAGTTCTAACAGTATATTGGAGCATCTATTTTTGATAAAAATTACCCAGGTTATGGCCTTCTAAAGTTTCAAGCTCTGTTCATGGTTTCATGGCATTATTTCATAAATATTTAAATCTTCATAAAGTTTGGATTATATTAGCATTTCAAACTTTATTTTTAAAAGGCCTACGTGAGTTTGAGAAATTTTTTAAAGATAACCTCTTTTTAAAACCTTTTGAAAATGTCCTTTCAGATTCCATCCCGGTCAAACGTGATTTGACCATCTACAACACGTGTCACATTTTGATTGGACATCTCATCAATGCCATGTGTCATCTTCTCGCTAACTTGCTATGCTAACTTCCTTGCAACTCTCCCATAGCGAGTTAACGAGAACCCTCAGATTTTCTACATGGCATGATCTAGTGCGTGCTTGAAATTTACCCGCCATAGTGCCACTTGTCCACTTCTAATTTACTGATGGCTTTTGAAATGGGACCCATGCAGAGTGATTCAACCTTTGTCAGATTATGGAATTTCTCGACAAATCGCTAAGTCGCTAGCCAAATTTCTTGGATTTTTTGGCTAGCGAGTAGCGACTAGCCAAATTTTTGACCTTTTTTGATCATTTCAAACTCCCGGTGACATCATTCTTTGTATTCCACATTTGTTTGTTCAAAAATTTACATTGCTAACGACCATATATAGTTGTCTTCATAATGTACTTGTGGGTCCCTCTCTCCAGGGCTGCGGCCTTTAAAAGAGCCTTTCTCAAGACATTTAGTAACATGTGAAGGCTTGTATTTTAAAGAAGCTAAACATATATTGCGGGAGAAATGTGGGATAAAAGTTCCTTTTAGAAAAAACTTTTTTTCTCCTCTGAGTGCTCACCTCCATCAATCAATCTTTAGTGAAACATTGAAACATAAAGTGCCACTAATCACCACTTAAACCTCTTTCTTTTTTGTTGTGGTTTTCTCTTAAAAGTCAGACTACTCTTAATGTGGAGATTGTGTACATTGAGTGGTTAAATGCCTATTTTCATCATAAGTTTTCACTCTTACCTTACTGGCATCTCCCTTATGGCTTCCTTTGCATATTGGCATGTGTATCCTCTTTATATACTATGAATTCCTTCTCCAATTCATGTGAAGCCTTGAGAGTGGCATTTCCCCCCTCTGTGTGGAAGTCACTGCCAACTCCATTTTCCTCCACGTGGGCTACCCTTGCTTATGCATGGGAAGGTTTCTTTCAATATTTTCTCTCGCTATTTCCTGTGACCTTCCACTTCCTCCTTTAAAAATAGTCTGCTATATATTTTCTATAGTGTCGAATGCTCTTATTTATAATGCATAGCATGAGTGTGGGTTGTTAGCGCTACTTGCTCTAAAGAGACTCCTTTGCAATGAATAGACGTGGATGATTTCATTTTATGTAGGTGCTCTATTTTATTGCAAACACAACTCCCATTGAGAATGGTAATCCCTACTAATGGCGTCCTCTTTTAAAACTTGGAGCCCTTTCTTAGTGCTTGGTATATTCAACATGCCTTCAAGTGTTAGATTTCCCCCACATTGCAATGTAGATCCCAATCTTTCCTATCATGAACCTTCACTGAGCGGCTTGAAAGTCCCCTACTCCAATGTGGGTTTCTTGTTCAATGTGGGCATGATGTAAGATGCAATTACTATGGCTTCATTCAGTAGTTAAAATTGTAGCAACCTCATCACTTTCTCCTAAAAGATTTTCACTTGTAAGAATGTATTCACACTCTTTTAATAGAGTTTATAGAACTTTTCTTGCCTCTGGCTCATCTTAATCTTCACAAGTAGGGATCAATATTTTTTGAACTCCATTTGTAGTTTATAGAACTCCCTTTCAGCATCCATATAAATTTGATATGTTTCTTTATTAAGATCTTCAAATAGGCATATTTCATTAGCCTAGAGATTTATATCACACTCATCCATGAAATTCAATGGATCCCACACCTCATGACAACAATTTAGGAGTTTTTTGTAGATCAGTTGCCTTCTTCTTGTGAAATCTTAAAAGGATAATGATGAGCGAGATTATTGTAATCTTCACATATTGCTTTTCTTACACTTGGGAAATGGTTTAGAACTGATAGAAATAATCTTTTTTGGAGAGTATTTCAATTGAACCCTTAGACATTCTTTCTTTGTTACTGGCAACACACATTCCATTTAGAATGTTGTCTCTAATGTTTTCATTACATGAAATCATATAAGTCAAAAATCAACCTGATCAGGAAACATTATGTATGTTCATTTTATCCCATTTGGCCCTCGAACCAAAATGTGCATATAAAGGAATCATAATGAGTAAAAGTCATTTCACTATTGCTTTCAAAACTAGTGCAGAGTCAATCTAGTGGAATTAGTTGGGCCCCAAGTGGGTCTGACTAAAAAAATTTTGTTTTCAACCACCTAACTTCTCAAACAAGCCTATTCATCATCTTGAATTGATTAGAATCGAATTTGATTCATTGACTGGTTGTTAAAAAACTCATCTTATCCTTTTTTGCCAACTGTTAACTTTTGCGCCAGGAGGTCCATTGACTGGCCTTAAAAACTAATCCAAACACCTGACTGAGTTTCAAAATTAGACACGTTGCTTCTTTGTTCTACATACTTTCACCCTGTCAGATCTTGTCTTATGAAGAATTCCCAGTCAAAAGATATTCGCTGTCAAAGTTGACCCTTCAGAGTCACCTGCAAGTAAACAAGTCAATAAACAACAAATTAGGTTCGGATTTGGCTTTGAAAATTGGGGCACTAGTTTTTTGTCATGAGGAAATTATGGATCTGCAATTTGGGTTCATGATGAATAATAGGACACATATGGCAAGTGGTCAAACCGGGCTACTCAGAGTTTTGCAACTAGGAACACTGACTGAAAAGCAATTTTGGCAAATAGAATTGACCTAGAAAAGTGTGCATACGGATTTTTCAAAGCTTAGAAAGTGGCATACTTGAAGTATTTTTAGAGGAAAACATAGGGGTACAACCCATTCAACTTTAACTATCATGGATCAAGAGATATTACATCACGAACAGGGGTTCCAATCAATCTGCAAATACTGACACCAATACAACTTTAGACATTCTATTTGGAATCGCGTTTGAAAAGTGATCAAACAGATTTGTCAAGAGTTGAAACTTGAATCATGACAAGTCTTTGATGTCTACAATGCAACAAAAAATTAATTTCAAAATTTGGGTCAACTGGGTCAAAGTTATAGCACGTCAAACAAGGCTTACTAGAATTGTGTACAAAGTGTAAATTTACAACAATAATAACTGACCAACTTTGAGGGGTTCAAAACCTATTCAAACGGACTTGAAAGAACTCAAAATATGAAAAATAGATTCTTAGGTATGGACACTAGACATTTCCAAAGTGGTGAGTCATAAAAAATTTGTGGATGTGAGATATTCGAATGCAAACATAGCCTCTAGTTGCTATTTGGCACTTGGGCAGGATTGCAAATTTTGACACTAGCTCAAAATGGGACCTCACCGAATAATTCGGGATGGAAAAATAAAATTTTTGATCACATGTATATGTCAAATGAAAGGTGTTAAGCCACTCAAAAACCATCTAGGCCTCAAATCGACAATCAACTACATATGCATAAAGAGGCACTTTAGGGCATGATTCTTCAAGATTCACAAAATGTGACTGAAAATGGACCATGCAATTTTTAATCCCAACATGTACTTTGATGGATCAAGGAATAAGAATGGATTAGGGGCTAGTGTGATGTTGATTTCTCCTACACAAGTAAGGTACTACTTCTCCTTTAGGCTCCAATTTAGTTTCACTAATAATGTAGCCGAGTATGAATCCTTGATTCAAGGTCTCCTACTTGCTCAAAAAAAAGAAGTCCAAGCCTTAAGGGTTTATGGAGATAGTGAATTGGTGGTTAATCAAGTGAGAAATCAGAATACCACCAAGAATGGCTTTCTTAAGTCTTATAAAAATAGAGTATGGGATTTGCTTGAAGGTTTCAATGCATTTAATATTCAAAGCATCCCTAAAAAAGAAAACAGACATGCTGATAGACTTGCAGCAATAGGTGCATCTTATGATGTGCCAGGAAATCTTGAGGAGGAGAAGAAGTGACAAATCAAAGTGGTAGTAAGGCCTGCCATCCCTAATAACAACATCCATTGGCAAGTATTTGAGTCTGATGAGCAAATTGTGAGCTTCTTGCAGAATGAGGCAGAATTTTCAAAGAGAAATCAGTCAAGATTGCAGGATCAGTATGGTGATCAAATCATTCATCTTAGTTCTAATAAGCTTCCTAAAGGTCTCATTACCTTAGAAAGTGTTTTCAATCCTCATGACCAAACAAGAGGTAGAGGCATGAACCTAGCTGCTAATGAAGATGATCATATTTCGGTCATGGTTGCTAATGGAAAATCCTTAAACATGGGGAAGGTATGTTCTGAAATTGAGCAAAAAAAATTTATTCTTCTATGTCAAGAATTTAATGATGTATTTTCTTGGGCATATGATGACTTAAAGGGCTTTGACCCAAGGTTATTTCAACATACCATAGATCTAGTTGATAATGTAAAACTAGTAAGACAAAAGCAAAGGCCGGTGAATCCTAAAATTGAACCCTTAATGAGAAAGGAGCTATCCAAATTGATTGAGGCCCACATAATTTTCCCTATTAAGCACTCATCATGGGTAGAAAACCTTGTCTCTACTAGGAAGAAGAATAGAGAAATTAGATTGTGTGTGGACTTTAGGGACCTTAACCAAGCTTCCCTTAAAGATCACCATCCTCTCCCTTCTATGGAGTAGATCTTGTCCAAGGTTAGTGGTTCAAAAAGATTTTCATTTCTTGATGGATTTTTTGGCTACAATCAAGTGCTGGTGAAAGAGTTTGATAGGTACAAGAATACATTTACCACTAAATGGGGTACCTATGCTTATTGTAAGATGCCATTTGGACTACCCAATGTAGGTGCTACATTTCAGAAAGCAATGGAGATGGCCTTCAAAATACTGATTGACAAGTTTCTCTTAGTTTACCTTGATGATATCACTATGTATTCAAAGGATGTAGAAGATCATTTTAATCATCTAAGACAAATATTCTTAAGATACAAAGAGTTTGGAGTTTCCCTTAACCCAAGCAAGTGTGTTTTTGCTACTAACCAAGAAAAATTATTAGGACACATTGTATCTAAGGATGGCTTAACCATTGATCCAGAGAGAAAAAAAGAAATACTTACCCTCCCTCTCCCTAAACACAAGAAAGGGTTGCAAAGTTTCCTTGGTAGGATAAATTTTGTGAGAAGGTTTATCCCTAATCTTGTTACCATGGTAAAACCTCTTCCAACTATGCTCAAGAAAGGTATGGTCTTTGCATGGACCAAGGAAGGGAAGGAAAGTTTTGAAGAGATCAAGGCAGCCATAGCCTCAGCCCCTAATCTCATGAATCCAAATTTTGAGAAAGATTTCATTCTTTATACCTTAGGTGGTGAATCAAGTATCTCTGCTATCTTGACTCAAACAAATGACAAGAATGAAGAGCAACCCATAGCTTTCTTTAGTGAGAGGCTTAAAGAGTATGAGGATAAGTACAATTATGTTGAGAAGCAAGCCCATGTAGTCATCAAAGCTTTGAAGAAATTTAGACACCTCCTATCCCATAACAAGATTCATTTTTTAGTACCCCATGCCAGTGTGAAGGATTTCCTTTTGAACAAACATATTAGTGAGAAAAGAGCTTGCTAGATTACTAAGGTAATGGAATATGATGTTGGCATTTAGATTACCAAGCTAGTAAGAGGGAGGGGGTTGTGTAAACAGATGCTATCATCTTAGGAACCTGATGAGGAAGTTTCCATGGCATTAACAGAGCAACAAGAGGTGAGAAATGGTGACCCAAGGATTTGGATGGATGACATGATGAATTTCTTGCTAGGCAATGGATACCCTCAGGGATTAGATAGACCTAATAGGAGACAGTATAGATTGCAGTTGATTCCTTATGTCATTGTTGATGGTATCTTGTTTAGGAGAGGTTTTAATGGAGCCTTATTGAGATGTATTTATATAGACCAGGCTGAAAGAATGATCAAAGAACTTCATGATGGTCCTGATGGTGGCCACTTCTTAGCTAGAACAACTACAATGGAGATCATGAGGGCTAGTTATTATTGGCCATCTCTATTTCATGATTGTCATAAGTATGTGAGGAAGTTTAAAAAATGTGCCTTTTTCTTTGGCAAACAAAGGCTTGTAGCTCTTCCCCTTTGTCCTATTCAGGTGGACCAGCCCTTTGCTCAGTGGGGATTGGATTTCATAGGCCCTATCAATCCTCTTTCTAGTTTAGGTCACAAATGGATTTTGGCTGCTATAGATTACTTCCCCAGATGGATAGAGGTAGTTGCATTGAAGGATTCCATTGAATCTTCAGTTCTTGAGTTCCTTGATGGAATTGTGACCAAATTTGGTGCCCCTTCAACTATTATTTTAGATAATGCAAAGTCTTTTGTTGGAGCCCATATTTGTCCATGGAAAATGGATCATAATATTATTTTGAGCACATCCTCAAATTACTACCCTCAGGGTAATGGTTTGGCTGAATCCTCCAACAAGAACCTGATCAAAATCATGAAAAGGACAATAGAGGATAACCAGAGGGGTTAGCATAAGAGGTTGAAGACTGTACTATGGGCTGACAAGATAACACCTAAAAGGTCAATAGGGAATTTACCATTTGTGTTAGTTTATGGCAGAGAAGCAAGGCTTCCAATTTCATTAGAGTTCCCATCCCTAGAGCTAGCTCATTAGCTGGATTTGATTGAAGATAATGCCATGATAGTAAGAATGGCAAAGCTGATGGAGCTGGAAGAGAGGAGAAATAAAGCCATGCAAACCCTAGAGATACACTAGCACCAAGTAAAAAAGAGTTTTGATAGGAAGGCTAGGGTCACAATCTTCAAGGAAGGAGATTTGGTTCTAAAATGGGATGCAGATAGGGCAAAACCAGGAAGACACTCAAAGTTTGATGCATTATGGAGTGGTACCTATTTGATTGTCAATTGCAAGAAGGCCAATGCTTTCCAACTAAGAAAGCCTGGTGGTGAAATTCTTCCTATCCCAGTCAATGGGATCTATCTCAAGCCATGTTTCTAAGGGTTTCAGACTCCATGTACATAGTTAGCTTAGTTTCATTTCTAGTTGTTCCCTACTTTTCTAAGAAGTGCATGAGCACAATTGTCTCGCTATGAGATAGTAGGTTTCTAAAATTTTGAGGGCTGCAGAAGGTTTTTTTGTCTCTAGTTCCAGTTGCAGAGATAGGGGTTTCTAGGTTGTCTTCTCAGATGTAGGGTTAGGGTTTTATAGTGTATGCAAGATCTACCTTCCTTTTTGACTCTGTGGGCCAATGGATGCTTTAGGCCACTGGTCTTATGCATAGCAAGCTTACATTCCCTCTGAGTCGCCAAATATGTAGGTCATTTTTTTCTTCTTGCCAAAATCACCATATTTGAATTTGAAGTGGTGATGTTTACGAGTTTTAAAAATTCAAATATTCAAAGGGGTCATGAATTATCGGGAAAAAATCAAATGATCCAACCTTATTATATTTTTTCCTTGCACATTTTAATGTTTTGCGGGCCCACAAGTCCCCATTGTCAGATCTCAAATTGATCCATAGTTGGCACTATGATGCTATTAAGAATTGCACATTATTTTACCATAGTGACATAGTGCCCTTTTTCCACATTGTAAGGTGGGTCTTCCTGTTCTCTATTATTTTTTTGGTGCTAAATTTTGTTAGATCCACGATAGGTGCTATGGCGCTATCAAAAATTCCATGTCCCTTTTCGATAGTGACATAGAACCTAGTCAAAAGGTGGTACTACGGTGACATCAAAAAGAGGGTGGGTCCCAGACATGCCCCATCAGATGTTAGAGATAAAGTTGGACACACTGGCAGTTGATAATTGGCCAATGCATGACTGTGTGGATGTGGGTCCTGTTCCATTTGGCAAGCCACAAAGAAGGATTTTTCAGACAATGTTTGTATGGCCAGCTATCATTGGATGGTGTAATGATAGGATAGATCCTTCTTCCTCACTATTAGGTTGGTTGAGATCTATGATAGGCGCTATCTCGCCATTGAGAGTTACACATATGTTATCTATAGCGACATAGCACCCTAATGATGTGTGGCACAATTGTCAGATTGGTTTGCCTATCTCCAAAGTAATATTATAGCTCATCCACGGTGGCAGTTGTCAAGAGAATCATAATACGATGGTGGTTCTTCATTGGTCCATTCAGCCAGCTTAGTGTGTAGTTGTACGAGTTTCTTGCTTACCATCAATCTAAAGAGAATCCATGATAGACACTATGTCACCATGAAGAGTTGCATGATGGATACGCATAGTGACATAGCACCCTTTCACCATGTGGATGAAGTGACGCCAAGTGGTTGCTAGGTGTTTCATGGGCCCAAAAGTTAAGAATAGAATGCAGTAGATGACAAGTCTTCACAATCATTAGATCTATCAAGATCAATAGCAGGTATTATGTTTCCATAAAAAGCTATAGGAATTTTATTCATGGTGACATAGTTCCCTTTCACCATGTGTCTCAGTGGGTCCAGTGGAAGCGGTAATGGTTAAAAGTGCCGACAGTTAATATGACCATTGCAGTTGGAGTTTGAGAAGGTGGTGCAGTTAGTAACAAAGGAGCTGGTCAACCATGTAAGACTCCTTACAAGGTGGTAAAAATAAAAGAAAGTATTGGTCAACGTGGCTCATTTCAATGCCAGTGTTAGTTGACTTGTTGATGTCGTTGATTCATGGACTAGAAAATGATAAGAAATCAGGTTTTGTAGCGTGATTTGATCTTTGTGATCATTTCCAACCACCAAAAGTAAATGAGAAACAAGAGGAACACTCCACCACCCTAGCTGATCTATCTACCTAGTCATATCATAGTTATGGCACTGTTCCTGTATTCTCAAAGCATTATTGACACAGAATATCAGATATGATTGCATTCAAATAAGATTTTCTTCATGATTATTCTCTGTAGAACTTGATGGTAGGTTGTTGCGAAGTAATTATAGGAAGAGGACATCCCAGTTATGCATGAACTATAAAGGCAATTTTGTGAACTTTGTAAAGGGTCAGACTATTCTCTATTGTTCTCTGATATTGTTTTTGCAATTTCATTGTAAAACTCCATTTGCCTCTGAACCAAATGATACTCTACCTTATCTCCTTCAACCATTGGTATGAAAGTGTAAGAACTCTTACCTCTCACTAATGTTTTGTGGATATTTGCAATCTGCATGACTATATATCCTTGGCCTATGAATGATAATATAAGTGAATATCTCTTTCCTTGTGTCATTCCTCTTGGTTCTCTGATCTACATGTGATTATTAGATTAAATAAAGTTTGAATGTGTATATCCTTTGTTTCATTCTAGTTCAATAGTGCATATATGGGCAGAGTTTGGTCTAAACATGCTATTTTGGTGCATCACCTCTTTAGATTAGATTAGGTAGATTTTCTTTCATGATCTCATTCTCCCTTTTCCCCTCCAAGAGTAGTTAGGTGCATCCTAATAGTAAGAGGATGCCGGCCTTCTCCGGAGACTCAACCTCACAGTTCAAATCCCACAACTTGGAGGTTGTTTCCATGTTTCACTAGGTTGTCCTCATGCATAGGCTTTGGACAAGGGTGCAAACCTAAGTGACAATAGGAGGAAATAGGGTGTAGGATACTAAAACAATGATGAATTGTTAGAAATTATTCAAGCACTGGATTTACCAGAGAAGTTTGTCTTCTCCAAACATTAATATTTGGAACTTTTATTTGGGGAAACTAGTTATACCTAGGGTTTTTATGGATATGGATATTTTAACCCAATTTGCAAAGAGATATGACTTGGTGACTAGGTTTGTGTGGGATATTAATGGAAACTAGCTAGTAAACATCACAACAAAGGAAATTTGTGAAGTTTTTCAATTAGACCCACCTTTTGGTTTCCACAAGTTCATTAATTTTGAAAGTTACAAGAAGTATATAAATCTTAGAGGATTTATCTTGGGAATGACCCTTTGAAGGAGAAATTTTCACTTGTTGAGTGTTTTTCCTTGGTAGCACCATCAACCCCTAAGCCTTTCTTAAAGACCTATTCTAACTCTCATACCCTAACTTTATAAATGTCCTTGTGTAAAGTTTTTGGTGAAGATGAAAAAAAATGCAATGCCTATACACGTCATGCATATGATGGTTAAAGTTCTCGATTATGTTATTGATATAGATTTTGATTTTACACCTTATATTACTGACCAAATACATAATGGTCTAGTGGGAATTGAGAAATCTAAAGTTGACAAACCTTTTAGGTGACCTATGCTATGCTCATGCATATGTTTCTTTAGAAGGTATCATCTTATTTTGGGAAAGTGATGGAGTTGACAAGGGAGAAGGATGGGAAAGTATTACCTATCTAATTGTAGAGTGTGGATGTTTCATGGGATAGGGAGGATTCTATTTTTGTTAGATTTGATATATACTTTGCTTCCAATTTGAGAGCATTTTTGTCACTTAATAGACCAAGAATCCCAAGTGCACTCTCTAAGTTGATAAGGCCAAAAGACTTTGCTAAGGGTTTAAATATTTTCGAACCCCACATGTATTGCATTTCCAAGTTCCTCTTAAGATTGATGTTGTAGAAGTCTTATGTAAATTAGGTGGATTATAGGAAGAAGAATTAATAGGGAGATCAAGAGGTACAATTTTTCCTTCTTTTAATATTACACATCAATTTTTGCTTACAAAGATAGGATGTGTTCATTTAGATAAAATCTGAAAGTCCTATAGTATGGTAACATCTCATGCCTGATTTTCAAACCTTGAGGGGTTTATGAAATGTTCCAAAAGAGGACTAAGGTAAAAAGGTATCATTAGTTTTTTTATCCTAAACAAATAATCATAAATGAATTTCCCTTGCAAGAACAAGAAATTAGAAAAGAGAAATGTAGAGTTTGTAAAAGGGCCTTAGATTTTGTAAATTCCTTTGGTAAAGATTATAGTTATACCTAAAGGATGCAAGAATCTTTGGTGAAAAAATTAATAAGTTGATGACATAGTTTGGGAATATTATTAAATTTTTAAATGAGAAGAGAAATATGTTAGTGATAAAAAATCATGATTGAGAAAAATAAATAATGGCAAGGCTTGTGCTCACCCCACTTGTTTCTCCTAGTAAATACACCCTTAAAAAGAAAAAAAGGGTTTAGTGTTGTAATATCAAGTGATAGAATTGTTGAAAAGGGAAAAGAGTTAAAATGTTGGCAATATGGCCAGATAGATGTCTTGATGGTTGTTATTTATGGCAACATGTATTCAATATTTCATTTATGCATTTAGTGTTGGTAAATTGTCTAAGTGTTAGACTATTTGTAGTAGTATAGATAACAGATCTTAAGAGTATGGATGACTCATTGAGAGGTAGCTTATGTGTAGTTAAGGAAATCTTTATGACACTATCATGATGATGTGGTCAAGTGTGCATATGTGTACCAATAGTACAATGCAAGTTATGATTAAAGTACTAATGTGGGTATTTAACAAACTAGAATAGAGCATATTAGAAAATAGAGCTATACAAATTGAGGAATTATTTTGGTTACAAAATAATTACTAAGTTATGATGAGCCAACCATGCAGATACTAATCCATAAGTTATTCTATATTATGTCAAGTGTGTGAATACATGAAGGCCAACTGAGCAGAGTTTTGTAAATGTGCAAGGTCTAAGTAATGATCTTATATTGCTTAGTTATTGCAAAATAGTGTGAAGTCTTAACATGTTATAATTGTGATGTTCCATGAACTATTATGAAAGCCTTATGTGATGTGATATCTAATGGTTGATCGGAGTAAGTGCAAGTTATAGTAGCAAAGCAAGTATTGTATTATTGCATGTTAGGGTAATGGGCTTTTCTTCCATACATTATATTTGTTCTATGAACTCCTAACAAGGTTGAGGCTTCTAACAAGGCCTATTCTCCTAACAAGGAGTCAAGACATGATATGTATTTCATAGACTCCTATTAGGGTCAATATCCTTAACAAGATTCTATTGTTTAGTGAATCATCTAGTGGGTATCATCCCCACTGGGTTTTTCCCTTGGCCAGGGTTTCCCTAGTTAAAAAATAATGGTTTCTTGAGTTATCTATGTGCATGGTTATATTTATCGTCCACCATTGTTGATTTACTTTCATATGTGAATTATATAGTAATTAACAATATATAGTTGTGGGCAAACATTTGTAGAATATTGATTCACAACGCCCCCCCCCCCCCCCAGACTCTGAAGACACTTAACAACTTAAGTAAGATCCCAATGAATATGGAATAGTTGAAGAATAATCTTAAAGAAGCTCCTGAGAAGATTGACCTTCTAATAGAAGAAAGAGACACCTTGAAAGATAGATACAAAGATGAAAAAGTGTTCATTGGCAAACTGAAAGATGATATTGATGATCTTAAATTTGGAAAGGAACCAATTGTGTAGACTAGTGATAGTGATGAAGTAGGAGATCTTGAAAAGGAAAGTGAGATCTTGAAACATTAACTTAAAATAACAGAGCTTAAGTTAAGTCTTAAGAAAAATGGTGGCATAATTAGTGAACCAAGATTGAAAAGTGAAAATATAGATCTTAGATTCTAGTTAAGTCAAATTACATCTAAATTAGATGCTATTAAGATTGAACATGCTAAGTTAGAGAAATACAACTTTATTGTGAAAGGAGAATTGACACAAGCTACAAAACAATTAGAGAAATTTTATTATAGCACTGAGAAGATAGATCATCAAATATTTCATCAAAGACCTTTTTATGACAAGACAAGACTTGGATATCTAACTGGAGAGAAATTAGCCAAGAAAGCTGAAATCAAGAGTGAACTTGATCCTATTATTGAATCCCCTAAGGAATATGATTTGACAGTTAGACCTAATAAACATAAGAAATATCAACCACCCAAGGAAGTAAGACATGAATTTAGAGGTAGATGGTTCATTTGTAATGAAGTTTGGCATATGAAGAGAGATTGCATAGGTAAGACTTTTAAACCCATTACTAATTTCTATTGTTATAGTTTTCATGGTTATGGACATAAGGTAGTAGAATGTAAGAAACTTAAGTTTGATGGTAATAATGAGAAGTAGAATACCTTGGAATACTGACCCTATAGCTAATGAAAGAAGAAGATTGCAAGACAGATCCAATAATGGAGAGACATCGAATGGAGAAAAGAACTAGTTAGTGTATTACAAGTGTAACGGCCTTGGACACACTGCAATTAGAAAGAAATCAACCAAAGGAGGAATGCACATGTATTTTAGTTATGCAATAACTTTGGACACACATCAACATTCTATAAAATGTAAACAAGGAACCTTAACAAGAATCCTAATCACAAAAGGAACAACAAAAAAGATAAAAGAAGGAATGAGAATGGAAGTGATAACAATAGAAAAGAAGTAGTTAAGGAACATGTTGATGAATTCAAGGAAGAATTTTTGAAACCTTGTAGTCTAGAGAGTTCACATTCAGTATTGGAAGAACAATACTTTGATGCATCCACTAGAAAGTTGAAGTCATAGATTGTTTCTAGCTCATCCTACCTAAATTGAGTAGTTCTAATAGAGATAGAGCATCAATTGGTCAGAATTAATGTTAGAGAGTGAGTTAAAGGTTTCTCGGTTGGCAAAAAGTAAAAGATATAGACAGGAAGCTATGGTCGAGTGTGCAAGTCTTGATATGATCACAATAAGAAAAAATTGCATGAAAACAAGGTTACTAGTAAATAGAGATAGTATTGTAAATTTATGGTAGATATGCATTTAATAAATAATATGATTTGAAGTATTTTAAGGATTGCAAGATAGATTGATTGTTCAATTTGTTCATGGAAGTGTCTTGAGCAAATTGAAGAGGGATTTGACAGTAAATTGAGGTGCGAAGTAAAGTTTGAGAAGCCAAAACTTGTAGAAGCCCTAAATCATGAATTTGAGGTACTTTATTGAACATTGAATATAGTTTACTCCAATATTTACATATTACAAAGATATGGCTAGTCAGAGAGTGTATGATGTTAGTGATAGACTGAGGTATGAGTTCAAGAAACACCCATTTGTTTCTTTATTGGATGATCCATTAGGTGCATTTTCACAAGTTCCAAAAAATGTGTTGCAGATAGAAGCTATTAGAAGTTATATACACTATAAGTTTAGAGCATTGGTAATGATGATATTCACAGAGATTTAGGTGATATGTGTAACAATTATTTGTCCCTAAACTTTGAGTATGCACACCTAAAGGATTTAAATTTAGTGAAGCATATGTTTTATATAGAATTCAAAAATCATGAATGGACCTAAATCATATTGAGTAGGGTACAAGATGATTATTTTTGGTTAGGCAATGCATCGATTGTTATTGATAGTGACCTAATTCACAAGGTCACATGATTAAAAAATGAAGGTTGTAATCATATTAATGAGAAGGATATGAGGGAAATGGTTCAAATGAACTTGAAAATAAAATTTGTTAGAAGGAATATGAAGGTTGAACCTATTCAAAACAAAGGAGTTAAGTTGTTGACTAAAACATTCAGGTACAACTTGAACCATGGATCAAGGTTTAACTCTATACCAATTGGTTTTCTTCATGTGGCATATGTGATGGCTATTGAGGGAAGGAAATTAAATTTGTGTGACGTTATCATATTGTAATTCTTGGACAAAATTACAAAGTCAAGAGAAGGAAGAGTGCAATATTTAGATTTGAGTCCCTATTGACTCAATTATTGTTCTATGTTACAAAGAAGTTTCTTAGATTAATCAATTGACTGCACAATGAATTTAGTGACTAAATGCTATAGATCAAAGCCTCAAAAAGTTAGAGATAATGGCATAGATAGAATGATGAAGAGTTTCCAATCTAAGATGAAACTAAGGTATAGGATACCACCTTATATGCTGGAGAAATATAAGGATGATTTATGCTTCAAGGAGGAGATTGAAAACACCTACATGGAAGCAATCATTCCCAAAGTAAAATTTATTGAGCCTAGGGGCTATGAGATGAGCATATATTAGATAGAAGGGTATGCATACATCATACTAAAATCTGAGTAGGATACAGAATGTCCCAGATGCAGAACTTGTGATGAGATATCAAGGATAGTTCAATATGAACTTCATAGCAAAGAGAGAAAGAAAAATGTTGAAAATGAGATAGATTCCATTCTTAGTGAATCTGGTATGACAAGGGAAGAGGTTAATGAGATTAAAGGAATCATGTTGGAGATGAAGGCTAGTTGTTAAACTAAAGTGTTTCCAACAACTCCCATTGTTGTGGTAGTACCTTAAGAAGGAGTAACTATGGTACAACCTTGTGTACAAGCTCATATCACACCATATGCAATAGTTGTGCAAGTGCAACTAGTAAGAGATAAACATGAATAGACAAGGAGATAGCTAGAGGTAAAAGCACCTTCTATGTAGAGGAATTATAGTCAATTAGTGAAGGTTAAGAAAGAACCTACACCACAAGAAAAGAAAAGGGTCAAGTAGAGTGCTAGTGGAAAAATAAATAGGAGAAAGACCATGCGGATAAGTAGATCAAAAAGTTCAAAGGATGATGCTGAAGATAAACCCATTGAACAAGATGCGCAAGAAGGAAAGACTATAGTAGGCAAGAAAGAATGGATACCTAAGGTAGAAAATCTAAATATGTAGACTATTAACGATCATAATTTTGTTCAGTTGATTAAATTCTCTAGTATGTACACTAATATGGATAGAATATAGTTAGAGAATCTATTAAGAAATATTATTTTGAAGAATAAAAGTTTTTAGAGTATACAGAATAAGATTCTTGAAGACCTATACAGTAGGTTAGTAAATAGGAAAAAAAGAATATTAGAAGAAGATCTAAACATGAGGATCACATCAATAAATAAGCTTTGTGATGTTGGATCAAAAGAAGAATAAGACAAAGTTTTGAAGGGTATTAATGATGCAGGAGCATCCAAAGATATAAGGGCAATCCTATGTCACCCAAAAAAAATTGTACATAGACTTAGCTTCTATTTCATGTGTTTTCATTTTTGGATACCCATTTGGGTCAAATAAAGGTTTCAACTCTCATAGTTCCATTGTTAGTGTTCTAGGTTAGAGTATTTGAGCAACGTAGGATACGTGAAAATGCCTAAAAAATAGGAGTATGTAATTGAGCCATCATTTTGGTGAACTAGGAGGTTTAAATTGGCTATATGATTGTAATTGTAATTTAGAGCATTCTAGAAAAAGAATCAGGTCAAAAGTCACCACGGTTTGAAAGTTATTGCAATTTTTTGATTTTTGGAGACCTCCTAAGAATGCTTCAAAATCAGATTTAGGGCATTAAATGACCTCATACAGAGCTGAAAAATGGGGGATGAGCAAAGCTTCAAGAGCTTTTCAAAAATGTAAATGGTTCATCAATCGGAGCTATGGTTCAAAAGTTATGCCTCTCGAAAGTTCGGTTACCATTTTTGGATTCTTCTAATTTTGCACCGACTTCTAACACGGCTTTTGGAACCTTCTATTTGGTTGGTGGATGCCAAACAGAACTTTTCATAATGTATTCCTAATACTTAACCCTTTGGGGTCTATTTAAGGGTATTTCTAGCATTGTAAGAGGCAGTTCAGAGTGGAGTTTGTGAGAAGGAGCTGGGAGAAGAAATTATCTCTTAATTTCTACTATTGTAAGCCCATAGGGCATGTTTTGAAGTCCATTTTTCTCTGTATTGCATGTAATAGCATATTATCATAGTAAATAAAAGTTTCCCTTTTTTTTGTGTCCATTCTATGCTGGGTTGTGTCCGCATCAAGTGGTATCAGAGCCAGGTTTTCCTAAGTGTGTAGATAGAGCACCGACTCTGAGGTAGTTTGCACCTGGACTGTGTGGTTGTAGGTTTGAGTTAAGAAGATGCCTCCACAAAGAGAACATGGTGGAAGGGATAGATCTATTAATCTTGAGGAGGTTAGAGCCCTCTAAAGGCAAGTTCAAGCATTGCAGGAGGAGCTCCGTAGGGGAGCAAATGTTGCTGTAGGTGACAAAAGTGAGGACGATAATGAAGAAGAATTTTGACTAGATGAGGAAGATGATGAGGAAGTTCTAAATCAAGAAGTGGAAAGGCTTTTTATTGCCATTGTTAAGTTTGGAAAAAGACCTACAATTGATGTGGGTGTATTTTTAGGAAATCTGAAACTAGATGAGTTGATCGACTGGATCAATGAACTAGAAGAGTACTTTGAATATGAGGATATCATGGATCCATATAGGGTTAAGTTTGTAAAGGACAAACTGAGGGGCCATGCAAAGATTTGGTGGCAAGAGATTCAACTGGAAAGAAATAGAAGAGGAAAGGATAAGATCACAAGGTGGGATCTCATGGTAGACAAATTGAAGAAGCAGTTCATTCCTGTTGACTATGAGCTTGATCTATTTAAGAAGATGTATGGGTTAAAGCAAGCAGGAAGATAAGTCTAGGAATATACAAAGGAGTTTTACCAAATTTTGATTAGAGCTGGGCATGCAGAAGCAAATAAGGAGAAGGTTTCTCATTATATTAGTGGGTTGTAACCTAGCATCCAAGAGAAATTAAGTCTGGTAAGAATGTTTAGCATTGATGAAGCATACCAGTTTTCCCTACGAGTTGAAGAGAAACTAAATAAAAGGTTTGAAGGAAGACAAAGAGGGCACGGTCAAGGAGGAAGGGACATCTGGAGGTTGAAATGAAACCCAAAATAAAAATAAAGATGTGAGTACTAGCAGGAACCAGAAGAATGAGGGTTCCAACCACTCCCATGATCAAGACTTTGGAAATTAGAGACGAAGAGGTAGAGGACATGGAAAAGGAAGAGGAGGCTTCTGTGGTACCTATTTCCATTGCAATAAAGAAGGTCATCATGCCTTTGAATGCCCTCACCATCAAGGAAGGATAGATAGGAGAACGAAAGGCCAAGCTAGGGTTGTGCATGTGGATGAGGATGCACAATCATCACATTCAAAGGATGCAAAAAGAGGAGAGACTTTAGTAAATGAAAGGGTCCTACTAAGTGGTGAGATTGAACTAGGACAAAGGAGGAGTCTATTTTGTACCAGGTGCAAGTGTGAAGATAAATGTTGTGATGTGATCATTAATGGTGGTAGCACTGATAACTTGGTATTAGAGGAGATGGTCTCTAAGCTAAAGCTGAAGAGGGAGAAACACCCCCAGCCCTATCGGATTGCTTGGGTGAAGGATGATCATAAGGTCCTGGTAAGTGAACAATGTTTAGTAAAATTTAAAATTGGGAGTTACCATGATGAAGTTCTCTGTGATATTATTCCTATGGATGTCTGCCATCTATTGTTGGGAAGACCATGGCAATTTGACAAGCATGCAGTACATGATGGTTATGCAAACACATACTCTCTAACAAAGGATGGAGTTTGCCACAAACTGAAGCCCATGAAGAAGGAAGGTGAAAAGGTATGTAGCAGTGCTAGGATTTTTCTTGTTGATGGAAGGAATTTTTTAGATGGCATGAAACATCAGCGTATGTGTTATGTTTTGATTCCTAGAAAAGATAAGGAAGGTAGTAGTGAAATACCATTTGAAGTTTTAGATTTATTATGTGAGTTTGGAGATGTCATCTTTGATAATGTTCCAGAAGGATTACCATCAATAAGGAAAATCAGTAATCAGATAGATTTAATCCTAGGAGCTAGTTTGCCTAACAAGGCTGCTCACAGGATGACTCCTACTAAAATTGAGGAGCTAAACAGACAAGTTCAGGAGCTATTAAGGAAGGGTATGATTCGAGAGAGCCTAAGACCATGTGGAGTACTTGCAGTACTAGCACCAAAGAAGGATGGAGAATGGAGAATGTGTACAGACTCTCAAGCTATAAATAGGATAACCATCAAGTATCGATTTCCTTTGCCAAGGATGGATGATATTATGCACTATTTGAGTGGAACTCAGTACTTCACAAAGATAGATCTCAACAGTGGCTATCACCAGATACAGATACAAGAAGGAGATGAGTGGAAAAATACCTTCAAGACCAAGGAGGGTCTTTATGAGTGGTTAGTCATACCCTTTGGATTGATGAATGCCCCAAGCACCTTCATGTGGCTTATGAATGAGGTAGTTAAGAAGTTTTTGGGAAAATTTGTTATTGTCTATTTGGATGATATTTTAATTTTTAGCATGACTTTGGAAGAACATTTATTGCATATTCATAGTGTCCTTGAAAGGTTGAGGGAAGAGAAACTGTTAATTAATCTGAAGAAGTGCATCTTTGCAAAAAGGGAGTTAGTCTACTTGGGGTTTGTTATATCACCTGAAGGTCTTAAAATAGATCTAGAGAAGGTAACAACCATCTTGGAATGGCCTACTCTAAGATCTTCTACTGAGGTAGGATCATGTCATGGTTTGGTTAGTTTTTATAGAAAGTTCATTAAGAATTTCAGTGGCATATGTGCACCCCTGAATAACACAATAAGAGGGGATAGAAAAGAGTTCAAGTGGACTACAAAAACTACAAGAAGTTTTGAAATGTTGAAGAAAAAGTTAACAGAACAACCTATGTTGGCACTTCTAGATTTCAGAAAGGTATTCCAGGTGGATAGTGATGCTAGTGGCAGTGCTATTGGGGCTTTATTGAGCCAGGAAGGTAACCCTATTGCATATTTTAGTGAAAAATTGAATGATGCAAAGAAGAAGTATTATGTTTATGATCAAGAGTTCTATGCAATAGTTCAGGCCTTAATGAAATGGAGACATTATTTATTGCCAAAGGAATTTGTTTTATATAATGATCACTAGGAATTACAGTACCTAAATAGCCAAGGTAAATTGAACCAGAGGCATATGCAGTGGGTAGAGTTCTTGTAGAGTTATACATTTGTGTTAAAGAATAGAAGTGGAAAATTTAATAAGATTGTAGATGCATTAAGAAGGAGGCAATTGTTGCTTACAATTATGCAGGTTGAAGTAGTTGGGTTTGATGAACTCAAGAATCTTTACCCTGAGGACCCTAATTTTTTTGAAGTGTGGAAAGCTTCTAAAGAGCCTATTGCTATAGACAAAACCAAGTGGCTAGACTATTTGATTTAGGATGGTATGTTGTTTAAGGGCAGCCAATTATGCATTCCAAGGAGTTCCATGAGGGAAAATTTGATTAAGGAGAAGCACAGTGGAGGGATGGTAGGACATTTTGGTCGAGACAAGACCATTTCCATTCTTAGAGAACATTATTTTTGGCCTCAGATATCATAGGATGTGAAGAAGTTTGTACAAAGTTGTCAGGTTTGTCAAGTGGCCAAGGGATTTAGTCACAATACTAGACTATATTAGCCATTGCATGTTCCATCAAAGCCATGGGAGGACATAATTATGGATTTTGTTCTTGGATTGCCAAGGACACAAAGGGGTAATGACTCAATATTTGTGGTGGTTGATAGGTTCTCCAAAATGCCACATTTCATTCCATGCCACAAAACTCATGATGATGTCCATATTGTACACTTGTTTTTTAGAGAGGTAGTGAGACTACATGGTCTTCCAAGGAGTATAGTTTTTGATAGAGATACTTAATTTGTTAGGTATTTCTAGAGGACATTGTGGAAGAAGTTGAGCACAGACTTGAAATTCAGTTCCACACATCACCCGTAGACTGATGGTCAAACAAAAGTGGTAAACAGAAGTCTAGGCAGTTTGTTGAGATGTTTAGTTGGGGATAAGCCCAAGGGATGGGATTTGATAATACCACAAATGGAATTTTCTTACAATAACTCTGTAAATAGGAGTTCTGGAAAATCACCATTCCAAATTGTATATGGAAGTAGCCCAAGGACTTCACTAGAATTGAGGAAGATGGAGCAAGGGGAAAGGACAAGTGCTGAAGTAGAAGAGTTTACTAAACATATCAAGCATCTACATGAGGAGTTCCAAGAACACATTACCAAGATGAATCAAGAGTATAAAGCTAGGTCTGATCAAAGGAGAAGACATGAGGAGTTCCAAGTAGGGGATCTAGTCATGGTACACTTAAGAAAGGAGAGATTTTCAGTAGGTACTTACAACAAGCTGAAGATGAAGAAATTTGGCCCCTACAAAATTTTGGAGAAACATGACTCAGGAAATGCATATGAGGTGGAGTTACCAGATGGAATTCATATTTCTCCTATTTTCAACATTGCAGACTTAACAAAGTATCATGATGATGGTGCAGATGAGGAGCTGATGTTAGAGCCATGTTCGATTCTTGCTTCTAAGAAGGAGGAGATAGAAGATATTCTAGATCATCATGTGGGAAAGAGTACCAAAAATAGGCAGTATGAAGAGTATTTGGTTAAGTGGAAAGGCCAACCGAGTGAGGACTCAACCTGGATATCAACAGCTGAGGTTTCCCATTTGGGATTTCCTCTACCCTCCATAAAGTGATAGGGTCACCTTTCAATCTACCCTGGGTGTCTGATGCAAGAGCATCTAGAGGTATAAGGGCAATCCTATGTCACCCAAAAAATAATGTACTTAGACTTAGCTTATGTTTCATGTGTTTTCATTTCTGGATACCCATTTGGGTCAAATAAAAGTTCCAACTCTCACAATTCCACTATTAGTGTTCTAGGTTAGAGTATTTGAGCACTGTAAGATACGTGAAAATGCCTAAAAAATAGGAGTATGTAATTGAGCCATCATTTTGGTGAACTAGGAGGTGTAAATTGGCTAGATGGTTGTAATTGTAATTTAGAGCATTCCAAAAAAAAGAATCAGGTCAAAAGTCACCACAGTTTGAAAGTTATTCCATTTTTTCAATTTTTGGAGACCTCCTAGGAATGCTTCAAATTCAGATTTAGGGCATTAAATGACCTCGTACAGGGCCAAAAAATGGGGGATGAGAAAAGCTTCAAGAGCTTTTCAAAAATGTAAATGGTTCGTCAGTCGAAGCTATGGTTCAAAAGTTATGCCTCTCGAAAGTTCGGTTACCATTTTTGGATTCTTCTAATTTTGTGCCAACTTCTAATGTGGCTTCTGGAACCTTCTATTTGGTCGGTGGATGCCAACTAGCACTTTCTAGAATCTATTCCTAATCCTTAAGCCTTTGGGGTCTATTTAAGGGTATTTCTGGCATTGTAAAAGGCAGTTCGAAGTGGAGTTTGTGAGAAGGAGCTGGGAGAAGAAATTATCTCCTAATTTCTACTATTGTAAGCCCATAGGGCATGTTTTGAAGTTTTTTTTTCTCTATATTGCATGTAATAGAATATTCTTATAGTAAATAAAAGTTTCCCTTTCTGTTGTGTCCATTCTGTGCTGGGTTGTGTCCCCATCAATTAAGCCCTTGTTGAGGAACAAAAGAAGAGAAATTCTTCTGACGGGAGGCAATTATGAGGATGTTAGGCAAGAGACAAAGGAGGCTATAGTGAAATATATGTCATTGGTACCTAAGACAGATGTGAAGACCACAAAAGATAGTCTAGTATATTAACATATAGAAGAAGATGAAGAGGAGACAAAAAAGGCACTTTCACCACTTCACATTATTATTGATATTGAATCCATCCAAGTGGATAGTACACACATAATATTAGATGTCAACGAAAATTCATTTGTGGCATTTGGCCAATCTATTTTTGGCAATATCATTGCATATAGTATATCAAATGATGAGGAAGAAGAAAAGAATCTAAGAAGGATGAATAGGAAAAGAGGAAACATGAAACAAAAGAAAAGAAAAGAAAAGAAAATGAAAAAAAGAAGAAAGAAGAAGAGAAGAAGAAGAGAAAAGTAGAAAAAGAAAGGAGAAGGAAAGAAGGAGAGGAGAAAAAGAAAGCAGAAGAGAACAAGAAGAAAGAAGAGGAAGAAAAAAAGAAGAAATAAGGAGATGAAAAGAGGAAGAAAGAAGAGGATGTGAGGAAAGAGGTTGAGGAAAAGAAGAATGTAGAGGAAAGAAAAGATAATGTACCTTCAGTTGTATTAGTAGTTGGAACATTAGTAGTGATACATATTCCTTTTGATGATGAAGATTAGAAAGAATTGATGGGCATCTTGAGCAATTTGTTTGAGAAAAAATAAATTGTTGTCTTTGTAGAAGATTTTAGCTAAAGTCTTTGAGCAAATATAGAAGAAAAATTCCATAGATGTAGAAAATCTAGATTTCTAGGTAAAGGAAAAAGAGTTGGTGAATACCTTTGACAAGGAGCTCACAACCTTAGCTAAAGTAGTAGAAACACAAGCGTAGACACCACATGATGCATTAGTGTTTGACACAATATGCACAAATATCAGGAAAGGCATGAAAACCTTAGATGTATGTATAAATGAGCTAAGGAAGAGGTTATATGATGGTAATAAGTTGTATGGACACCATGTAATGTCTTTCAATTACTTATCAAACTTTTATGGAAAGACCAAAGGCCATATGAGTGAGCTTCAAACACTCACTACTAGATTATAGCAACAAGAGGTCAAAATTGAAGATTTTGAAATCAAAATTGAGAAGATTCACAATGCTATTAGAGGAATTAAGTCTAACAAGAATAAGGTAATAAGGAGATTCTCTATTCTTAGATAGTATTTGACACCCAAAGTTGTCATTTTGCAGAGGCAGTTGAAGGAATGACTTGTAGCAAAGACATCCTATGAAAAATTTTCTTATACTAACTTAAGCATAGTTGAAGTGGCATCTTATGCACTTTGTGCACTCATCAGTATATTAGATAGAGTCCAAGGAAATTGGAAGGACATAGAAAGGTTGAAGCTTGATTTTTTAGATTTTATATTGAGAATGATGAGTTGATCATCAGTAGGAAATAAGTTTTGTGATACAATTTTGACACCTTTTCCATTGATGTCAAAGGTGGATTATTATGTAGAGAAAATTGTATAGATGTAAATGTATATGTAAGGGGGATCTTATGTATTAATCAATGTAAAGGAGTGATAAGTAATGTATGATCCATCTAAACATGAATAAAATTATTATGTTGTAAAGGATTTTTTTTTGTAGTTACTTTTTTGTTTTGTTTTTGTAAATGTATGACATCATTTTGGGACTTAGCGAGCTTTCTAAAATGTTATGATCAATGTCAAGGGAGGAGATTTTTTAAAATATGGTCAGATATATGTCTTGATGGTTGTCATTTATGGAAATATGTCTTTAGTATTCTATTTATGCATTTAGTGTTAGTAAATTGTCTAAGTGTTAGATAGTTTGCAACTGTATAAAGAATAGATCTTAAGAGTACAGATGACTCATTGAGAGTTAGCTTATTTATAATTAAGGAAAGATTCATGACATTATCATGATGGTGTAGTTAAGTGTGCATATGTGTATGAATAGTACAACACAAGTTATGATTAAAATACTAGTGTGAGTATTTAATAGAGCAAAACAAAGCATATTAATAAACATAGATGTATGGCTTGAAGAATTATTGTGGTTAGAAAATAATTACTAAGCTATGATGAACCAACCATGTGGATATTAATCCATAAGTTACTTTACATTATGTCATATGTGTGAACACATGAAGTTGACTAAGTAGAGTTTTGTGAATGTGCAAGGTATAAGTAAAGATCTTATATTGTGTATTTATTGAAAAATAGTGTGAAGTCATGAGATGTTATAATTGTGATGCAAACTATTAGGCAAGTGTTATGTGATATGATATCTGATGTTTGATCAGACAAAGTGTGAGTTATAGTAGGAAAACAAGTATTGTATATATACCTATCTTGTGAAGAACTAAATTGTATTATTGAATGTTAGGGTCATGGGCTCTTCTTGCATATATTGTATTTGTTCTACCAACTCCTAACAGGGACTCGAGACACTATACCTCTATTTCATAGACTCCTAATAGGGTCAATATCCTTAAAACATCTAATTGTTTAGTGAATCATCTAGTGGGTATCATCCCCATTGGGGTTTTCCCTTAGCCAAGGTTTCCCTAGTTAACAAATAATGGTGTTATGAGTTACCTATATGCATGGTTATATTTACTATTCAGCATTGTTGGTTTAATTTCATATGTGATTTATAAAGTAATTAACAATGTACAATTGTGGGAAAATTTTTGTAGAATAATGATTCACACCCACCCACCCCCCTCCCCCCCCCCCCGCCCCCCCAGTATTATCTATTTCTAACATAAAATCCACACCTTTACTACCCCATGAAGCGAATGCCCTCCTTCCATGGAATACAAAATGCCTCCATCTGAGAGTCCTCCATTAGAATCCACCTCAAATAGGTAGAGGATGGAGGAAGTAGCTTCATGAGATAAAGGAATATATTCATCTTCCTAGTCCCCCATGCATTTTGAAAATGAAAAATTGGTTAGAAAACACTTAGTGAAGTTGGATAACTAATGGGATATAGTTGTTACAACAACTAAACTAGAGGAAGGAGTGATGGAGGATACTACAACACCAATAATAGAACTCACAATTGAAGATTTTAGAGGAAAAGAATTGGTATAGGTATTGTTAAATAGGCTTGCGAGAATTTTTTGTTAGATGAAAATTTATTTAAAATTGGGGATTTTATTCAATTTGTTTAGAGATTGAGTATTCCAAATTTTAAGGCTAGATGTCAAAAGGGAAAATTAGAACAACCTAACAAGGAGAAATTTTTCATAGAAGAGTAAATCAAGAAAAAAGTGTTTCATGAATTTAATAGAATTACTTTTGAGGTAGGAAGAATGGTGATAAAAGATTCACGAGTCCTAATTCTTCCTAAATGGGATATTGTAGATGTTATGGTCTTTGATGCTATCATAGAGGGAAAAAGTACTAAATATGAAATAGAGGAAGAAGCCCAAGTAGAATCAAAAGGGGTTAAATAAAGTTAAGACCATTTTCCTTTGTTATGTGGTCAATCTAGACAAGAAATAGAGAAAGGAAACATGAGGATTTTGATATAGAAAAAATGGGAAGTTTAATAGTGAAAGAGTAGGTGAGACTTCAGGAGTGGAAGCTATAGATATGAACTAAGAAACTATAGACTTTGCACCTAAAGAGAAACAAATATTAGATGAGTTGAACCCTAGGTATGGAAGGGTTTTGGAGGCTTATGGTGTAGAAAGAAGAAACAACATTGATATAATGAGAAAACTCACCATGTATGAGAATCAACAAGCTAGACAAATGAAACTAGGTGAGTATCCTCAGGGAATGATTGCATCATCACCTACCCCATCACCTTCTACCAGTCCTATTATTAAAATTTCATTTACTCCATTGTATCTTGAAGAGTAATTTAATGAGGGAATCAAAGAGGAAAGACCTAGGCTTAGAGATGTGAAAATGCTTTTAGTATAGAGATATGAAGAGAAATTTCAAGAGAAAATAATACACCTAGTAAGTACTATTGATTTTAGAATCCTCCATTATTGGGTGTCAAAAATCATTGAAAATAGGAATTCTTTTAGTAAGAATTAGGTTGTGCTTAGAATTGTTGAGCTATCATTTTGCATGATGCCTAACAACAGGAATCCTTTCAAACTCCTCTCTTGAAAAGCTAATTTGGGATCAACTCTAAGGTTTTGGGTGATCTTGTGACCTATTGGAATCTACTCAGTTGAAGATAAATGTATTTTTTCATATGGAGACCTTTTCTAGTTCTAACCAATTTTGGATAAAATGTTCAATTTTCTTGTTGTTTCAAAATTAACCACAAAAAGAGATATGTTTTGGTTTTTTTTTTCAAATGAATGCTATCTAACAATACAACTATATGAATTCCTAATTTAACCAAGGGTTAGTAAAGAAAATAATGAACATAAGGTAATTAGAGATGAAAGAAAATATCATGAAAGGGAAATTCCTAATGGACATAAACCACAAAAACAACACATCTGCGAGTTAAATCATTGAAAAGATCAGGTAGGAAACCAATGAAAATAGGAGCAGCACTTCCTAAAATCCATTGATGCAATTATCAATGGGAATTTAGTAAAATCAAAATATGTTTAAGTTCTTATCGAATCCCAAAACCATGAAAAGTGGGTTCATGCAAGACGAACTAAAATATCGCATGATCAAATCAACACAATAGAACTATTGGATTTGTTATTATCATGAGCTAGAATCCACAAAAATAACAGACTCTAGCAAGAATAACTACACTCAAAATGAGAAAACCAATAGCATATATTATTGCATCAAAATAATGGCCTAGAATACATGTTATATTCCAAAATTTATAAGAAATTATCTGCTCAATTTGTGTTGAGAGTGGGAGATTTTTTCATGCAAATATATGCTTAAAGCTAATAAAATAAATCTAATTATGTAAAAACTGACTCTCTAAATGGTGCTAAGTAGGATTCCACCCTTGTTTATATCAATTAATGGGTTGAGAATAGATTGAAGAAGGTTTTTGAAGAATGGATTCATACAAGTATGATAAATATGTTTCAATCATTATTTTGTCACTGATGTCAAACCTTCTATTTTATAGTAAGACAACTACTTATATGATTTAAGTACTCTAACTTATTTGATTAATGAAGGATTTGATAAAAAAACATGTAACAAAAGAACCTAAAGGAAAGGTTGAGTTATGTTATGAAAAGGAGTACAATAATCAACTAAGATAGTGATCTTATAATGCATTGATAATCTACTTAGGGTTGCAAAGGTTGGTAACACTAAAAAAAAGTTTTTCTACAAAGCTTGATTGAGTGGATAGTAGAAGCCAACCAAAGTCAGTGCAATCTAAGCAGAAAATCAGTTGGACTCGAGTAAAAGTCTATTCTAGTGTATACCAAGAAAAATAATGGATGTTGAGTAAAGTTTAGTTGATGTCGAGCACTAGTAAATTTTAGTTCATGCCGTGTGATTTTCTAGTGGATGTTGAGTAACATAGTATGTGCCAAGAATTAGAAGAAATTTAATATTGAGTGACTACATTATTTAAAAGATCATGAATTTTATGGATCTAAGCTAACAAGTTTGTTTTGTTGGATTATGTGAACTAGATGGAAGACAACTTGATGACTAGTTGGCACAAAATTCATGGTAAACCTTTTTGAAATGAGTTCAAAGAGTTATGAAGAAGAAGTTTCTAGAAGTGATATGGAATTAGGGCTAGATTCATTGGATCCTACCTAATATGTCCTAACCCTAAACTGGATGATGGGGAATGAATGGAGAAAGATTTTAATTTCCTATTTATAGGGATGGTTGGTCAGAAGAAAAGGTTGTCATGGGAAAGAATATAAGGAAGACAAGGAGTCAAGGGTTTTTCTTCATCAAGTGACCTAAGAGAAGTGTCTACATTGACATGTTAAGAAAGAATTCTTAAGAGTATGAATTCTTGAAGGGTTAATAAGCTATCAGAACTGAAATGTGTGAAAGAAAAGTAGAATGGAGGACTGAAAAAAAGATCTGTAATCTACAAATGAAGTTATAAGTTCTTATTAGATCAAGCATTACTGTTACTCTCTAATAATTATATTAATCTAGGTAAATCCTTTGGATTAAGGTTAAACTAATAGTCATTTTTAAAATCCTTTAACTGAATGACATTCCAAGTGAATGGTCTAAAGTCCTCTAACAAGGCTCACTCATAACAAGGTGATTGAAATCCTTTAATAGGGTCTCATTTAAAAGTGTGTATTATAACCTTTAACAGGGTTGGCCTTTCACAAGAAATTAGTGGCATTATCTACATTAATATCTCTAGATAAGGGTGTAAGTCCTAATTCATTATAGGTTGGGAGATATGGCAATTCTCTCAGAGTATCCATTTTTGGTAGTTTTGCACAACAATTTTATGTGCATGACTTCTAGGATGAATGCACACTTATCCTTAAGTAATAAACCTTTGTACATTAAAGGGATCGCAGAGGACCTCAATTTATACCTATATTTTGAAGCACAACTTCCAATTCAGTCGGAGCTAAGAGATATCATGATTTTACTCAAATATCAATTTTTGGACATTGAATTACGGTTGCAGGCTAACTTATGGTATTTAATTTATGTATGGGTATTTAATTTGTGTTCTAGACTGACTTGCATCTTATATTAGTATAAGTAGGGGTATTGTGGATTCTTTTAGTCATATGGAGTTGGGATGGAAGGAAAGATAGATGCAAATTTGAAGAGCTAGAGTTGCGGCTTAGGAATTAGAAGATCTCTTGGTGGACCTACAGGTACAAGTGTGGATTCTTCTTGGTGTTCTTCTCTAGTTGTGTGTCTAGACTACCTGAGATTGGTTGTAAGTTGGATCTTATTGGATCTTGTAGAAGTGATTTTGTAAGTTATTTTTTGTATTTTCCAGGCATATTGCAAAACAAATTATTGTGATTTGGTATCAAATCTTGAATTATTATTTCTTGTTGTTTTTTTTTCTTTTCTGGTTATATTTCTAGGGGCTAGGACATCTCCTTTGGGGATCCTCCTACCTTTCACTACATTAGGTGGTATTAGAGTGAAGATTGTTCTTGTGTGTGTAGACAAATCATCAAATCTGAGGTAGCTTGCACTAGGACTTGGGTTGAAGAAGGTTGATCTTGCATCTGGTTGATCTTCTAGATTGGTGGATTTGTTGCTTAGGGTTTGCTAAAATTTTGGAAGATGCCTCCAAGAAGATTGGGCCCTAGGTCAATTGATGATCTTAGTGATGTTGTAGAAGAACATATCTTAGAGAAGATAAGAGTAGAATTTAGATCTGAGATTGCATTGATGAAGAGTGACATGATTATGGAAATTGTAAGTGCTTTAGGTGGTGTACCTAGACATGTGCATACAGAAGATGGTTATGAGTAATTTTTTGAAGACTTTGAATTTGTTGAATTAAGTGGTGAGGCCATAATTGATTGTATGGATAGACCTATGGGATATAGGGTGGGTTAGTTTGCTTGACTTGGATCTTAGTTGAAGTTTAAGCATAAGATGGAGGTTTCTAAATTTTTGTGTACTTTGAATCCTAAAGTCCTGATTGATTTGATTAGTGAATTGGAAGACTACTTTGAGCTTGAGGATATTGAGGATCCACTCAAAGTAAGGTTGGCACAAACTAAGCTGAACAGACATGCTACTCTTTGGTAGAAAGAACTACAAGGAGATAGAGAAGAGGAAGGTGAAATAAAAATCATTAGATGGAAATTGATGGTGACTAAGTTGAAGGCTAAGTTCATTCCTACTAATTATGAACTTGAGTTGTTTAAAAGGTTGTAGAATCTAAAGTAGAAGGATATGACTGTGAAAGATTATACAGAGGAGTTCTAAAAGTTGACTATTAGGTCTAAGCATAGAGAATTGTCAAAAGAGAAGGTAGCTTGATATATTAATGGTTTGAGATTTAATATTCAGCATGAAGTTGGTATGCTCAATATTTCTTCAATTAAGGATGCTTATCAGTATGCTTTGAGAGTAGAGGAGAAGCTAAAGAGGAAGAATCAAGGTAGTTCTCAAGGGAAGGAGAAGCAAGATAGTTCGGTACAAGCTAAATCAAAAGAAGAAGGTGAACCAAAACCTATTGAACAAGAAATAAGGATAGGTGGAGGTGGGATTAGAGGTAATTATTTCAAGTGTGGTTAAGAAGGGAATAGATCTTTTGAATGTCTTATTAGAAGGACAACTACTATTATGAATGAGGTTGTAGTCTAGGATAGTTAGCCTAAGCAAGGAGAGATTATGTTGGCTCAGTGAGTATTGGTTGGTAAGAGGACATTGGATTATTGTTAGAGAACTAGTTTTTTTTAGGACTTTTTGCAAGTTTGCTAGTAAAGTTTGTAAGCTGATTGTGGATGGGGGTAGTACTAATAACCTTGATGAAGAGGAGATGGTTCAGAAACATGGTTTGAAGAGAATGAGACATCCTTATCCTTATAGGATTGGCTAGTTGTAAGGTGAGCATGATTTTGAAGTGAGGGAGAAATGCATTGTAGATTTCTAGATTGGGTAATGTAAGGATCAATTGTTGTGTCATATTGTGGATACGAATAGTTGTAATGTGTTACTTGGTAGAGCTTGGTAGTATGATTGTAGGGTTGTGCATGATTGTGTTAGGAATGTGTTTATTGTTGAGAAAGGTGGTAGGAAGTTTTCCCTCATTCTTTTTTAGAATGATGAGCTCAGTAGGACCAACCTAAGTATTGGTAGCTGAGTTAAGTCGATAGATTTTGAGAAGGTTGGAGATCAACATGGAAAGAAGACTTATGGAACACCTATGGTGGATGTGAAGAAGAAGAAGAAGAAGAAGAAGAAAAAAAAGGGAAAGAGTGTGCAAGTTGAAGACTTAGAGGACGTGTATGTGAAGAAATCATTTAGGATTTATGTGTTGAATCCTAGAAGATGTTCTTCCAGTTACTAGAACATCTTTTCAAACCTAGGGTGTCTGATGTAGAAGCATCCTAGGCTTTCCTGTAATCTTGCATGTTTGGAGGGGTTTTGGTTAAGTGTTGAGGAGCATCAAGCTTGGATTTTTGTGGAGTCATGTTTTAATGGTTAGGGATGTGTTGGAGACACATTGGGGAACCTTTTCTCATGATTTCATAGAGATTGGATGGATTGACTTGAAGTTTGAGCTATTTGAAGCTTGCTACTAAAATTGTGTTTTTCTAGTTCTTGGGTGCTTGTTGTAGGGTGTGTAACTCATTTTTCATAATTAATGAAAGGCTAAAAACTATAGAGAATAAAGAGGGCCTAGAGTAATATCTCTAGTCAAGAACAAAAATTGTAATTCGTTATAGGTTGGGAGATATGACAATTCTCTTAGAGTATCAATTTCTAGCAGTTTCATTGACAATTTCCTATGCATGACTTTTAGGATGGATGTGTAGTTATCCTTAAGGACTAAGGATTTGCACATTTAAGGGGTTATATAGGACCTAAATTTATACCTATAGTTTGAAGCATGAGTTCTAATTCAATCAAAGCTAGGATATCTCAAATTTACTCGTATATCAATTTTTGGACATTTAATTATTGTTACAGGCCAACTTGTGGGATTTAATTTATGTATGGGCATTTAATTTGTGTTCTAGGCCAACTTGTGGCCTAGATTAGTATAAGTAGGGGTCTTTTGGAGTATTTTAGTCATATGGAATTGGGATAGAAGGACAGATAGATCAAATTTTGAAGAGCTAGAGCTACAGCTTAGGAATTAGAGGATCTCTTGATGGAACTATGGGTACAAGTGTGGATTCTTATTGGTGCTCTTATCTAGTTGTGTATCTAGACTAGCTAAGATTGGTTGTAAGTTGGATCTTGTTGGATCTTTTAGAAGTGATTTTGTAATTTTTTTTGTATTTGGCCCTAACCCAAAAGGCCTGACATCTGGTTATATTGCATGTCATCAATTATATATATGAACAAATTATTGTGAGTTGGTATTAGATCTTGCATTATTGTTTCATGTTTTTGTGTTTTCACTATGTAGTTATATTGATGGGGGCTAGGACATCACCTTTTGGGATTCTCCTACCTTACACTGCATCAATTTTGAAGGTACCATAAGCACAAAGATCAAGATGTCAAAATGAGAAGTACCTAGGCTTAATACAGATAACTTTCCTACATAGAAAATTTTGATGAAGCTACACCTTAGAGGACTTGGAGATCATGAAAAATCTACCATTACTACTAAAAATTTTGATCCTACTAGAGCCCTAATAGCCTAGGATATTAAAAAGAAGAAAGAAAACAAGTAGGCAATGCAAGAGATTGCTTCTTCCCTAAGCTATGTTGAATTTGATGACATCAAAAGTCTTGACAAATCAAATAAAATATGGAATGTTTTAATCACTATCTATGGAGAAGACACTAATGTTCTAATAGCCAAAGCTGAAAGTATTAGAGGTAAGTTTGATGATATTAGAATGTAAGAAGGTGAAAATATTGCTCAATATGCCTCAAAGATAAAATATGTCGTTAATGCAATAAAAGGAGCTAATCGTAAAATAGATGATGATACTATACTAATATTTTTTTTAAGAACACTAGTACCTATATATGTTGTTAGAGTTTCTACAATATGAGAACTGAGATGTATCCCAAGGAATAATTTCTTTTGAAGTTCTAGTAGGTAGGCTCACTACTTTTAATCTATCTAACTTTGATAATTACAAACTTGAGAATATTCAATATTCTTTCAAAGCTAAGCCATCATTGAAGGAACCTAATGAGAAGAAGAAGAAGAAAAAAAAAAAAGATAAAGTATGTGTCTAGTGATAGTGATACATATGATGAGGATGTAGAAAAACTTAAAGTGCTACTAGCAAGGAGATTCCATATAGGTAAAGGAAAGTTCACAGGTAAATTGCTTATCATTTATTTTAATTGCAATGAGGTTAGTCATATTACTAGTAGATTTTTAGAGAAGAAAAACTATAGAGGTGGTGACAAGTACAAAACTAGAAGAGATGGAGACAAAAAGTATTACAAAGACAAAGGCAAGAAATCTTGCTACATTGTTGAAGAGGAAACAAGAGATGAATCTAATGAACATGATGATGAAGTGGTGTATGTTGCAATGAAGGATGAGTTTGATGCAAATGAGGCAACTACATTTGTGTCTTGTGTGGACAAGAATGATAGATGGATCATTGATAGTGGATTTTCACATCACATGACTGGAGACAAAGGTAATTTCAGGTCCTTGAATTATTATGATGGAAATAGTGTAAGATTTGGTATTGATGCACTATGCTTCATAAAAGGAAAAGGTTCTATCAAACTCATAAAAAATATTTTGTGTGATAATGATTATTATGTTGAAGGACATAACTAAAATCTATTGAGTGTGTCACAACTTAATAATTTAGGATGTAAGGTTAAGTTTGAAAAAAAGATATGATACAAATGGAAAACTGATTGGAAAGGGTGATCAAACTAGAGGTAATCTATTCTACCTTGACACAAAGGATGCTACTTGTCTAATTTTAAATCTTGATGATGTGTGGCTATGGTATAAAAGGTTAGGTCATGTTAATTTTCATAACTTGGTTAGTATCAATAACATCAGAAAAGTTAGAGGTTTTCCTAAGTTGAAGAATCCTGATAATATAATACACAAACAATGTCATTTAGGCAAAATTACAAAGTCAAGTTTTATGAGTAAAACTTATATCTTTAAAGGAATACTAGAAATTGTTCATACTAACTTATGTGTACCAATTGAAGTGCAAATCTACAAAGGAGATAAGTACATTATGCTTCTTATTGACGATTTTTCTAGAATGATGACAGTTATGTTTCTGAAATAGAAATCTGATGTTTTCCAAATGTTTAAGTGGTACTTAGCAGGAGTTGAGAAAGAAACAATTAAAAATTTGATGTTCTTGAGATTTAACAGAGGAGGAGAATTTATATCCAATGAGGTTGAGATGTTTTGTAATGACTGAGGTATCAAAAGATGGACATCTGCCCCTAGAACCCATCCACAAAATCAAATTTTTTTAAGGAGGAAAAAGTCTATAATGGAATATGCTAGAAGGCTCATGATGGAGAAAAATGTTCCTTTGAAATACTAGAGAAAAGTTGTAAGTACAACTCTCTATACCTTGAACCATGTACAAGTCAAGAAAGCTACTCATTCAGTACCTTTTGAACTATGGTATGGACACTCACCCAATGTAAAATATTTTGAGGTATTTGGAAGCAAATTCTATATTCTCAAAGATTTTAAGAATTTTAAACTAGATGCAAAAAGAAAATAAGGTATATTCCTAGGTCATTCCACAAGAAGTAAAGCTTATAAGTGTTTAAATACTAACACTAACAAAGTTGTAGAAAGTACAAATGTGAATTTTGATCAATATATAGAAGTATATGATGTTGAACCCATGAAAGAACTAGAAGAATAAAAATCATTTCTATGCTTTTATGAAGGTGTTACTATTGAAGAAGATGCTACTCACCAACAACAAGTTTCAGTGACTGTTGAGTCACATACTATGAATGTCAAGTTTCATATAGGATCTAAGCTACATTCAAATGCCAAGTTACAAAATGAAGTTGAACCACATTCTAATTTTTAGATTAGTGTACATGAAAGAGATGCTAAGCTACCTGACAATGATGCACATAGTGACTTTGAAGTTGAAAGACAAAATGAAGAAACTAGAGTTGAACTAAGATTGTCCAAATATGTCAAGAGACATCATCCTACTACACAAATTATTGGAGAAAAAGGTGCTAGACCAATAACAAGAAACAAATTAAGAAATGATGCATGTTTGCTAAGCATAAAAGAACCTAAATCAATGAGACATGCCTTAGAAGATGTGTACTAGAGTAAAGCCATGAAAGAAGAGATTGAGAAAAACAAAACATGGACTCTAGTTCCTAGAATATAAGACAAAAATGTGATTTGGACCAAGTGGGTATTCAGAAACAAGCTAGACGAAAATGGTAAAGTCACAAGGAACAAAGAAAGATTAGTCTACAAAGCTCATGCACAAGAAGAAGGAATTAACGATGGAGAAACTTTTTCTCTTATTGCTAGACTGGTGTACGCACCCTAAAATGGTTGCCTAGACTATAGGCCCCCATTATTCAATTTATCAATTTATCAAATTTCCTAAATCAATGGTGTGTAATATTTTATTAAATCAATTTAAATCAATTTCCTTGATCAAATTCAATTATTCTATTTTTCTAAGGTTGATCATTTTATCCTAAGTATTATTTAATTAAAAGAAAATCTCCTCTTTTAATTAAATAAAATAAGTCCCCATTTAATTAAAAGAAAACCTCTCTTTTAACTAAATAATTCATCCACATTTAATTAATTAAGAGAAAAATCTCTCTTTTAATTTAATTAAATATCTCCTATTTAATTAAAAGAACTTGGTCCCTTTTAATTAAATGAAAATCCCACTTAAATATCTCTTTTTGATGAAAAATGAAATAAAATAAATTCTTTTATTTAATTTCTCTACACTTAAATGCACATATTTCTAAGTGGGACTTCTCTTTCCACTTTCTTCTCAACTGCTCCTCTTTTCTCATTGGTGGATCATTATTTCACATGGGTCATTATTTCTCCACCCTTGATTAAATCTTTTTCCTCTCAATCTAGATTGTCCAATCTTCTGTATAAGGGAGAGCCCTCTCCTCATTTTTGAGACACATTATTATGCTATTGTTATGTTGTAAGTTTGGAGAGTGATTTTTGAAGAAGGAGTTTTGAATATTAAAGCTTTTGTGGAAAACTTATATCTTCTTGTCTCATTCTCTCTTGCATACATGGCTTCCATCATCATGATCCATACTTTTATTTTCATGTTAGCTTAGATCTTGCATTGATAGATTAGATCTTGTTTTCATAGATTAGATCTGCATTGTTATTTCTTTTCATAGATTAGATTTCATTTCTTGCATTGTTTTGCATCTTTATCATTTAGATTAGTTTTTCATTTCCATTTTCATGCACATTAGATCATTGAATCTCTTGTTTCATGGTGTACTTGCATGGGCACAAACTAGGTCAGACTGAGGGCCTCCATTACAAACCCCTGCACTCCATGAATAGGGAGCTATGAGTCACCATTTGAGACCTCATTTTTGAGAAATCTTGAATATAATGATTCATAGAAGTGTGCCCACATTTTAGGCATACATTTTTGGCACCCACCATGGGGCAACCCACCTTTGCTTGCTAGATTTTACGCAGATCTATTTGTAGACTCAAAAAAAACTCTAGATTTGAAAGATTTGATAATATCTTTCAAACAGCTAGGTATTTTCATCTAATTTTTTTTTTTAGGGTGGTGATATATCCAAAAATCTTTGGTCCAATTTTTAGGTTTTTTGGAAACATTTTCTATTTTTTATGATTCTTCATTGATTTTTCATAAAAAATCATTTTCAAGAGTAAATCAGCACATTTTTTGAAAACAGTTATAGTTTCAGAAAGCTCTCTGAATTTTAAATAAAGTTGGTTCTTTGTGTTTTTATTTTAGGGGTCAATATTTAAATTTGTAAAAATTGGTCTATTTTGATAAAATGACTCCCTAGGGCACAAATTAAAAGATCTTTTCAAATTTTTTGCATTTTTAGAAATCTTTCTAATTTTTGATAGGGGTTACTTTTCTACATTTTAAGTTTTGGATCCGAATTCATATCATATAGATCCAATCTTTATGACTATGTCAAAAAACAATTGAGAAAAATGGCATTTAACGAATAGCTTGCATTTAATTTTTACAATGAATCAATGCATGATGTGACCTTTCATTTGGGTTACTTGCTGATTATTATCACTCTTAAAAATTAAATTTTTAGATCTAACTCTATTTTTGCATGAGTTGACATATATTGCATATCTTATGTTTGCTTGTTTTGTTTGTTGCTTTGTTCATTGTGAGCGAGCGTTCAAGCGTAAACAAAAGGTACAAAAAAGAAAAGACGTGTTGCAAGGATTACTAGGTATTTTGTTTGATCTCTAAAACATTTAGATTTGGGATTAAAATTAAACCTCTCATGTGTTTGGCTTGATTTTTTTTACATGCTTTCATAAAACACATTTCAATTGATGCTCTTAATGGGAAATGAATGAACATAGATTTTCTTTCATACAAGTTTGTGTAAGTGAATTCTTGTGTTTAAACCTTAAGTAATTTTTGGTTCCAATATCAAATATCTCATTAAGTGATTAAGGGCATGGATTCATTCCTTGTGGACTCACTCTATGTTTACTTTGAAAATTAAATATTTCATTGTTCAACCCTTTTTCATTTGTGAGTAGTATTGATTAGCAGTCTTAGATTACTTGTGATTGATCTAGATTTCTATCTTGGGTTATAGGACTCACTAATTTGCTGGCCCCTCATTTTCACCCCGTGGTTGCAAGATCAGTGCCACATTAAGGGGGAGAGGTCTATAAGAAAGAAGCGTTAATTGCTCCACTAGGCAACCCTTTTGTGCTTTTTGGAATACACTTGTTTTCTAAGGTGTGGACTCACTTTGAGTTGGTGTGAAGAGTTAAACATTCCACTTTTGGTCTCACTTTTGGTTTGTGTGAAGGGTTAAATGTTCCCCTTTTGGACTTGCTTCACATTCTCTTGAAGGGTTAAATGTTCCACTTTTGGACTCACTTCTCATTTACTTGAAAAGTTAAGTGTTCCACCTTTAGTGCTCTAAATACTTTTGATAGTGAATTACTTAGTTTTTATTTCTAGGAGGCCTTCTTGGGGATTTCATCACCCCTTAGGATGACCTCAACTCCTGTGTTCTGAAAAAGTATAAATATTGGGAGGTGAATCCAAAGACACCTCTCTTGGGAATTGAGTTTGATATCAATCTTGGCTAAGCCTCAAAGAACTTTATACCTTTGAGAAGTGAAGGAGGATATTTGGGTCACTGTCTCCCCCTAGCTGTGTGATTTTGGATTCTTCTCATCTACAAATTTGGGCCTCATGTACCTTGCGTATATAAAGGACTCCTTTTAGAAAGCCACATATATCCTTGTAGACAACTTGATAAGGTGTTGTTGTGTTCTAAGTGCCTACTAAAACATTGTCAAGAACATACACAAGTAGAACCTTTAAGGAGTAGAAATACTAAGTCACTATACTTGTTAATGCACAAGGTTTCTTTGCCCCTTTCTCATTGTTTGAAGACTATTTTCTTGAAATCCATGTTTGCTACCCTGTGTGCTTGGTTCATGATAAAGAATCTATTGATACATCTAGTTGGATATTTAAAATGAACAAAATTTGAGTTCTTGAGTTGAGACTTTATGATTGATTAACTTTGTTATCCCATTATTTCTAGTCTCCCTAGGTTGGTCCAATTTGGATTAGGCTACTTACCCCATTGTTAGAAGCCTTTTTGCACCTTAGGATATTGTATTTTGACCTCTTTAATTAGTAGTCATTGATTTCACAAGAGATATTGTTTGGAGTTGGTGAGTTAGAAACCGTCCTTGTTGAGAAAGACATACACTTGGATCCTTTGATATTACACTTGGAGAGTCTTAGTAATCTCTTGTCCATTCACTTTCATAAAAAATCAATTTTAATTATTTATAATTTGGGTAAATCATCCTCTTGGTCCATATGTGCTAGGGTATTCACCCAAAGTTGTGAGCACCTCTGTGGTAGTGTTGGCTTATAGCTATTGAAAAAATTCTATCTTATCACATCTATTTTGGACAAGTTAGTTCTTTTACTATCCTAGTTTGGTACCAACATTTCTTAGGGTTATCCTATCAACTAGTACCTTTTCTTTCATGTTGATTACAAGTGCTATTACATGTTGCTCAATATTCAAATGATCACAAATGGTATCAAATTTTTCCAAAATGACTCTTGGTCTTCTGTCTTCTTCATCTTTCATGTCTTTCTAGTCTTCCATTTTCATTCTTCCTCTTCTTCATGTCTTCTTGATTCTTTTCCTCATATTATCATATAGTCTACCTTCTTCTATTCACCCTTTCTCTTCTTCCATACTTGATTCTTCTTCTTCTCGAACCATGGATCTTGACTATCTTGCTATGGACCCTCACTTGAGAGAAGATGATCTTAACCTTCTTGCTAACTTTGAAAATTTTTGTCACTCCAATAGATACATGGATGCTAACATTGCAACAAAAATGGTTTAAAAAATGGATAAATCAGACACCTTTGCTAGGATCATGTGCAAGATCAAATAACAATATCCTTCTTCCAAATATTCCTTATCTTCCAAGTCTCACTATGATTCTTCTAAATATCATTCAAATTCTTCATCTTCCAAGTCTTATCATGATTCTTCTAAATATCATTCAAATTCTTCATCTTCTGATTCTTATCACGATTCTTCTAAGTATAGTTCAAATTCTTCATCTTCTAAGTCTTGTCATGATTCTTCTAAATTTCATTTACATTTTTCATCTTCTAAGTCTTATGATGATTCTTCAAAATATCATTCACATTCTTCATCTTCTAAGTTTTACCATGATTCTTCTAAATATCAGTCATCTAGGTCTTCACCTACCTCTTCTTCACGATATCATTCTTCTTCTACTTCTACCTAGAGTTCTATTCCTCTTATTGAGACATATGATAATGAAAAACATGAAAAGTCTTGTGATATGCCCATCTATAATGACTATGGTAACAATGATTATGATGTTGATGACTATTGTATTCCTACGCGTCCTAAAAGTCCTTCCAGTTCTATGTTTATGCTTAAAGGGGATGAGTCACAGAAAGATACTGATGAGAATCCATATGACTCGAATCTTGAAAACAATATTGATAAATTTTGTGAACAATACCTAAATGATAAATCTGCATTTTTTGAGGAAGAGAAAGCATTTTTTTGTGCTGAAATACAACATCAATGGGATACAAGTTTCTCTTCTAAGAACCCTCATGCTGAAAATAAAGATTACACTCTTGAGCAAGATCATATTAATGTTGAACCTTTGTCTTCTAATGCTCCTCTTCCATCTTCTACTTCCACCATTATCCATACATCCCCTAAAGATTATAAGTCTCTCAAATCTTCCACAAATTCTTCATCCAACAAAGATCCTGATGATTTTCATGCAGTTCCCTATAGTTATCGCCAAGGGCTACCTCTTAGAAAAACTCAAGCTAACCTTGACTTGGCTACAAATACTTTTGATGATGATAAATCTAAAGATCCTAAGCCTTCATGCACTATAATGCCTACTTCAGCTATTCCTTCATCATCTATTCCAAAGTCTTCCATACAATTACAACATTCTTCCTTCTCCTTAGGAGTGGTTTCATGTCAAGAGGACTCTAAAAATGATAAAGAAAAGAATATAAAGAAAGATCAAGATCAAGAACCCTCAATGTCATCCAATTATTTTCACGATATCTCTGATACATTTCATGGTTCTTTTGATCCCTTACATCCTTTCTCATTCAATCTACCATGTCTTAAGTCTTTTCCTAAGCAAGATCAAGATACTACTTACACTACTGAGCTTATTGACAATAAAAATGACCTTGGTACATGTCCTCCTTAAAAAGATGATACTTCCATTATTGTTATTAAAAATAATGTTATTACTTCCAATGATGAGCCTATTGAAAATCAAGAGAACAATTCTACGCTTATGTTATCCAAAGATCCGTGTCAAGATCAAATTCTTCCATCTTCTTGTTCTACTACTCCATGTTCCCTTCCACTTTCTACTCTTCCTAAGTCTTCTCAAGCTTTAAGTACTCCTATCAAAGAAGTTGCTCTTATTCAGGATGTTCATGATCCTATGGGAAATCCTAATGCTCACTCTAAAGATGCTGATGTCCTTGATTGTGATATGGATGTTGACAAACTTATTGATTACCCTTTTGCATCTTCCACATCCATCCTTGGACCTCCCCTACTGATACTAAATGCTTCATGTCTTCCTTCCATCTTGGGTCCTTATGTCCCTTCACTTTCCCCTCCCAACTCTCCTAATTCATCATCCATCTTTGGTCCTTATGTCCATCCCTTTCCTATCTTTCCTCAAGATCAACGTAGATGCATGTCCTTGAATCCTTTTCATCCACCCACTTACCTAAACCAGTCATATCATCCTTCTTCTTCCACAAGTCCCAAGTCTTTTGGAACTAACATGAATTTTCAATACAAGGAAAAGAAGCTATTCAAGAATCCATATAAAAAAGACCACCATGTCTCCTCTAATCAACATGGGAGCATAAAGTCAAAAGAGATATCTAAGAAAAAAATTATATGACAAGTATGGGTTCCAAAATCTATCATTAAAGATATTATCTCTAAATCATCAAAAATAAATGAAAAGAGACATATGGCTATATGGATTCCAAAGTCTCTCTTGAGAGAGTGTAATGTTAAACAACAATTAAAGTTGACATTCAAGCTTCCAAAGAATTCTACTTCATTTTCTTCCAAAAGCATTCTTCCATTCCATGCACCTAAATTGCAACCTCTTTTGTCCACTCACCATATTCCTTTAGGTATTCTTTCATTCACATTTTCTCCATCATCTCACCACCCTTCAAGGTGTGTGTTGACATTGATCTTTCCTTTATTTCCATCTTCCAATCTCACTCACTTTGCATAAAGCCATATCCTCCATTTTTGTCTTCCCTCTTCCTTTCCCTATTAGCATCTTTGAGCATATCATTTCAACTCCTTTTCATGTCATGGTTTAAAATTTCAAGGAGCATTATCTAAAAATTTTGACTTCTTCCAAAAAATTCAAAAAAATGAAAAAAAAATGAAAAAGAAAAAAGAAAGAAAAAAATGAAAATTTTGAAAATGCGCCTTGGTGAAAACCTGGTAATCAGGCACCTTGGTAGCAAAAGTAAAGAGAAATAAATTCACCCTATGGTGAAAACCACTCCCTTATGGCACCTTGGATAAGTACCATGATGAAAACCTGACAATCAGGCATCATGCATAGTTCTTCTACATCTTTCATCCATTATATCTTCTCTCTTTGATCTTGACAGTGTTGACCTATACACAAACATTTGGCTATCTTGTGAGTTATCTTATGATGATCTTGTTTTCATTCCTTTCATGTCCAGTCTTCATATCTATTTTTTCCATTCATTATAGTCTTTCACTATCCTTTACCCCTTTGGTCTTGATCTAATAAAATAGAGTAAAATACGATGCTATGAAGCCTCTTGACATGTCTACTCCTTTGGATTGCATCTTTCCCACTTTTACATTATGCTTTTGTGAATTATCCTATGCTGGCCTTTTATTTCTTGTCTAAATGTTCTTTACATGACAATTTTTCCCTAGCTTGGGTACTCTTGAGGAGTCAGTCCTTGAAAATCACTTTCACTTGCTTCATACACTCCTTCCTTATCCATCATATTTATCAGCTTGTTGCTCCATCATGTCCTCTACCTTGCTAGACATTGGGACTACACGATGTGATCATGCTTGAGAGTTTGGTCCTTGTTTTTGTTTGGGGGCATTGTATATTATTTGTGCATATTTATTGATCCTAAAAAAATACCAAAAAAAATGATATATTTTAAAAATTAAAAAAAATGATATATTTCAAAAAAATCTAAAAAAATGATATATTGTGAAAATTCTAAAAATTGAAAAATGTCCTAAAAAAATGATCTTCTTAGTGACAACCTAGCAATATGCACTTTGATGTATCTCCAAAAAAATTATATATTCCAAAAATTCATTTCATTTCTTGCATTGTTTTGCATTGTTATCATTTAGATTAGTTTTTCATTTCCATTTGCATGCATATTAGATAATTGAATATCTTGTTTCGTGGTGTACTTGCATGGGCACAAACTAGGTCAGACAGAGGGCTTCCATTACAAACCCTTGCATGCCATGAATAAGGAGCTATGAGTCGCCATTTGAGACCTCATTTTTGAGAAATCTTGAATATAATGACTTGTAGAAGTGTGCCCACATTTTAGGCATACAACTGGAAGGAGTAAGAATTCTTCTTGCTTATTTTGCATACAAAGGTTTTAAATCTACATTTTTGAATAGCATATTAGAGGAAGAAGTTTACATAGAGTAGCTAGAAGGATTTTTTGATGTCAACAATAGGAATATGGTATGAAACAAGCACCAAGAGAACGGTATGAGATACTTCCTAAGTATCTTGTGAAGATTGGATTTGAAAGGACTGATGATAACAGTAATCTATACATTAAGACATAGAAAGGAAAAGGTATTTTTTTATCTAAATTTTTTGTTGATGATATCATATTTGGAGCTCAAGATGCTTTATGTAAGGTTTTTGCAAATGAAATGAAGCAAGAATTTGAGATATCTATGTTTGGAGAGATAAAGTTCTTTTTGGGTTTACAAGTATATCAAATGAAATATGGTATATACATCACTCAATCAAAGTATGTCAAGGAGATACTGAAAACTTTTAGATTGGAGGATTCCAAACTAGTAATTACACCTATGGTGACTGGACTCAAATTGTCAAAAAATGATGATTCAACTGAGGTGAAGCAAATATTGTATAGGTCTTTGTTTGGTAAATTAAAATACATCAAACATAGCATACCTAATATTGAATTATAAGTAGAGATAGTTGAAATATTTTTCTCCTAATCCCATCCAAAATCATTTGATGGTTGTAAAAATAATAATGAGATATATGAAAGGAACAAAGGAAAATGGTCTATAATATAAAAAAAATGAGAAATTTGAATTAAGATCCTATACTAATGTTGATTGGGCTGGAAAAATTGATGATAGAAAGAGCACTAGTGGAGGAGCATTTTTCTTAGGAAATAGCTAGTTACATGGACTAGCAAGAAACTAAACTACACTTCACAATCTACCACGGAAGCTAAATATGTAACTGCTACTATATATTGTACAAATATTGTATGGATCAAATAACTACTAAAAGGAATGAAGGAAGAGATCACATAACCAATGATACTTTATTGTTACAATACAAGTGCTATAAACATATCAAAGAATCTAATGATGCACATAAAGACTGAGCACATTGTAATAAGTATCATTACTTGAGAGAATTAGTTCAAGACAAAGAGGTGAAGATGGAATATGTTAACACAAAAAATAAAATTGTTGATATCTTCACAAAAACACTACCTAAGGATGCTCATGACTATCTAAGAGGTAAACTAAGGGTGATACCCCTATCAAAGGCTATCTAAGTAATAAGAGAAGTGCCCTACATCAAACAAGTATATTGTCATATGTGACAAATTGATGGAGTGGATCTTATTTTAGGACCTCCCTAAAGTAATCAAAGAGCTAAAACTACAAATCAATCATAAGCATGGTGATAGAGGGAGAAGGTGAAGAAGTTCATATCTGCATAAAAATATGACTAATCTTTGGCATTGTTGTCAAAGATGGAGAGATTTACTAATCCACAGGAATAACAAGAAAGAGGAAGATAGCTACTAATAAGGACAAATATAAGAAATTGGATATTTCACAAAGAAGTAAGAGGGAGATAATTGTAGAAAAGAAGTAATTTAGAAGGAGTCATAAGGATGAAAGAACAAAGTTTTGTAACCTATTCAAAAGATGAAAATTGCTGATAGAGTGAGATATTTCAATACAAGGAATTATTTTCTTTTTGGTGTTTTGTAGGTCTTACTATTTTAACCTAGTTAGTTTGGTTGATTAGTTTGGTTTTCCATCAATGCCAAAGAGGGAGATTCTTGAGAAGAGATTGAGTGAGATTGTTGAAGAACATATTGATAAAAATATGATAAATATGTTTCAATCATTGTTTTGTCACTAATGTCAAGCCTACTATTTGCTAGTAAAACAACTACTTATATGATTTAAGTACTATCACTTGTTTGATTGATGAAAATGATTTGATCAAAAAGATGTACCAAAAGCATCTAGAGGAAATTTTGAGTTATGATATAAAAAGGACTACAATAATTAGTTAAGACAATAATATTACAATGCATTTATAATCTACTTATGGTTACAAAGGTTGGTTACACTAAACAAGTTTAGAAGAATAAGATAAACAAAATTGTTTTAAAAAGCTTGATCGAGTACATAGTAGGAGCCGAGAAAAGTTAGTGCAAGCAAAGAAAAAAATTAGTTGGACCCAAGTAAAAGTCTATTATAGTGTATACCAAGAAAAATAGTGGATGCTGACTAAAGTTTAGTTGATGTCGAGCACCAGTAAATTTTAGTTTATGTTGAGTGATTTTCTAGTGGATGTCGAGCAATGTAGTATGTGTTGAGCATTAGAAGAAAGTTAATTATGTCAAGTGATTCCATTATTTTAAAGATCATGAATTTGATGGATCTAAGCTAACAATTTTGTTTTCTTGGATTACATGAACCAAGTGGAAGATAAGATTGATGAGCTGGCGGCACATTATTCATGGTAAACCATTTTGAGATGAATTCAAAGAGTTTTGAAGAAGAAGTTTCTACAAGTGATATGGAATTAAGGGTAGATTCATTGAATCCTACCTAATTTTTCCTAACCCTAAATTGGACAATGGATAATGAACAAAAAAAAATCTTTATTTCCTATTTATAGGGATGGCTGGTTAGAAGCAAAGGTTGTCATGGGCAAGAACCTAAGGAAGAAAAGGAGTCAAGGGTTTTCCTTCATCAAGTGATCTAAGAGAAGAGTCTATATTGGCATTTTAAGTGACAAGGCTTAAGGGTATGAATGTTTGAGGCATGAAAAAGCTATTAGAACTGAAATGTGTGAAAGCCAAATAGAATAGAGGGCTGAAATAGAGATCTATAATCTATAAATGAAGTTGTATGTTTTTATCAAATCAAGCCTTACATTTACTCTCTAATAATTGTATCAATCCAAGGTAAATCTTTTGAATTAAAGTTTACCTAACAGTCATTTGTAAAATTCTTTAACCAGGTGACATTCCTAGTGAATGGTCCAAAGTCCCCTAACAAGGCCCACTCCTAACAGAGTGATTAAATTCCTTTAATAGGGTCACATTTAATAGTGTGTATTGTAACCTTTAACAGGGTTGGCATTTCATAGGGCATCACTTCAAAAGAGTGAAAAAGAGCAACATGTTACTAGTGGTTTTTCCTAAATTGGGTTTTCACATAAATCATTGTGTCAAGTGTGTTGCTAAATTTGTTATGTTTCATGTTTGCATTTTTGCAAATTGATTTGATAGTATCCTACAAGTTTTAAGTGATTGCATAATCTTTTGGATGCATGCATGATGATAAATGTTATATGGGTTCACTAAGCTGTGAAAAGTTTTATTTATACATTTGGACCTTGGATAACTAATTCACCCCACTCTTAGTTATGCTAAAGAATTTGAACATCTACATGTCTTAAAACAAGGAGAGAAGTAGTAGATAAGAAGAAGGAAGTTGTAAGAGGACCTAAGAGTCATGAAAACCTCTAAAAATAGAATCTTGTCCTTCTCTAAATGTTTCAAGGAGTTAAACTATTGTTAGAATGCATTTTTGATGTAGGGAAAGCTCTAAATTTGGAACTGGTAGTTAACTATTGGTGCACCATTGGAGTAGCGCATCTTGCACACCTTGGTGGTAGGATCAAAAAATCCAAAATTTTGCCAAGTGTCAAAACTAAATTTCTAGCTTCTGTGTTTTCTTCCCCTTTATACTAGAGCTATGTTTGGATGTTTTCTCTTGAATTTCTCTATAATCTCTGCCACTTGGGAAGCTTTTGGAAAATCAAATGATTTATACTTGTGTTTAACTATTTTTTGGTAGTTACTAATCTCCATACAAATATATGAAAAATCATCTAGTTTAGCGTCTAACTCCAATAGTACCTCTTTTGTCCTAAATGCTTGTCTAATATTTTTTTTTGATGAAGCATCTTCAACAGTTTGTTGGAACCATTGAACCACTCATTGTACTAGAATAAATTTAGTTCTTGACTCATCTTCAAAAATATCAAGATAGGCATCACTGTAATACTTCTCAGCTTCCAAAATTTTCCCTTGTGTTTGGTCTTTCAACTTCCAAATATCTATGTGAAATCCTTCCATTACCTTATTTATGGTGTTTATCTTCTCAATCCAATCTTCTAGTTTATCAATGTCATCCATTGTATACAACTCTTTGAGTGTACGATACCTTTGACCCTTTATTGCTCAAAGTGCTTAAAGGTCTCTTTCCTAGGTATTGGTGCAAGGCACTCTAACCATCTACATAGAATATAGAATCATAATTAGTAGGTTTTTATGTCATGTTAGATTAATGATTTAGTTATTTCATTTCATGTTACTAAGTGTGCAATTAAAGTCATGTTGACAAAGTTCTTGTTTGAAGCATTATGGGTGAAAGTGAGTCAAAAGTCGTAAAATGCCATGCAAGGGCATAATTTGAGTATAATGTAGTGTTAGGATGTATTTATGTGATGTTAGACCTATTTAGGATACTTGGAAAGTATATTAGAGCATAAAATGCAAAATATTTTTTTTTTAAAGTGTAAAAATTGGTAAAAAGTTGTAATCAACAATTTGTGTAAAAATGACAATTGTTAGAAGGTGAACAGTCATCCACCTTGGACAATCCATTAGGGAAGGTAAAAGGTAATGTCATTATGTAAACATGAAATTCTCATTTAAAATTAGAGACAAAATGTCTGGAGAAGGAAGATGAAGGACAAGTGTGTGGTTTTGTATAATAAATCTATATTCTTGTGAACTTCTACTATTGCACTATTATTGATTGTAATTTTATTACTCTCTTCCTTATTCTTCAAAGGTGGTGATCCTTGACCTTCTAAGTTATATGTTAGTGAAGGATAGTATTGTTATTGAATCTTAGAGTTTGTCTAACATCATTTTATTTCATTGTTTGAATGAAGAAAGTTGTCAATTATTGTAGATGACTATGTGACTATCATAAAAATTTCAGTCTCGGTACATGGACTATATCTTTTTATTGAACCATTGGATTATGTTCATTTTTGGATATGTTATTAAGAACAAAATAATTCAATTTTTGACCAAAGGGATTGTGAAAATATTATATATTTCAAAATTTGTGTATGACTATTTGGAGGTCTATACGAATTCCAGAATGCTGATAAATATCATTTGGAATGTAAAAAGAGTCTTGGATATTGTTTGACCATTAATAGGGAGTAGTTTGAATTATGGTGTTGAAAAAGGTCCTGGAGGATGTAAGGTGATGGAGGTATTTTGTGTTGTGTGAGTTCGTCATTTGGGTATTGTGAAGGGTTCTGTAGAGATAATTGGAATAGGTGAGAGTGGCATAAGGAGTAGGTTGTTCACCTTGTCTCTAACCTTGGAGAATGCAAAGTGATAACATATAATATACTTGGTAGGCTTGGAAGAAGCCTTAGTTAAATAATTAGTAAGTAAAGGAGATAGTCACCACCTCCATCCTTGCATTAGGTATGTACCTCATCCATCAGCCCAAAATCCTAGTCCACTATGGGTACTAGTTTATCTGCATTAATTTGAACATGGTGTAACAGTTTCAAATTAGCCTATATAATTTGTACACCTTTATCCTCCAAATTGTCATGCCATTTCTGACATGTGCCCAAAAATGAATCCAACTATACACTTTTCTTGTCTCTCCTGTCTAATGTCATAGCAAGAGTCATTTTTGGATTATCTAAGTCAATGGGGCCCACATCTTCATGCAAATAGCCTCTCAAGAGTTCATTTTTCTTCCTCAATGTCACCAATTATGACTCATATCTATCCACCTTCTTAAAGACCTCCTTTACACCTATAGTGATCAAAGATTTAGTAGTGTCTACAGTGTGCTTTCCTAAGAGGACCTCCTTGATTTGGTAATCACTAGGAGTCAAATCTTTGATGTCAGCATGTGGAGGAGGGATGGAAACACGTGTAAACAATTCCTAATCTTGGTTCTTCATTATGAAGGAAAATGTTCATGCATCACCCATAGGTGGCTTGGGCTTATTGATGGCTTCCACCAGCTCATCCATACTCTCCTCTTTGTTCAAGTTTAGCTGCCTCTTTTGTCTAACCATAATCTCCCTCTTCAACCAAGCTGGTGTAGTGCCCATAGGAGACATGTATTTGGATGAAGAGGGAATTTGGCTTGCTATTATTTTCCCCTTATCACTCCTTTATGAATTCTTCTCCTTCTAAGAGAGATCTACATTTGGAGTTTATGTATCTATTGTAGCCACAATTCTTACCTCTATATCCTAGGAAGCTTTCTGAGGTTCTTTATGTATATGACCCTCCTCTAATACTTTATTGATTGGCCTTTATTTTTTCTCTTCTCCATGTACTTCTTGTCCTTTTTCTTTAGTGACAGGAGGAAGAGGAGTGGTTGAACCTTTGTCTAAGAAATATTAGTCTTGAAATTATGGGGGTGATGTACCTAGAGATCCTTGTGGACAAGGTGGCATTTGGTTCCATTCCTCTCCCAAAGGTTGGTTCATAGGTGTATCTTGTATCTTATCACCCACCATTTTAGTTCCCACAGGCATAAAATCAAAATTAGACATGTTGAAAATTTTTTTATCTTGCCCCTCCTACTCATCAATCCACTATTTTTTCTCATGTTTAGAAATGGTAACATAAATAGGTTCCTTACAAATAGATGGCAATATCACAAGGAGCTTCTTCTTCTCTCTTCTTGAGCAACCCTAGCTAAACGTGTCCTCTGACTCAAAGGGAGATTATCTTCTTCTTCTTCTTCTTCATCCACCTCAAGGATAGTTTTAGGCACCTGAGGGATGGGGATAACCCTCTTTTGTATCTTTTTCCTTTTGGTCCTTCTCATAATAGGTCTAACCCTAGCTTTCTTAGGAGGTGAAGGAGATGCTTGTTCCTCTTGAGCTAGTAGTGTCATGTCTTGTGCTTCTTGCTCTAGGTCCTTCTCTTGTTCCTATTCCTATTTAGGTGAGGGCACTTCTGTAGTATCTTGAACTTGAGTTGCTTCTTCTTAAGGCTTTTCATTCTCTAGTGGTTGAGCTGGCTCTTCTTGAGGTGATTCAAATTCAAGCTCAGCATGTTTATATATCATTTTTAGCCTAACTAAATATTGGGAAGGGAATGTTGGCACTATAACTTTTCAAATTTACCCTTTACTGGGCATGTTGTGGCTTGGAAGGTGATAGTCTATGGAACTCGGTCAAGGTTAAAAGGCTTCTTGATCTAGTCCCTTATCAACTAAATTATTTTCCTAGCCTTGTGGTTTATAACTACATTTTCATCCTTGTCAATTTCTACATTCATATTAGGTCTATCATATATCTTGTCTTTGTTATACAAGGAATCCAGGACATCTTGAGTGTCATGTTGAATAACCTTGTGTGAGACCTTTATCTTTAAGGTGCTCCCTAGCAAATATAGAGTCATCTTATAATAATCCCTTATTCAAATATCATACTCATCTATTGCATTTATCCAATGATCTTCAATGGCATCTTCATGCATAAATTTTTTCCCTACCAAATGTTGAACTCTACAATTATTGTTAAAATAGGGATGAGGGGGGTTGTAATCTTCCAAGAGATATTGATCCCACTCTGAGTCAAAAGTCATAATTGTTGGAAGATTGGCAAGATTTTTGGAAGATTGGTTTCATGATATGTTACATTCATGACTGAGTTTGTCATTGATGTCAACATAGAATGTTTGATGTCTTCTATAGTATCTAACAAAAGAATAATGGAGAGATTAAGTTGGTACAGATGGCTAGTTGAGCATGATAACCACCTAAGGTTATGCAAGATACTTTGGATTATCTGGTATATATAGTTAACATCAAAAGTAGAAAGGATAAGTCTAGAAGAAGTTATGTAAGTTTTAGTGATGTTTTTTCTAAGATAGAGTTTATAGAGGCATGTTCTAGTAAACTTGTTATATCTCTTAGCAAATTTGATATTTTGAAGATTGAGGTTGAGGACATGAAGAAGACATGTTGGTTATGACATGGCTAAGCTTGCTCATCATAACATTTTGTGTACAGAAAGTTATTCGAGTTGAAAGGTGGAAGATTTGTGTTATCGCTAAGTGTAATGTGTTCTTGGTGAGGTCCTATAATAATTAATTGAGAAGGACTAACAATTGAATTCTAAGGAATTATTTTATGGACTTGGTATAAAGGAAGGACATTTTAATTTAACATGGTATGTATTTGGAAATGATTGAATGATTGATGATAAGTAGCAGAGAGTGCGGAATGTGAAGTTCAGCTAAGCAGTACCAAAGTGAAGGAAACTTCATTGCCAATGTTTTGCTAAGTGATCTGAGTCTTGGTATTTAGATCTAAGGTTTGTGACCTGGTCTAAAGGCTTGATAGTGATTAGTTTGGTTGAAAAGAGAGAGAAAAGGATAGAGGAAATAAGATGATACCAATAAATTACTTGTTTGAGTAGTGAGCTCTTCTTGTAGTTGAAACTGTATGTTTGAGAAATGGGCTCTTCTTGCATACATTATACCACAACTCCTAATAGGGTTGGCACAACTCCTACTAGGGATTCAAAGTCTCTTAACAAGGACTCATTGTACTAAATGGTGTAAGAGACTCCTAACATGGTCTATCTTCTAACAAGGAATATTTATATTAGTACATCATCTTGTGGGCATCATTCCCACCAAGGCTTTCCCTCTAATCAAGGGTTTCCCTAGTCAAAATATCTAGTGTAATTGTCTATGTGCATTTTTATATTGATATTGTTTACTTTGGTTGAATGGTTAAGTTTTTTTAAAGAGGACATTTTTTTAAATTATTGGATAACTAATTCACCCCCCTCTCAGTTGTCTCGGAGGACTATTGATTCTAACAATTGGTATTAGAGCATCAGGTCCTTGTAGAAAAAGTTTAACAACTTTAGGATCCATAGTGCACATGTTTAGGAATGATAGTCTGAAGTTTGATGGAACAAACTATGACAATTGGAAGGAAAAGTTGAAGACACAATTTTTGTGTATGGTTCTAGGATATTGGATCTTGATAAAATCAGCAAAGATAATCATCAAAGAGAATGAATTTGAAAGTTACTCAAAAGTGGAAATAGACATTTTTATGTGTGACATGAGAGATAGAGAAGCACTATTGACTTCTCTTCCTAATATTGAGTACAATCAGGTAAAATCACTTCCTACTTCATATTTGATTTGGAAAGATTTAGAAAATAGTTTTGAAGGAGATGCACATTCTAAGAAGTTGAGGCTACAAATTTGGATTTGTGCATCTCAAAATGCTAAGATGATGGAAGATGAATCTATAAGAACATATATAGGTAAGATATCATAAATTATTACACATACTAAAGCTCAAGGAGGAAACAAAGAAAATGATGAGGTTATATGGGAAATATTGTAGACTCTAAGACCACCATTCAAGCCAAAAGTTCATATGATATAGTTGTTGATACCATGTACCAAAGATTTTACTAAGGAGACATTACTTGGAAGACTTGAAGTAGTTGAGAATGAACTGAGACAATATGAAGAATTAGCCAGAATAGAGACAACTTTTAGTGCCTTGGACATTCAATCTAATCTATCAAGGAGCACAAGTGATAGAGGAGATTTTTCTAGTAGCAGTAGATATGAGGAAGGAAGAAAGATTGAAGAAGCAGTAGCCGTTCTAGTAAGAAGAGAGAAAAGAGGTAAGAAAATCATTAAGTGTTTGACTTGTGATGAATATGGTCATTATGCATCTAAGTGTCCTAGAAGGGAGAAAATATATAATGGAAATCATAAATCTAGAAAAGATAGAGATTGTTTGTATGCAAATGAAGATAATGATTTTGATGATCAAGCATTAAGTGCTAGTGATGATAAAATTGGATTTGTGGCAATCAAAGAGGAAATTATAGAGAAGGTAGCTTTGGTATCATAGGTTGAGAAGAAATCTAATTGTATAATTGATAGTGGTTGTTTGCATCATATGACTGGTGATATGAACAAGTTTGTTGACTTCAAAAGTTAGGGTGGAGGAATTATCAGAGTTGGAAACAATGCAAAATGTCAAGTGAAAGGTATTGGATCTATAACTCTTGATGGTAAAACTAATACTGAGGATGTATACTTTTTTGATTGTTTAAAGTACAATCATTTGAGTGTTGGATAACTAGTAGACAAAGGTTATTAGTTGTAGTTCAAAGAAAAGACATGTATGATCAAAGATAAAAATGGAAAAGTAATTGGAATAGGAGCCAGATCTAAAGGTAAATGTATTTCAAGAAAATCCTACTAAAATGACATATTTGGTTACAAAGGTAGATGGTAGTTGGTTGTGGTATAATAGATTTTATTAGATAAACTTTGATAGTATTGTGAGGACTAGTAAAATGTTTTCTATTAGAGATTTACTAAAGATTGTGAAGCCTAATAACACAATTTGCAAGGACTGTGTTTTGGCAAAGCATAATAGAACTTATTTTCCCAGAAAGAAGTTTACTACTACAACAAAGTTCAAGATTGTACACACAAATCTCAATAGTCATACAAAGACAAGAGGATTCTATAATTAAAGGTATTTTATGATTCTAGCTGATTATTTTTCTAGAATGATGTGGGTTGCATTTTTTAAAGAGAAATCTGAGGCATTTGATAAGTTTAAGATGTTCAAGAATAGAGTTGAGAATGAATCTAGTGTGAATATTAAATGTTTAAGATCAAACAAAGGAGGATAATTTACTTCCAATGAGTTTAACATGTTTTGTGAATAAAATGGAATTAAGAGATAGCTATCATCTTTGAGAACCCCTAAACAAAATGACATTGTAGAGAGAAGAAACAAGTTTGTTATAGAAGCAGCTAGAGCTATGTTAGCAGAGAACAAATTATCTAAGACATTTTGAAGAGAAGTAGTAAATACAAAAGTCTACACTATGAACATAGTTAAAGTCAGGAAGGACACAAACAAGACACCCTATGAACTATGGTTTAGTCACTCACCTACAATTAAGTACTTCAAAATATTTGGGATTAAGTATTAAATAAAGAGAGATGATGACATTGGTAGGTTTGATGCAAGAAGTGATGAAGGTATGTTTCTTGGTTATTCATTGAAAAGAAAGGCTTATATATGTTATAATAAGAGAACAAAGACTATTATGGAAAGTGCTAATGTGAGAATTGATGAGAAATTCAGAGTACAAGAGAGCATAGTTGATTACAATTTAGATGATGATGTTGTTACTAAGCCAAGGAATGATGAGGTATTTCTTGAGACTAACAATGATTTGCAAAATGAAGGAGAGAAAAGCTCAAAAAATTTTGTATAGCCGAGTATTCAAATAAAAACTCCTACTATAGAAAACATTTTGATAAAGAATCACCCATCTGAACAAATCATCAAAATCAAAGACAAAGGTGTGATGAAAAGAAGCAGATTTAATGAAGAACTATGATTGATATATCAAGTTGAGCTGAAGAATGTAAAGATGACTACTTGAAACAAGCTATGAAAGAGGAATTGGATAAGATAGAAAAGAATGAGACATGGGAATTGGTCCCTAGACTAACAAACAAATATTTTATAGGAACCAAATGGGTACTGAGGAAGAAGATGAATGAGTAAGGAGAAGTTGTAAGAAACAAAGCAAGATTGGTATGTAAAGGTTACTCACATCAAGAAGGAATAGATTTTGAGGAGACTTATGCTCCAATGACTAGAATAGAAGTTGCAAGATTATTCTTAGCCTATGTAGCATAGAAGAATTTCAAAGTGTATCAGATGGATGTCAAGTTAGCATTTTTGAATGGAGAACTTGAAGAAGAGGTATACATTGAGCAGCCTAAAGGATGTCCTCTAAGAAATGACAAGGACATTGTATAAAAACTAAGGAAAGAATTGTATGGATTGAAGTAAGCACCCAGAACTTGGTATGAGAGGTTGGACAAGAATTTGACAAAGCTTGGATATAGAAAAGGTATGGCAGATAGCAATTTGTATTAGAAAGAAACTAATGATAGTTTGATGATTTTGGTAATATTTATTGATGATATTATATTTGGAGGTAATGATGAAGAAAGTAAGAAGTTTTTAGAATAAATGAAGAAAGAATTTGAAATGAGTATGATAGGAGAGATGAAATATTTCCTAGGACAACAGATAGTACAAAATAAAGAGGGAATCTTTATTTCTCAGAATAAGTACTTGAAGGATTTTCTAAAAAGGTTTGGTTTGGAAACATGTAAACCTATGGAAACACCTATGGTAACTGGACACAAGTTATCTACTTAGGATGAGACACCTATTGTTGAGAAAAAGAAGTACAAATCTATGATTGGAGGTTTGCAATATCTGACTCACACAAGGTTGGATGTAGAAAATGCAATTGGAATTATTCCAAGATTCCAAGCTGATCTTAGAGAAACACATTATGTAGTAGAGAAAAAGATATTTAGATATCTAAAAGGAACTTCAATATCTAGATTATGGTATGATAGATCTAATGATTTCACTCTAAGTGCTTATATTGATGCAGATTGGGCAACTAGTATGGATTACTGAAAGAGCACTAGTGGAGGATCTTTATTTCTTGGAGGAAGATTGGTTTCTTGGTCAAGCAATAAGCATGATTGTACATCTCAAAGTATAGTAGAAGCAGAGTATGTTGCAATAGAAAATAATTGCAATCAAGATATTTGGATGAAGTAGACGTTGAAGGATAGAGATTAGTGAACTTGATGTTATTCATTGTGACAACACGAGCATGGTAAATATGTCCAAGAATCTAGTGTTGAGACAAAATGTTGCAGAAAAGGAAATCAAATTGGAGTATGTAAGCACAAAAGAGTAGATTGCAGATATATTCACTAAGCCTCTTCCCAAAGATAATGTTGAGTATTTGTGAGGCATGCTTGGGGTTATGCCCCTTCCTACATTAGAGTAAGAAGATGCAAGAGTGCATTAGTCTAGGGTAATAGAGAACCATTATTTTTCTAGATTGGATGTTGATGCTTCTTATATGGGGGAGTATCTATGATGGACAGAGTCATTTATGACTCTTGTTGATGTTTTTTTGAATAGTTTCTTTTGATACTTAAATTGAGCAAGTATTAGTTATTGCAAAATTTGATGAGGAGATGTTGGTTGCAAAATCCTTTGACATTGATGTGAATGGGTGAGAATGTGGGATGAACAACATTATACTTATGAGTGAGAATTATTGGAGGAAAACATTATGCTAAGAAGATATTTTACATAAGTATGGGAGAGTTTGGAATGAATTTGAAATAACAGTTTGGTATAGAATACATTGAGCTATATCAATGGGGAGTATGATTGATGAAGAGGATTTGAAGACTATTTGTCTTTTCTTGGTATTCTAAGTTCTAGATGGTTTTTCATCTATGTTTCCATTAATGCCAAAGGGGGAGATTTTTGGAAGATTGAAAAGATTGTTGGAAGGTTAGTTTGATGATATGTTACATTCATGACTAAGTTTTTCATTGATGTCAACATAGCATGTTTGTTGTTTTCTGTAGTATCTGACAGAAGAACAACAAAAAGATTAAGCTGGTACAGATGACTAGTTGAGCATGAAAACTACTCGAGGTTATGTAAGATACTTTGGAGTATCTACTATATATAGTTAACATAAAAAGTAGAAAGAATAATTCTAGAAGAAGGTATGTAGGTTTTGGTGATGTCTATTCTAGGATAGATTTTATAGAGGCATGTTTTGGTAAACTTGTTAGAATATTGTGGTTGAGGACATGAACAAGACATGTTGGTGATAACATGGCTAAGCTTGCTCATCATAATATTTCATGTACAGAAAGTTATTCAATTTGCAAGGTGAAATATTTGTGTTATCGCTAAGTGTAATGTGATCTTAGTGAGGTCCTATAATATTTAATTGAGAAGTACTAACACCCAACTTAGGAATTCTTTTATTGACTTAATATTAAGGAAGGACATTTTCCTTTATCATGGTATGTATTTGGAAATGATTTAATGATTGATGATAAGTAGTAGAGAGTACAGAATGCAAAGTTGAGTAGAGCAGTACAAAAGTTATTTAAGAAATTTCCATTACCAAGGTTTTGCTAAGTGATCTAAGCTTTGGTATTTAGATCCAAGGTTTGTGACCTATTCTACAAGGTTTGACATTGATTAGTCCATTCAAAAAGATAGAGGAAGGTAAAGAGGAAAGAAGAAGATACCAATAAACTACTTTTTTGAGCAGTGAGCTCTTCTTGTAGTTGAAATTGCATGTTTGGGCAGTGGACTCTTCTTGAATACATTGTACTACAACTCCTAACAGGGTTGAATTCTCCTAATAGGAACTCAAAGTATCCTAAGAGGGACTCATTGTACTAAATGTTACAAGAGCCTCCTAAAAAGGTCTATCCTCTAACAAGGAATATTTATATTAGTACATCATCTTGTGGGTGTCATTCTCACTAGGGTTTTCCCTCTAATCAAGGGTTTCCCTAGTCAACATATCTGGTGTAATTGTCTATGTGCATCTTTATATGGTTATTATTTACCTTGGTTGAATGGTTAAGTTTGTTTAAATAAGACAATTTTTTTAATTATTGGAACATTAATTCAACCCACCCCCCTAGTTATCTTGCTGGACTATTGATTTTAACAATAATATCCTACTTTTTCTTCATCTCAAATGGACCTATAGTAATAGGCCATGTCCATGTCTTCTTATCTTGTTTTCTCACTCTATCATATTCAAATGTGAGTTGTCTTGCAATTTCCAATAGGATGATCTTATCTGATGGATATCTTAGGAGTTTCTTTAGATTCACTGTTATACTAGCTACCCTTAGATAAGTTAATGTTTTAAATTGGATCTAATAAGTGTTGATCTATGCGATACTTGTTGCTACCTCTACTGACATCCTCTTAGCATAATTAGCCTCTATGAAATGGATGGTTGCAAATATGAAAGCATCATTCACTACCTAGAATTCCTTTATCTGATATGAGAGCTTCTTATTTACCAATTGAGGATATACCACATAGGGCCAAGAATTTGCATCTTGCATACTTTCCTTCTTATATAATCTTGGATAGTCATTGTCCTTACCACAAATAAGTACACCACATATGATGTCATGTAAAATTTGGGATCAACTTTAACTCCTACTAGTTGTTTGTCTAAGTTTTCACTTAGTATTGTGGCCTAATCAATTGACATTTTGGTTGTTTTGATGGTCTCTATGAAATTTACCATCTAGATGTGAAGGTGCTTAGCTGTCAATAAACCCATAATCCTTCTCAAAAGTATAATAGTATAACTAATGTCATCCTTCATATACCCTCTAGTCATGTTTACCTTTCCTACTTTCCATCCCAACAATGCTCTATCAATAAAAAATGATGATTGTATAATTAGCTCTATGGCCTTCTTCTCATTCTCCCTAGACCATCTTTCTACTTGATGATAAGTTATCTTTACATATTGATCTTCTCCAGGAAGATGGAAAACATTCTCAATATTCCTTAGTCTTAGGTCCAAGACTATCTTTACTGTGATACTTTTAACAACTCTTTCCTTTCATGAATAGTTCTCTACTAGAGTTATAATAAGCTCAGAAGATAGCACTAACGTAGGATGTAATGAGGCATTCACCAACCCTGATTTGATAAGTGCTAACACCATTAGAGACCTCTCTTTAGGCCTATTGTAGAGTACTAGGAATGCATTCTAGCTTATGTGTCCCAACTCAGTGTCTATGATCTCCGAATGATTATCATGAAAATAGGATTTCTTAGGTGTTCCTTGGAATTTGAATACTACAAGCTTTGGAGAAATCTTTTCTACAAGTGAGGATGATGAGGAAGCCATCTTATCTACACACAATAGAAAATCATCAATCCAAAAAGCTGCAAATTATACCTTAACAAATCCTAAATGCCAAAAAAATAGACCCAGAACACCAAAACTTAAGAAAATCAACTCAATCCCCCTTAAAAAGCCCTAAAATGCAATTTAGTGTACCTTGCACACCTCGATAGGTGCACTAGGTGCACTAAACAACCTTGAAAAAGTTATTCCTTGAGTATTTGTGCATCTTTGCAAGTGCATACCCTGACAGAGTGCACACATACACATGTGCACTACTATGCACCTTGCATTTGACCATGTGCAATGGGGGACTTTACTAAACCTCAAAAGTGCTAAGGGTGCACACATGCACACATTGATGGGTACACATGTGTGCACCCTCACTTGGTCTTTGTGTTTAAGGTTTAAAATAATGGTGTGTAGATGCACACCTTGACAAGGTGCGCATCTGTGCACCATTACCTTAATATTCTTGTAGGTGGGTTTTACATTTGAAAGGTGCACATGTGTACACCTTTCCTTAGGTGTTTTTATTTTAGAGTTATAAATAAAGGTGCACACATGTGCACCTTTATAGTGTCTCTAACTTATGTTTCTATTGTGTTCTTGTAGGTTTGTGCACCTTCAATGGTGTGGAGGTGCAGGATTAGGGAGCATACAAAGAAGGATGAGGAGAGGGGAAGGTGGTTCAAGGTATTTATAGACCTGAGATCATGCACATCCTTTGGATGTGTGCACCTATGCATCTAATAGGTGTGCATGTGGGCTAGGTGTGCTACTATGCACCTTAACACAAAAATCACACTTTTAACTACAAATTTCTCAATTCTAGCACCTAGATTTTCCCAATTAGAGGACAAAAATAGGACCCAAACACTAGGTAGAGTCCAAATAATGACTTAGACCTCAGACTAAGGATCTAGGGAAAAAAAAAATACTAGGGGGTCCCCATTTTTAGTAGAAATGAGGCATGCATTGTGAAACCACAACAAGAATTGTTTGGGACAAATGGATCAATAGAGAACATGAGTTCAGTGAAATTCATTTAACAATAAAAAAAAAATTTCATGTTGAGGAGTTATTTGGAGAAATGTATAGTCATGTAGTAGACCTACTAGATTTTGATATCAATAGGGAAGTATCACAAAGAAGGCTATGGTTTTATTTTTCTAAGTATGTTTATAAAACTTTCGACCTTTTCCCTTTGGTCATCTAGGATGAAAATAATGTAAAATCTTGTATAGATTGGGAAGGAGAGTTGAGTGTTTCCTTCATCCTTAGGATGAACGACATAATAAATAATGAGGATGATTATATGTTCACAAGAACTATTCAGGAGATTGTAAGAGCACAGAGATTCTTTAGCCCTTTAAAACTTGAAATAAAATAGTTGAAGGTAAAATGGAAGGATATTGTGATAAAATAAAATGAAATTATTGACTTTAATTTCCCTAATGATACTATTTTTTATTGAGTGGGTGACAAAGTATGATTCAAAAGAGGATAATCCACACTTGATAGCTAGCGTTCAAGAATAGGATAAAGTAGAGGATGTTGTGCCACCACTTGAAAGTGTTGCCCCACTATTAGCTAGAGATAGTTAGACATCATGTTGAAGTTGATCATGAAATTCCATAAGAGGGAAGATGATTATTTAAATAAATTATCTTATTTTTGCAGTTCACCCACTATAAATATGCCTACATGACAAATGAGTAACTAATCTTCAAAACTTGAGCTGCCAACTATAATATTCTGATGATCTCCTTCTCTTCTTCTTTTTTTATTTTCAAAGATTGATGTTGACACATGGTCTTTTATGTAACAAGTAATTATTGTCAAATGAAAATGGGTTGTGTGTCTTTTCCCTTCAAGTCTTAAGCTTGTTGCAACTCATCTCTATAAATGAGTTTGGGAGACTAGAGAAAGGATCTAAATTTTGAAGAATGAATAACATGTTCCTATTTGAAGTCAGTCAAGTACTATATATTGTAATTTTTTGGTTTTTCTCATGAATGAAGGTAGAGTTTTAGTTTTTTAAGCATATATTGAGTTATTTTATTTCACTAATCCAATAATCTAATTGGATTATTTCAAGAAAATTAATGCAAATGAAGAAGTCATTGAAGTTGCCCAATTTGGATCTTGTATCTTTTCATGATTTTCTTTAATTTTTTGTAATCTAACAACAAGTACATTGAAATTGAGTTATAATTCACTTAGAATTGTATCTGATATCATATTTTGTTGTTAATAAAATTTATTAAGTAAATTCTTAATATTTTTGGAGAAAATTAAAGGGTTTCGTGGAAAGATTTTGATAAGTATTGATTCTCATGCACAAAGTGAAGGAGTGGATCTAAGGTTTTAGTGTCAGATTAATGAATATAATCCCAATGGTTAAAAAATTGGTCACAATGTGATTATAAGCATACATCTAGGCTTGCACAAAATTAAAATCCTTACTCAATAACCTTTTATTTTCATGATATAATGTGGATCTGAAAGTTCTTGCCAATACTTGACTTAAGAATAGCTTAATATGGAAGAGTAATTTTCTTTCTTTTAATTTTATTTATCTAAGTTTAGAATAATTTAAGGAATTAATATTCTTCATAGGGATTAATGTTTTATATTGTATACCAACCTGAATCTTGCAAAATTCAAAGAGAAGAAGACTATATTTCCTTATTAGTTGGTCCTATTGTTTTTATTGGATATAATTTTCATAGTTTAGTATTTGATTGCTAGGTATATTCCACATCCCAAGAGGTGATTAAAACCATGTCAAATCATGAGCTGATAGGTTGGGTGTATTAGTTCTCTAGTAAGTGTAATGCATGATCTTTGATTCCAAATAGGTCTAGCTTTATTCTTATATTCCATCATGAAAATTTCTCCTTGTAGCTTTGACACCTATCTCTTATAATTATTTGGATCTTTAGCTTAAGTCCCTTTAAACTTTACCTTCAAGTACTTGGCTCTAATACTAATTTTTAGATAACTAAGAGGGGGTTAATAAGTCATTTGCAATTATTCTACAAGCCATAGAAAAAACTTTGGTACCAACTTAAACAATTTATACTATCAGATCATTAACTTGGTAATTTAATCAAACATTGTACTTTAAATTGATTTCATCTTTGCATCAAATTGGCAACTTAATATAACTTACTATTTGTACTATGTTAAAATGGAAGCACTTCATTTTGAGACCTTTTATCCCTCCTTAGTGTGCTTTTGGTCTTGTTTTCTCCTCTGCTCTTTCATTTTACTAATCTTTGTCATTTGTTTCTTTCAACATGGTCTTCTAGGTGTTGTTTTGATACCCTTTTGACCATATCTTTCATTCACTCAACTATCTTATACTTTCACCTACACCACCTTTTGGCACTTTTTGTGGCCTACTTGTCTAGTCCTTTGGGACTAGGTCAACCTAGTCAAGGACTAGGTTAACCCAAGTCAACCTAGTCAAGGACTAGGTTAACCCAAGTCAACCTAGTCTTAGGATATTATGGGGTTGAAAGCCCAATAATTCCAATGTTTATCAATTAATTTAATTACTTCCTTAGTCATCCTAAGTTGTTTTCCTGCCCAAAAACTAGTATAAAAGGAGGCTTGGAGGGTTCATTTTCATATCATTCACTCTCAAGTTATCTCATCTCAATAAGAAATCAAACAAAATATTCTTTAACCAAATATCTTCAAGAATTCAAGTCTAAGCATCTCCTTCTCACATCAAGCTTCTTTCTTCAAGGTGGTCATGGAGTTTGGCTCTAAGGAGAAGATTCATCATTCTAATCTATTCTAGCTCTTCTATTATTCATCCATCACATGTCACAAACATTTCCATACATTAGGTGTTGGCTTCTTTGATTTGCTTATGATTTCTTTGAGTCAAGGTTATTACACTTACATACTTGATCACATATCAAATCAATTACATCTTTGAAGGTAATTGTATCTTTCACTTGATATTATTCAAATCTACTACATATAAGAATTTACCTTATCAATTATATTTAAATTTGTGGTTAATTCCTTAAGCTAGGTCTTGACCAAGGAAATTCCTCATCAAAACCAAATCCCAAAACATTTCTTTTATGTGCTGATTTGCATGTTGGGAGTGAAAAGGATTATATATCTAGAACCTAATATTCACAATCTTTCTAGAATCATCAATTGAAGCTTTTTAGACTACATCAACTAGGTTATGAGATGTCTTAGCAAGTTGACCTAATCCTTTTGTCCTAGATTCTAGGAAGATTTTTTGGTTTTGTTCCTTTTGTCATTTCATTTTAAGATTTGAAGATTGATATTTACATACAATTTAGATATGTGAGCTTTTTAGAAAAAATGCATCTTCCTCTACACATTTCAAGGTGAGTCATTCATATTTTATTTCCTTTCATATCTTTAACCTTGACTCATATCTCAATTAAGTTAATTATCTTTACATAACATCTAGATTTACTTTATTTAAGTAATTAGTTCAATTTTACATTCACAATATCCTATTATTGGCCAAAGAAAGTACATTATCTTTTATTTTATTTCCCTTTATAATTCAAATTTAGTATTATCTCCCTTCTTCCCTTGAAGTCTAGCTAATCTAAATTGGATAATAAGTGGAATCATACTTAGAAATTCCCCTCTTTTCCTCACACACATATTTGAATGGTGTAGTGACCCTGTAAAGTGGAAGCCTACATCTTATTAAAGTGCTTCCATTTTACCATTAAATATTGTTATTTAATATAACGAGTCTCAAAGTTATCTTGTAGTTTATACCAAGTTGCAGCAGTAAACATAAATCTTGAAATAAACATGCAACATCACATATATTCACACAAGTATTTAACATGGAAAACCTATGAAGGGAAACACCATCTAGGACCAAGAGCCCAAATATTTTCACTATTTTGAAGTGAGCTCAGTTATGAGTGAATCTTGTAAAATTTTACAAACATCTTGTTAATGTGACCTTGTCATAAGGTCCAAAGGAAAGGATGTTAGGGACAACTGGTTCATTCACAATTGCCTCAATGATGTCTCTTGTTTCATCAATATTTAATTCATAAGGTAATGGTTTTACCCATGCCACTCGGGGTATGACTGCTTGTATGTATACATGATCATAGTAAACCATGAAACATATATCATCTTTATAATCCTCAACAAGCTTAGGAGGAATTTTAAACCTATTATTCATCCTTTCCTTGAAGTCTTCAAAATAGTTATCCTTGACTTTGTCAAAATTTTCACCCATTTCTGCCATAAACTCATTAATTTGATATAGAATTGGGGTGTCTTTCTCCATACTACAAATCTTTTGAATGAAAAAAACTTTTGTACATAAAAGAATAAGAAAATTAACAAAGAAGAAAATTTACAAGGGTTATTCTTTGAAGTCCTTATGCTTTCCATATTCTTATTCAGCTATCTTAATAGTAATTCTAACATATCAAATTCTAGATTTGTCTTTACAATCTTAAATTCTAAATCCATAGCCTCACATAGTACACTATTCAGTCTGCTGGAATAGTATAGTTTATATGCAATTACATAAAAGCCAAGTCTGAGTTCCATGTTAGATATATTGTTAAGTTTTAGTCCTCTACCATCCCATTCTGCTAGGGTTTTCTTTTGCAACTCATCCTAACCTAGGGTTTTAGTGGTTTTGGCTTTGCTAAGCATAGGCAAACCTGTGAGCTTATGAATCATCTTTTTGGTTATCAATACGGGTTGCTCCAACCACAACTGACCATTGTGTACACGACTCAGAACATATCTAACCCATTTAACTTGGAAATTCCTTGGTAGGTGCGGAATGTGGGTCAAGCATTTTGCTTCTAAGTGCTTATGCTCAAGTTTTAGGGCTCCATCAACACATAATTGACCTAGGGCATTAACCATATCTAATGTACCAATTTCTTGAATAGTGCATTTGAAATAAGCACAAATATCATTAACAAGAAGTACTGTAGGTGGAATTTTTGATTGAGCTCTGTGTAGATCAAGTGATTCAGCAATTGCGAGCACTAGTTTGAATTTTGGGGCTTTCCATTCGACTCCTTTCACTAGCATTTCAGAACCCCTCTTCACCTTGCTACTACTGGTGCTTGTGGATGCCATTGCTACTCGATGGATGATAAATTCTTCAAATAAATACTTCACAATAATTTTCTTCAAATCACTTGGCATGCAAATAGAAATCTTTTGGCTTCGAGTATTCTTAAGTCATGGTGAAAAATAAAATCAAATTTTGCCCTTTTTGATGAAATACTATCATTAAAGCTTGGTACAAAGGTAGCTGAGATGACATAGTGTGTGCTAGTCTATCATTGATTTACTCAGTAAAACATTGCAACTTAGTGGTCTAACAAAATCTTTGATACTCCCGACCTAGCTCGGTAAGGTCTTTAGTCGACCTTGCTCGGTACATGCAACTCAGTGAATGATAACTTTTCTTTGATCCTTGTATCTAAAATATTGATTTGATCATTTGCACTTTTTCATTTTGGAACTGTTTAAGATGTGGCTAGAAGATGTAGTTCCCGAGTCTTCTTAAATCTTAATTAGAAATGGCGGAGTCACGCACTTCTTGAGTGACATGACCATTATTTGAACTATCTTGATCGATAGATTTAGGAATCCACTGTTGTCTCATCTGCTTCTAAATGTTAGTAGTTTTAGCTTTCTTTTCATCTTCAATTCTTCCAATATTCATTTAATTTTTGGCTATATGACCAAGTTCGGTACATGTGTAACATCTTATGGTTTTATCCTTCTTTCTTAGGTGATGTCTTGCACATTTTATCCCAATGTGTCCATATTCTCCACAATAGTGACACCTGCACCAAGTATTGTAGTCCCAACCAAATATTGCTTTGATAATTTCTTCTACTAGATTGAATGTTTTTGATTTGCATTTAGATGCCTTGTGACCTTGTTTCTTGCATTTGTGACATTTGCCTTCAAATTTTGGTTTTTCTTTACATTCATTAGCTTTGTGACCATGTTGATTGCAATTGAAGCATTTACCATTGAATTAAATTTTTTTTTTGCTCCAACATTTGTTTGATGTATGACCTATCTTGCCATAGTGATTACAAGTAGGCCTTTGATTCATTTGTTCACCTTGTTTGGAAGTTTCACCTTCTTCCTTGTAACCAAGTCCAGCCTTGCCTTTTTGTCTATGAGGATTTTGCTCACCTAGATGATTTAATTGAGTCATGTCTACTTGTGATTTCATCATTCTCTCATTGATTTACTTTTCAGTTTTTAGGTCATTTTCCAAACTTTCATTGATTTTTCTTTCAGATCTTAAGTCACTTTTTAATCTTTCATTGATTTGTCTTTTAGTGATTGGATCATTCCTTGGGTCTTCATTTTTAGATCTCATATTCATAATTGTTTCATTTGCAATGGATAGTTGATTTATAAGATCTTGATGCTGAAGGGATTGACTATTTCTTACCTCTAAGTCTTCATTTTCTTTGTTTCTTTGTTCCAAGACTTCACACAGCCAGATTGATTTGATTTTTTGTTCTCTTTTGAGCTTTCTTACTTATTCCTACAGGGAACCATTTTTTGCTAGTTCCTTGATTGCCACATTAGCTTCATCTGAACTGCTTGATGGTACAAGGTCTTCAATCTTTTCTTCAACATACTGATGATCATTCATTTGTCTTGCAAGTTCCTTTCTTCTTTTCAGGGATTGAGAAAGATGCTCCTTAGCTTCTTTGAGTTGAGCCATGACGATTTCCAAATCTAGCTTTTCATTTTTAATAGATTTGTCAAGTTTGAATATCTCCATTGTCCTTGATCTTTGCTCAAGCTGTCAAACTTTATCCTGAGAACCACAAAGCTCTAATACCAATTCTTGGAAATATTCAGGATGAGATATGTTACCGAGAGGGGAGGGGTGAATCAATAACTTATAAAAATTTTAAGCAATTCATCATTTTAACCATTCATCATTCATTCGTCTAATCTACTGCATAAATGAAAGATCAAACATTCACAACACTTGAACATAATGATTTGGTGACTCAAAAACCTTCCAATTAGAAAGTAAAATTGGGGTGGGGATGATGCCCACAAAATTTTGTTATTGCATTATGAAGTTGGCTGGTTAAGGCTTACAATGATCACTTTTGGTGATCTTCCCTGTTAGGAGCAAGTAGGACTGCTAGATCCACCTTGTTAGAGGATTTACAAACATACAGTGAAGTATGCACTCTGTTAGGATATTTAGAAAAAGATTGTTAAGTCTACCTTGTTAAAGGATTTAAAAACTGATTCACCTATTAGGATGAAGCAGTGGATCTACTTATAACTTGTTTTCTGATAAGATCCTTTTTGCATTGATCACCTGATGTGATAGATATAACTTTTTTGCTCCTATGTTGACCTTGCTGTATCCCTTTTACTCTACTGCTGATAGCAATACCTTCTTCACATGTGAACATTACTCTCTCATTTCATACATGTCATCCTTTTTATTGCAAATGATATCATACATTACATATATACCATTCCAATATTTATAATTACAAGGTCGACCAAAACACAAGTGAAAAAAATAGTACTGATTCAGCCCAATAGTAAATAACTTAGGTTCACTGAATTTACATGATGACCTTCTGATACTTGACATCCACTACATTACTCGACATCATCATGCACTCGGTAGAAGTAGAGACTCGGTTCATACTAGCCACATGACATTGCTTGGAACTAGGTAACCATTGGTGACTTGGTAGATATAGTGTCACTCAGTAGAAACTAACTTCTTCATTTACCTTGCTTAACTTAGTAAACACTAAGTCCTTTGTTTACCTTTTTCACTCGATAAACTCTACTGATCTTTTTTTACCTTTCTCACTCAATAAACACTATTGATCTTCTCATTCACTCGGTATCTTCTGGAATGCTTGGTGAGAACTGTTTACCTGCTGAACTTATAAGGTAACCACTAAATGCTCGATATATTCTTGAGACTAAGTGATGAGCTAGATAAGCATTCAGAATTGAATAAGTTTTTGCACTAATGACCAATATATCATAATTCCAACAATCTCCCCCTTTGGCATTAGTGACAAAAACACTTATGAGCCAAAACTTATATACAAAATTTGACGTATTGATTTACATATATCTCCCCCATACAATATGCTTAGAGTATTTACAAATTTCTCTAACTCTATCTCATCTCTATCTCTTCTCTAACTCTATCTCCCCCTTTTTCACAATAATACCAAATTAAGCAATATGTATTTACACAGAAACACCAAAATGGGAGATAAACTCAGAGTGTACCTTGAGACTAAGAGCCAAAGTCTTATCCCAATTTTCTTGCAAAATTTTGTAGGAGGAGAGTGCTATTTGAATTTTAGCTAAAAGTTCAACCATTTGATCTATAACTCAGAAATTGTTGTCATGGATCAATGCTTTGGAGTAGACAATGTGTTTCTACATTGTCTCCATGATAGGAAGGATCATGTTCTGAATGTCAATTAAGGTAGACCTAATCCTTGTTTCCTCTCTCAACAATTCTGCCTACTTTTCTAACAAAAATCTGATTCTAAGATGATGGGATGAACTTGAATTGGGATCAAGTTGTAGCATTTGGGCACTGCCCTTCATATCCTCATCAATTTTATTCAATTTTTCTTTGATCTCCTTGGTGTATTTAGTAACATCACAAAGTTTGGAAAAAAGTAAAGTTACATTATTAAAAGAATTTTCAATATTGGCCAAAATTGTGGACAATTCTACCTATTTTATTGCAGTGTGCTGAGCAATGTGCTCTAGCACCTTATTATCAATTTTCCTTTCAGCCTTCTCAATCATTTTTTCTTGACCAGAGGTGTCCTTGTTGAATTTATTTACAGCCTCTTCTAACTGAATCAAAATGCATTGAGTAGAATCTACTTCAACACCTATAGCATCTATAATAATATTCTTGGCATTCTCTATTATTCTAAATTCCTTATCCCTTTTAGACCTTAGCTACTTCTGCATAGCTTTCATCTCTATTAATTGACTAGCATACCTCATTTCTTCAATGGTAGCATTTTCATAGTCAATTTTTGGAATTACTATATCTGTGTCTAAATTAATATCTTCTAGAATTTTTTTCCTATGATCAAAAGTCTTAATGGATGCTTTTGTTTGACTTCTGTGATGTCTGGTTTAATCTTAGGAATAGACACAATAGTAGAGATGGAAGGGCTAGCAGTAAAAACTAGGATAGGATTTGAGGATTGAGTGCCAATAGAGATATTTACCAAATCAAAAATTGGAATACTTCCCAAAAATGATGATACACTCATTATAGCAGTATCTGAACTAATTGAATTTGAAGTAGATGTAGATAATGTTGCCAAAATTGTAGAACAAGTTGGAACTAACAAAATTGTAGAACTTACTGTTATACCAACTGATAATGATGGAGCTGAGGATGTTGGCTCGGTGGCTGAAGAAGAGGGCTACAACTCGCTAGATGAAGTGGTAGACACTTCCATTAATGTTACCTGGAGCTATGATGTGGTAGGTGCAGATGATAAATCTGATGTAGATGCTATCAAAACTATGGAAGCTAACTCCAACCTTGATGATGTGATAGTTTTAGGTGGAGAGTGAGGAAGGGATGCAATAACTATTGCTGCAATTTTTACTAGATCATCTTCCTCCTTATTTTCTTCTTTAGCTTCTTCCCCCATTTCTTTTTCTTCCTTTTCTTCTTCCATTAATGCATGCAACTCTCCTGGTGAGACTATGATCGATGGAGTGTCATACATATCATCACTGTCACTGCTATCATCATCCTTGATTTCTACTGGTTCTTAACTCGGCTTATGCAGATGATAGATCTTTTTCCACATGTTTGTTGCATCATTTAAAACATGCTCAATGTATTTGATTAAAATCAAACAAGTGTGAAATCTGATCATCATTTTTCCTTCATGATTTTTCATTATAATCTTTATTTCTGCACTAGTGAGACTAGGTTGAAGATTCTTCAGAGATTGCTCATAGATATCTTTTACCATTTGGGTAGTTGTCTCCCATCTTGGTTGTAATCTCTCCAGTAGTTTCTTGGAGATTTGAGAGTCAAGCTGGTCCAGGAAGTATTTCCATTTTTCCATCTTGGAGAGTACCAGTTCCTTTATCTGCATTTTCTCAGCATCTATTCTTGTTTCAAATTTCAATGCCTTGAAATTTGTGATGCCTACTCCTTCTTCCAATTGTTTGAGCCTTTCTTCAAATGTGGGTGGAGGCTTGACAAATATAGGTTCCTATTTTCCTTTTCTGGTTCTCCATGAGAATACTGCAATATGCTTCTTCTTAGGTTTGGTAATGATTACCTTTCCTTTCTTCTTTGGATGTTCTTCTTCAGATTCGTGTTCTTCTTTTTCTTCTTCTTTTCCTCCTCCTTCTTCATCATCTTCTTTGTCCTCACCTTTTCCTTTAGTTAGCATGAGACGACCGGTTGCAATTTTCATTTTGGCTATCTTTCTCTTGCCTTTGCTTATGGCCTGTGGTAGCTTGATTTCAAGTTGTATTCTAGCCTTTGCTTCATCATAAGTTCCAAAGGTAGGGATGTTAGGGATAGCTGCGTCATTCACTAGTGCCTCAATGATGTCTCTTATTTCATCAATATTTAATTCATAAGGTAATGGTTTTACCCATGCCACTCGGGGTATGACTACTTGTATGTACACATGATCACAGTCAACCATGAAACATATATCATCTTTATAATCCTCAACAAGCTTAGGAGGAATTTTGAACATGTTATTCATCCTTCCCTTGAAGTCTTCAAAATAGTTATCCATGACTTTGTCAAAATTTTCACCCATTTCTACTATAAACTCATTAATCTGATATAGAATTGGGGTGTCTTTTCTCCATACTACAGATCCTTTGGATGAAAAAATTTTTGTACATAAAAGAATAAGAAAATTAACAAAGAACAAAATTTACAAGGGTTATTCTTTGAAGTCCTTATGCTTTCCATATTCTTATTTAGCAATTTTAACAGTAATTCTGATAGATCAAATTCTATATTTGTCTTTACAATCTTAAATGCTAAATCCACAGCCTCACACAGTACACTATTCAATCTACTAGAGTTGTATGGTTTATATGAAATTACATAAATACCAAATTTGAGTTCCATGTCAGATATGTTGTTAAGTTTTAGTCCTCTACCATCCCATTCTGCTATGGTTTTCTTCTGCAACTCATCCTAACTTAGGCTTTTAGTGGTTTTGGCTTTACTAAGCATAGTGGTTACTACAGTATGAAGTTGGCCAATTAAGGGTTACAATGATCACTTCTAGTGATCTTCCCTATTAGGAGCAAGTTGGACTACTAGATCCACCTTGTTAGAGGATTTACAAACATACAGTGAATTATGTACTCTGTTAGGAGATTTACAAAAAGACTATTAAGTCTACCCTATTAAAGGATTTAAAAACTGATTCACCTGTTAGGATGAAGTAGTGGATCTACTTACAACTTGTTTGCTAATAAGATCCTTTTTGCATTGATCACTTGATGTGATAGATATAACTTTTTTGCTCCTATGTTGACCTTGTTGTATCCCTTTTACTCTGCTACTGATAGCAATACCTTCTTCACATGTGAATATTACTCTCTCATTTCATACATGTCATCCTTTTTATTGCAAATGATATCATACATTACATATATACCATTCCAATATTTACAATTACAAGGTTGGCCAAAACACAAGTTAAAAAAAAAGTACTGAGTCGGCCCAATAGTAAATAAATCGAGTTCACTAAACTGACTCGGTGATCTTCTGATACTCAACATCCACTACATTACTCAGCATTGCCATGCACTCAGTAGAAGTAAAGACTCAGTTCATACTAGCCACACAACATTGCTTGGAACTTGGTAACCATTGGTGACTTGGTAGATATAGTGTCACTTGGTAGAAACTAACTTCTTCATTTACCTTGCTTAACTTGATAAACACTGAGTCCTTTGTTTACCTTTTTCACTCGGTAAACTCTATTGATCTTTGTTTATGTTTTTCACTCAATAAACACTGCTAATCTTCTCATTCACTCGGTATCTTCTGGAATGCTCAGTGAGAACTATTTACTTGTTGAACTTGTAAGGTAAGCATTGAATGCTTGATGTATTCTTGAGACTAAGTGATGAGCTAGATAAGAATTTAGAATTGAATAAGTGTTTGCACTAATGAAAAATATATCATAATTCCAACACCCTATAGAAATAATATGAGGAAAAAATTGTGTCAAATAAACCTCCAAGTCTAATTAGGCTCCACATCACAACAATCTCCCACTTGTAGACTAATCAGGCTCCACAACAATAGCGTCCCACTTGGAGACTAATCATAGCACTCTAAAACCTATAGCTCCTACTATAATATATCAAACCACCTTGGACATTGTTGTTCATTTATTCTATTTAGTCTAGAAGACCAACCAAAGCTGAAGAGGAATTCATCTTCTCCCTTGCCACTACCTTGGTAAACATATCTACTGGATTATCATTTGTATGTATCTTTTCTAGGTTTAACTATCCATCATCCAAAACTAAGAGAATGAAATGGTACTACAACTATATTTGTTTTGTCTTTGAATGCATAACTGAATTCTTTGCAAAATGAATGGTACTCCAGCTATTAGTGAACAAATAGTTATCCCTCTTTGGATGTCCCAACTCTTCCATGAAGAAATGAAGCCATATCATCTCCTTGGCTACCTCTATAGAAGGAAAATACTCTTCCTCTATAGTGGATAAATAATTAATCTTTTGTAATCAAGAAACCCAACTCATTTCTACTCCACCAATAGTAAATACATAACTAGTAGTACTCTACATGTTATCAATATGCCCTGCCAAATTTGAGTCAACATATCCTTGTAAATCAGTAGTAGAGCCCCCAAAATGTAAGCATGTACTAGATGTATCTCTCAAATGTCTAAGAATCCATTTAACTTTATTCCAATGCTCAATTCCTAGATGGCTCATATACCTCCAAAAAATTCCCACTACATGTACAATATCTGGCCTAGTACATACCATAGTATACATCAAGATTCCTATAGCTGAAGTATAAGATGCCTTAGACATCTTGTCTTCCTCTTCTTGTGTCTTGGGACCCATCTTCTTAGTCAACTTCAATGACTAGGTAAATGTGTGCTGACAGCTTTAGCATTCTCCATAGAGAAACATTGCCACACCACCTCAATATAATCAACTTGAGATCATGTCAATTTCTTATTCTTCCAAGCTCTACAAATTTTGATACCAAGGATTTGTTTTGCTGCCTCCAAATCCTTCATCAAAAATACATGTGCTAACTAGCATTTCATCCTCATAATGTGATCCATGTTAGACCTAGCTAAAAGCATATCATCAAAATATAAAGATAAAATAATGTATCTATTATCATCTAACCTCTTAAAGTATACACAATGATCTAAATGACACCTACTATATCCATGTTCATACATAAAACTATCAAAATTCAAATACCATTATCGAGGTGCTTGCTTCAAGCCATATAAAGTTTTCTTCAGTCTGCACTCTAAGTTCTCCTTACCTTTGACCCCAAATCCTTGTGGCTATACCATATATATCTCTTCATCCAAATCACCATAAAGAAAGGTTGTTTTAACATTAAAATACTCCAAATGCAAATCCTCAATAGCCACAATACTTAAAAGAATATGGATAGAAGTTATTTTAACAATAGGAGAAAATATTTCATCAAAATCAATGCCTTTTTTCTATGCAAATCCTTTTACAACTAACCTAGCTTTAAATCTTTTCTTACCTCCATTCACTTCTTTTAACCTATAAAATCACTTATTTTGTAAAGCCCTTTTACTTGTAGGCAACCTGCATAAATCCCAAGTCCTTTTTTTTAGCAAAGAGTCCATTTGATTTTCATTGCAAACTCCCATTGAATCTTAGTATCCACTTGCATAACTTCTTCATAACATTCAAGTTCACTAGCATTGGTTCATAAAATAGAACACAAAGAGGATGAAAATCTTTTTTGAGGTCTACTTATCTTTGTTGACCATCTAACATTCACTAGTGTGTGTGGTATTTGTTTTTATGGTTGTTACACATCATTAGGAATTGCTAGAACTTCATCTTTTGGAGTATCCAAGAACGTTACATAATCATCTTCTTTCTTCTTATGTTGTTGTAATAGATCTTTGTACAACACTTTCTCATTGAATATGAAATCCCTACTTCTTACTATTTTATGATTTTCAAAATCCCAAAGCCTATAACCAAATTCAGCAATGCCATATCCAAAAAATACACATTTCTTTGAATTAGCTTCCAACTTGGTTCTATTTTTCAGAATCTATATGAAAAAATGCTTCAGAACAGAAGGTTTTGAGAAAAGAATAACTCACCTTCTTAATAGTCCATGCTTTCTTTGGAATACCACAACCCAATAGAATAGAGGGACCTCTATCAATTGGGACCTCTATCAATCAAATATATAGTATTATTAATAGCCTATGCCCACATATTTAAGGGCAACCCAACATACAACCTCATGCTCCTTACGCGCTCCATTATAGTCCTATTCATGTATTCAACCACTGTATTATCCTATGGAGTCCTTGGAATAGTTTTTAAAATAGTTTTTTTTCTATAAAAAATATTAGTGGAGAAATAATCTTCAAATTCATGACTACAATACTCACCATCATTATTAGATTTAAGATATTTTAATTTCTTGCTAGTCTCATTTTCAACCAAGCATTTCCATTTTTTAAATGTTTGAAATACATTAGAATTTTGTCTAGGGAAATAAACCCATTTTTTTCTAGTTGCATCATCAATAAATGCAACAAAATAATGAGATCCACCAAGGAAGATACTTGAGCTAGTCACCATATGTCTGTATGCACAAGCTCTAATTTCTCCCTTTTATTTTCCTTCCCAGTCTTCACAAAACTCACTCTCTTTTATTTTCCATACACACAACTTTCATAGAAATACATATTGACACATTTTAGACCTGGTAAAACTTTCTTTAACTTAAGTACTTTCATACCTTTCTTACTCATGTGCCCAATTCTATTGTGCCACAATGTTGTATCAAGATCTATAGTAGCTATTTTTTCTCCCTACTCAATTGCAGTAATTGTTCTTGAACATTGATTTTTCTCTGAAACAATTAAAGTAAAAGAAATAATATGACCTATACAAAGATATAAGGTGCCTAGTTTCACACCCATTTCTACTACAAGGGAACCTTTTGAAACCTTCCAATTTTTATCATTAAAAGTAACTACACAAACCTCATCACCAAATTTTCTTGCTGAAATTAAATTCCTAATTAGCCTTGGAAAATATCTTATCTCATTTAGTAACATATCTTATCTCATTTAGTAGCCAATGATTCCCATTCTGTAACTTAATCTTAACTTTTCCCTTTCCAACAATATGATAGGGTTCATTATCCCCCAAATAAACAATCCCAAAATCCCCTTGGACATAATCAGTAAAATAATCTCTATGAAGTGTAGCATGAAATAAAGCACCAAAATCTAAAACCCATGAATCATCAAGACTTTCTAAAGATAGAAGCAAAGCATCCTCTTTAGATTTGTTACTTACCACATTTTCCTTCTTGTTCCCTTCTAGTTTTGATGCAGGAGCATCTAGAGGTATAAGGGCAATCCTATGTCGCCCAAAAAAATGTACTTAGACTTAGGTTTTGTTTCATGTGTTTTCATTTTTGGACACCCATTTGGGTCAAATAAAGGTTCCAACTCTCACAGTTCCACTATCAGTGTGCTAGTAAATCCCAAAAAAATAGGAGTATGCAATTGGGCCCTCATTTTGGTAAACTAGAAGGTGTGAATTGGCCAGATGAATGTAATTGTGATTTAGAGCATTCCAAAAAAAGAATCAGGTCAAAAGGCCCCACGGTTTGAAAGTTATTGCAATTTTTTGGGTTTTGGAGACCTCCTAAGAATGCTTCCAAGTCAAGTTAGGTGGATTAAATGACCTCAAAAAGGGCTAAAAATGGGGTATGAGTGAAGATTGTCCACAAGACTATAGAGCACTTTGAGAGCTTTCCAGAAATGTAAACGGTTCGTCAATCGGAGCTACGGTTCAAAAGTTATGCCTCTTGAAAGTTCGGTTACCGTTTCTCAATTCTTCTAGATTTGCACCGACTTCTAACGCAGCTTCTAGAACCTTCTATTTGGTCAATGGATGCCTACTCGCACTTTCTAGAATGTATTCCTAGTCCTTAACCCTTCAGGGTCTATTTAAGGAGATTCTTGGCATTGTAAAAGGCAGTTCGGAGTGGAGTTTGAGAGGAGGTACTAAAAGGAGAAATTATCTCCAAATTTATGCTATTGTAAGCCCTTAGGGCATGTTTTGAAGTTTATTTTCTCTGTACTGAATGTACTAGCTTATTTTTTAGCTAATACAATTTCCCTTTTCTGTTATGTCCATTCTATTCTTGGGTTGTGTCCCCATCAAGTTTATCTCCTTCATTGTTCTTTTAAGTCAGAAATATTTCTTCTTATGCCCTATTTTACCACAATACCAGCAATCTCATAGTCCTCTTGATTAAGACCTCTTCCACTTTGACTTTCCTCATGATTTCCCACGATTTCCATAATCATTTCCTCTTCCAATCATTTTTCCTCTACTTTGTGTGTTCAAAGAACTTCCTAATGTAGATCCACCTAAGGTTTTCCTACAAGTTTTCTCACTCAAAATAATATTGATCACATCATTATATTTTAGGGTATTAGATCCAGAAAAAAATTACTCACAACCATTACCAATCCATTCTAGCTTTCAGGCAAAGAACACAAAATCAAGAGAGCCATCAAAATTAATACCCAAAAAAGATAACTAACTATTAACAATATTAAACTCATTTAAATGATCTACAATAGATTCACCTTTTCCCATCTTCATATTAAATAATTGCTTCATGAGAAATACCTTGTTTGGAGTAGAGGGCTTTTCATACAATTTTGCTAGGGTTTCCATCAACTCTTTTGGTGTCTTTGCATTTTGTAATATTAAATGCCAATGATGGTGGAAGGCATAATATAATTCTTCCAAGTGCCTTTCTATCTAAAAGATCCCAAACATTATTTTTCATAGATCAATGATTCTTTATTTTTCCTTCCAACAACTTAAATAAATCCTTTTGATAGAGATAGTCCTCCATTTGTATCTTTCGTAACTGAAAGTTTTGCCAATTAAACTTGTCAACCCTCAACTTACCCTCATATTCTATCACTCCCACTCAACCATGAGACTCCCACTTAACCATGAGACTTTCTTGTAGAGGATAACTAAAAAGTAACCTCACTCTGATACCACTTGATAGGATAAAACTACATACATAAATAACAATAATAGAAAATAGTAGATTGTACAAAAAAGAACACAAGACACCAAGATTTAACATGGTTCACCCAAAGCTTGGGCTATGTCCACCAAAGAACAAGTCCAATATTACTACAGTCCAATGACTACAACCTAATTACAACCTGTAACCATTTACAACTCAATACCACTACAAGAAGCAATTTTTGCATCACACCTTATGAAACAATCCCTAACCTTAAGCCCTCTTATACAAGTGTTTTTGTTGCTTTAGGGTTAAAATTAGTTACAACATATCAACCATAAATTGATGAATAAAAATAATAGTAGCTAACAAATTTTAAAATATAAGGTCATTTTTAGCTTTGGAGACACTACCCTCAAAGAAACCCCCATAGGGGTGTTGCTCCTTGACCCCACTCTGTACTATGACAGGGACTGCACCTAGGGTGCTACAATAGGACCCCACAACGGTGCTACCTCTTGACCCCATTTTATGGGCACTACCCCCAAACCCTCATATAATTAATATGGGAAGAAACCTAAACTAAATAAACCTCCAAATCTAATTAGGCTCCACATCACAATAGCAGATATGCATATGAGCGACCATGGAATCACTTTCACTAACAGTCTTGATTGAAATGGAAGCCAACCAATAACTAATAAACTCATACATATTTATCTCTCATTTCCTAATGAAAATATGTAACATGTTATGAAACCAATAAGAGAAGAAACAAAACCATATATGAAGAAAGTAAATGGAATCACTATACTTCAAACATCAAACATAAATGAAATTGATTTGATTATTCATAGAATCAAACATGATTGTCTTCCAACTCTTAACGCAAAACTAATAAATCCATGGGAAACAAAACATGACAAGAAAATAGGGTAACTAGAATTGCAAACCAATTCAACATCAATTTTTTTGAACTATGTATTGTCAAATGAGATTACATTTATAGTTTTGTATTGTCCTTTTGTAATGCCCCACCAAGGGATCCAAAGAATTAACCTAGAATTTCACTAAGTTTGGTAGCATTTTTATTTTATTTTAAATGAAAGCAAATCACACATATAACTTATACACAATAATGGAAGCAATAGTAATGTCCATCTAAAAGTAAACATAACATACATAACATATTACATTCTTTAAGATCCCTTAACATTGAATTACATCTAAATCAACTAACATTATTGAATCCATCTAATATAACAACCACATGAAATAATAATGATAAGTCCAATGTTTATACATTACATTTCTAAATTTTCAATCATCCATTGTACATGTCACAAGGTATAAAAAGCTTGAAAGAATATACATATGTGAAATAAGGTACATTATCCTATTCTAATCCATGATACATCAAAGTAAAGATAATCACATGTCATACATGATACATCATCATAGAAGATATAAACATCCATCATAAAAGATCAAACATAATAAACTAAGTGCACGGTTCCTCCATACCGTTAATAGCATCATTAGACCATCGTGGGCCCTAGCCATCCCTCCATGTGAAACATTCCAAAGCACCGAAGAGATCATCAGTATTAACATAGTAGAAATGTCACTCCTAACATATACTATATCATATGTAGAAAGCAATCTAACATGCAAATATAAGCATAAGATAACATCATCTAACATATGCTAATCATCAATGAAAGGATACATATCCACCATCATGAAGGATGCATCAGCCATGATGTCTCGATGAATCTCAAATGGTAAGAGTGGAAAACCACTACCACCTGACCATGTGGTACGTAGGTGGTCCACTCCCACCATGCTGAGGAGATAATCTCAAGTCCCAAATAGGTTATCCAAAACACATAGCATAAATCTTTACAAGTTCAAGAATCCAAAAAGTATAATAAATCAAAGGTTCCGTCACAAAACTGACATCTAATCCTAGAGGCACACAATGACATGTAGGAACCTACTATGCAAGCGAGAAAGTGTCATCGCATTTATTACGTACAAGTTACCCTGGCAGTTAGCTAAACTCCACGGGTCCATATTGATCTCATACTGATGAGGCATACTATGGAATGCAAGGTTGCAACCATGCGTTCTCTCTACTCCCATCCTAGTCTATACAAGCACTCAAGGCATGGGAGAGAACAAAACACTTATCTTTTTAGATTCATTTAGTTAGTATTAGGTGTGAATGTTTTCACTTGTTAATCCAACTTACAATGAGTTAACTTGGCAGCCTCTTAGGGCCCCAGCCCCCATTGCAAGCCACTTCCCAACACTACATGCAGATATCCTACCCTAAGCTCATGGAATCATAAATTTCAAAATCAAAAAAGATAATCCATAATAAAATCATCAAATATGCATAAAAGTATCAAATCTCCATAAGCAAGCATCCATAGAAAATCATGATCACAATAGCTCTCTATTGGCAACTGAAGTATCACTGATAACCGAAAGTATCCATTGGTTCTCAATAATCAAAATATATCTCAATCAAACTGATCAAAGACACCAAAATGGTTGAGTCAAAACATGTCACAACATGACATCATCAAGAATAAATCCACATTTTAGTCCCATCATGACGACTAGAAAATAACCAAGGATAACAGATCGATGAACAAAAAAAAATGGTTAAGTCAAGTGTCTCATACATAAGAATCTCAACTATAACAATCAGTATTTACAAATTTTAGATAGAGAATTCCATCACATAACCATGGCTGGGTTTATAAAGATCGAGATTAAAACCATCATCATGACATCACAATCACATCACCCCCAAGCCTCTGGTAGATGTCGTATAACTGGTCAACACTAGTCAACCCAAAACCCAAAACAATAGTATAAAGAATACACAATGTAAACACATATTTTGGTTTTGCTAAATTTACAAACTTGAATGAAAATGTAGAGGTTTCAATTTATGTTTCCAAGTTTGGAGAATGAATGGAGGAACATTTTGTACATTTTTCGTAACACATGTGTTGTTTTGGATGGATAAAATTTTTCCTTAATATGTCTAAAATCCATTTTTCAATTATAATATTTGTTTGAAAACGTTCCCCACCAAACAACAAATTAAATTTCATATACTTTATTTAATAATTTAAAACAGTTAATTAAATCTTAATAGTTGAATATTATACAAGAGTTCACCATTATAAAAATGAACCTTTGATATAAATCATTTATCAATTATATAATAATTCAAGTTTATTAATAACATATATATATATATATATATATAAATGTATAAATAATTATTAATTTTGCATTTTATAAAAATCGAATACAATAATTTCGATTAATACAATATAACATATGAAAATTTAAATAACAATGAAAATCGATTTCATAAGAAATGACTATTATACCAACACACATATATAAGTATGTACCACTAACGGTACGTAGGACCCTGCACTCATAGAGCCTGTGATGTTAGTGGGTACTATATACCCCTGCCATCGTAGTACATGCGACAACAGGTACACTGCAACTACAGTGGGTACAAGGGTGCGGGTCTCGTCCCCCCCCACTTTTGCATATTATTGTTTATTTATTTTTAAATCACATAAGCGATTCATTCGCCATTTAATATATGCAAATTCAATTTTTTATCAAGTTTTTCTTGAATAACATTTTTAAAATGTATTCAATCAATCATGGTACAATATCATTCAACTTTTAATTCAATAAATATATGTGTGTGTGTGTGTGTCTATATATATAAACATATGTATGTATATATATATAAAGGTATATATGTATATATATACATATGTATGTATATATATATGCATATGTATGTATATATATATAAAGGTATATATGTCTATATATATACACGCAGAGTTTTTTTTCAAATATCACAGCATATAAACATGTATACATACATACATAATTGTATATACATATACATATATATGTGTCTGTGTGTGTGTGTGTGTGTGCAGATTCAAAAATAAATAAGAAATTCTAATTTTCAGAATTTTTCTATAAACTTTTGATCTTAGATTTATTCAATAATTTATCTAATGGCCTGGCTACAATTTAAACCATAGCCCCGTGTTCTTTTCAGATCTATGCATATAAGATTCTCAAATAAATTTAACTAACCATATTGAGAATGCATACAATTAAAATAGGAAAATATTCAAAAGACATATGAAAGACACGAAGAAGATAGGGAATGCAAGATGTGGAAAAAGCATAAATAAAATCACAAGAATCTACTTGGATTCTGATGCTAATTCACTCTTCCTCAGAAAACCCATAGAGCAAGCTCCTCGCTTCTTCAGAGTTCTCAAGTTGTCCAATGCTCCAAATGCTCTCCAAATGTTATGTCTAAGCTTCTAGGAATGCCTGAATATAAAGAGTTGTCAAGAAACACCTAGAATGTCTCTAAAGATAGCTAGAAGGTGTCAGCAACTAAGCATGTGTTTTTTCCAACCTTCTAGATGAGTCATAGGGTTGTAGACACCATGTGCTTAATTGATACACTAACCCTCGTGTTGTTGACATATGAGAAATAGAAAGGTGCATTAACTCCTATGCAAGCTTATAACTCTAATTTACTTTTATATAATTTCTATTTAAATTTTTATAACTTTCATTTTAATTTTTATAACTTTTATTATTATTACTTATTTATTACTTTATTATTATTTTATAATTATTATTAATTATTAATTATTAATTTTCTTTTATTTAATTCTTTTTCTTCAATTAATTCTCATTTAATTAATTACAATCAGAATATCAAAAATCATGATATTTTATATTATTTTTCTCAAATAATTAATGTATTAATTAAATCTATTTATTAAGACTTAATTAATAAAAAATTCACCATAGACCTCAAAGATAAAATATGAAAACCCATCATAGAGCAATTCACACAAAATCAATCTAAAGGGTTAAAAATCATGAAATATGTCATTCGACACATTCGGTGGGTAAAATATCCAGATAGTTGTCCTACCTCACTAAGACAAATGGTTTAAGGGTTTGGGATTTGGACTTGAGAATTTATCTCCCTTCTCTTATCATTGAGATAGTATAATAGGGTATGCTCATCCTGGCAATTCAGGAAAGTCGATATCTAGTACTTGTAACCTATAGAAAAACCATGCATGTACATACAATATATATAATGCTAAGCTAAATAGGCAATGGCAGGAAGTGGTGCATTGTGTAGATCCTGACTAAGTAGGTGACTACGACTCCCTTCCTTAGCCATATCAAAAATGCCATACAATAAGAAAACACGCACACCATACATATGTAAGTATGGGGTAAGTATCCATAATAAAACACATAAGATAATAAACCATCTAACTAATCATCAACAATAATTGAAAGCAATGTAATGATCATCATGCATACATGAAATGTAAAGTCTAAATGATCTCATCATATATCAACTGAATCCATAACATAATGTCTGATAGTCTCAAAACAATACCACTAATCCATCATCATAAGGCTAGTCTAACATAGTCTGATAATAATAGCAACAATGTCCATAAAAGATGTAAATGAGGGTAGGCACCACATCCACCCCCCCTTGGATTAGGCTTACTCCTAGAAGCCTACAAATAGGTAGGGATATATTTCTCATAATCTAGCTGCATCCTCCCATGTAGCTAAAGAATCATCAGTAGGGTCCCATTGGACCCTTACCTGCTCGATGGCTCAACCCCAGAGGGTCAACTCCCACTACTCTAGAATATGAATCGGCTCTAAAGCCAGCTGCTCGTCCTCTACCTACAAAGAATTCCAATCAAGAACATGTACAATATTAGGAATATACTGTCAAAGCATTAAAATGTAAAAAAATCATGAATGCGAGCTAGGTTGGGTAGTAGAGCAAGGCGGTAAGCAACCGGGCCAATCCTCTCTAAAATCTTGAATGGTCCCACAAAGCGAGGTGATAGCTTAGAACCCTTTCCATATCAGATCAGACTCTTTCATAGATGCACTCTGAAGAAAACCTTATCACCCACAGCAAACTGCTTATCAGTCCTATGAGCATCGACATAATTCTTTTGCCTATCCCGTGCTGTAGTCAAGTGCTCACAGATCTGCACTACCTGTTGCTCCATATCATGAAGCATTTTAGGACCCAACTGGATGTGATCCTTGAGGTTGTCCCAACTCAATGGTGTACGACAAGGATTTCCATATAATGCCTGAAATGGTGCCATGCCAATAGAACTATGACACTCATTGTTGCAAGCAAACTCCACTAGGTAGAGATAGTCCTCCCAATGTGTCTACCCATCCATCACCTACATCCGTAACATATCCTCCAAAACTTGATTCACCCTCTCTATTTGACCATCAGTCTCTGGATGATATGCCAAACTAAAGTTTAACTATGCTCCAAGCTTGTGCTGCAACAATGTCCAGAATGCGGATGTGAATACAGGATCCCTGTCAAAAATGATCTCTCTAGGAATACCATGTAATCTCACAATGTCACGCACGAAAACATTAGCTACAAAAGCTACAGTATAGGAAGACCTGATCAGTGAGAAATGCACCACCTTAGTCAATCGATCAACGGTGACCATGATAGCATCATGATGACGAATAGTCATAGGTAATCCTACTATGAAATCCATGGAGATGATATCCCACTTCCAAGAAGGAATGAGATTTGGCTGCAAAAGTCCAGCTAGGTGCTGATGTTCTTCCTTAACTCTCTGACACTCAAGACACCTAGCCACAAAATCATCAATATCTCACTTCATACCAAACCAAAAGAACAAATGTCTCTAGCGAGCATTCAAATTAGGCTGAGTAAAAATGCACTGAAGACTACGATGATCACTGTGTAGCTCAAATCTATGCCCCAACAAGAAATGTCTCCACCTTGTCAAAGCATGAACTAATGTTGCTAACTCAAGATCATGCGTAGGATAGTTTAGCTCATGATCCTTGAGCTTGCATGATTCATACGCAATCACTTGTCCATTTTGCATCAACATTGCCCCAATCCCTTCAAGAGAAGCATTTGTACACACCATGAAATCACCTTCTGGATCAGGTATGGCTAAAATTGGTGCACTGGTCAAAAGCTCCTTGAGCCTCTGAAAAGCTTCCTCACATTTCTCTGTCCACACAAAATTCTTTCCTTTCCTCTGAAGAGAAGTGATAGGATGTGCTATCCTAGAGAAGTTCTAGACAAATCTGCGATAATATAACCAGCTAAACCCATGAAACTATGAATCTATGACACATTAGTCAGTGTAGGCCAATCTATTATCGCTTGAATCTTTGTAGGATCCACTGAAATACCATCACCTGAAATGACATGCCCTAAATACTAAATCTCTGATTTGAAGAATTCACACATAGCTACATTGGCATAAAGCTGATTGTCTCTCAAACATTGCAATACCAACTACAGGTGTTCCTCATGCTCTTTTTGAGTCTTAGAATATATCAATATGTCATCAAAAAACACAAGTACAAACCTGTCCAGATAAGATCAGAACACACCATTCATCAAACTCATGAAAATTGATGGAGCATTAGTCAACCCAAAAGGTACCACTGTGAACTCATAATGCCCATAGCGAGTTTGAAAAGCGATCTTGTGAATGTCTGCTTCCTTAATGCAAAGCTGGTGGTATCCTAACTTAAAGTCAATCTTCGAGAATATTGTAGCTCCCTTGATCTGATCAAATAAGTCATCAATCCTAGGTAGAGGATACCTGTTCTTAATAGTCACCTTATTCAACTGTCTGTAATCAATACAAAGGCGCAAAGAACCATATTTCTTCTTCACAAAGAGCAGTAGAGCTCCCCATGGTGATACACTAGGTCGAATGCTCCATTTGGCCAGAAGTTCCTCTAGCTGAAGACGTAACTCACCCAATTCCTGTGTAGTCATGCGATAAGGAGCTTTAGAGATAGGCTCTGCTCTAGGAATCAGATCAATACTAAAATCAATGTCCCTCTTTGGAGGCATGCCTGGAACCTTACTTGGAAAGACATCTGCGTACTCCTATAAAATTAAGTGATCTAAAGTCTTCCTCATCAAGATCATTTACCATAACAACAAATATCTAACATCCCTTATGGAAACTTCACTTCAATTGCATAGCAGAAATCATCTGTAGAGATATAGGCCTTGGTATCCCTACTATCTTCACATCATTCCCATGGCTGTCTTGGCACATAATAATCTTCTTCCTACAATCTATATTGGCTCTATGAGATCCAAGCTAGTCCATGCCTAAAACCACATCATAGGAACCAAGGGGTATGACTCAAAGATCCATTGCAGTATCAAAACTTCCTAAGCTAAGCCCACACTTAAGAACTATAGAATCTATGGAGACCTTAATGCCTGAGGCTAGTTCCACTTGCCAACCATGATCTTGCTTCACTACATCTAGCTTACCCTTAGAAACTATAGATGGTGAAATAAATGAATCTGTAGCTCCTGAATCAAACAATACTGAAAGAGATATACCTCAAATAGCACCTGTGGTCTCAACCACTATTCCCTGATGATCTGCCTGACGATGATCAACTACTGCAAATACTCTATGAGCTCTACCTGCATCACCAACTATAGGCTTTGAAACTATAGGCCTAGGTCCCAAAAATTGAGGTACTCACTGTGGACACTGAGCTGCATAATGTCCAATTTGACCACATGAAAAACATTCTATATTTCTGCCAGATCCTCTACCCATAGGTGGTACATTTGATAGCTGATGACTATTCTTGCTAACAAAAGACTGGCTACTCTAAGTTGGATGATTGGGTTGATTTTTTTATTGCATTGAGCATTGTGATTGTTCTTGGAATTAGAACCTTTGCCATCACCTTGAGCCTGAGAATTCGATCCCTTCTGCTACTGTGTCTGCTGAGATTACTGCTGATACTGTTTTCCCCTTAGAGAAAGAAGACTTCTTGTTACCACCTAAATTGTAGTTGCTTTTAGATCCTGATGCTTTTGGCGCTCCTACAAAATCTCCTTGACCAAGGTTGATACTTTGCTCAACAAGGATAGCTCGACATACCGCATCCTTGAGGGTTTTTGGCTCAAATACCTTGACACCCCCAATTATATGATTTTTCAAACCCCTAATAAAATGCTATGTCAACTGAGCTAAATTTTCATTGAACCTTGAAAAAGACATGAGCTCATAAAACTTACGTTCATACTTGAGCACTGACATAGTATACTATTTTAGATTATGAAACTCATCCTCCCTCTGTTGTTTCCATTCCTCTAGTAGGAATTGTTCACGAAAACTCTCTAAGAATAATTCCCATGTGACACTGCTCATATCGATTCCCAACTTCTTCTCCTCAATTGTCCACAAAGTGGCTCCAAAATTCTCCAAATTAGTGATCACAAATCTTGCCTTAACATTGTTGTCAAAATCTTGCATGGCAAAAATCCTGTCAAGGGAAATAAGCCACTGCTTGGCCACATAACCAAAACCTTGCCCATTGAAAGGCTTAACCTTGGATCTTGAAAGATCCTTCATTTGAGTGGACACAATAGACCTCTAACGATCCTTCTAAGGGCTCCTAGACCTGGGTCTATGCTCTTGTTCTATCTGATGTGCTTTGGGCTATTCATGAATAGGAGGTAGACATTCAAGAATAGTCTACATCATCTGTCTCAAACCAACCTCTTCAGACTCAGGTTGGTCCTCTTTACGGCTCTCTTCCTGCTACCTACTAGCATGCTCTCCTCTACTCTCTTCATGAGTAGAGACCTCATGGGAAAACTCATGGACACTAATAGCTCTACCATGAGCATAGCCTCTTCCACGGCCTCTACCATGACCTCTAATAGAAAACCTAGTCCAAGATACCATCCTACAATAGTACAAAGTACTATTAGAAGACATGTGTTTGCAATAGACTAAGTTCAATTTAAGTTTACCTATGTTTAGGTTTAAATAAAATTTCTAGTTCTGAAAACTAAGTGTTGAAGTATGAAAAATACACAAGTAACAATTCAAGTTCTATTTTCAATTCACCTAGTTTCAAGTTTCTAGTTGTTCCAAAATACCTAGAGCTCCCAATGTAGAAACTCAGGCTCTAATACCAAATATAATGCCCCGCCAAGGGATCTAAAGAATTAACCTAGAATTTCACTAAGTTTGGTAGCATTTTTTTTTAAAACATGAAAGCAAATCACACATATAACTTATACACAATAATGGAAGCAATGGCAATGTCCATCTAAAAGTAAACATAACATACATAATAGATTACATTCTTTAAGATCCCTTAACGTTGAATTACATCTAAATCAACTAACATTATTCAATCCATCTAATATAACAACCACATGAAATAATAATGATAAGTCTAATGATTATACATTACATTTCTAAATGCTCAATCATCCACGGTACATGCCACAAGGTATGAAAAGCTTAAAAGAATATACATATGTGAAATAAGGTACATTATCCTATTCTAATCCATGATACATCAAAGTAAAGATAATCACATGTCATACATGATACATCATCATAGAAGATATAAAAATCCATCATAAAAGATCAAACATAATAAACTAAGTGCATGGTTCCTCCCAACTGTTAATAGCATCATTAGACCATCGTGGGCCCTAGCCATCCCTCCGTGCGTAACATTCCAAAGCACCGAAGAGATCATTGGTACTAACATAGTAGGAATGTCACTCCTAACATATACTATATCATATGTAGAAAGTAATCTAACATGCAAATATAAGCATAAGATAACATCATCTAACATATGCTAATCATCAATGAAAGGATACATATCCACCATCATGAAGGATGCATCAGCCACAATGTCTCAATGAATCTCAAATGATAAGAGTGGACAAACACTACCACCCGACCGCATGGTACCTAAGTGGTCCACTCCCACTGTGCTGAGGAGATAATCTTAAGTCCCAAACAGGCTATCCAAAACACATAGCATAAATATTTACAAGTCCAGGAATCCTAAAAGTATAATAACTCAAAGGTTCCATCACAAAACCGACATCTAATCCCAGAGGCACACAATGGCATGTAGAAACCTACTATGCAAGTGAGAAAGTTTCATCGCATTTATCACATACAAGTTACCCTGGCTATTAGCTAAACTCCATGGGTCCATACTAATCTCATGTTGCCACTAGTATCCTCTCATACTGACGAGGCATACTATGGAATACAAGGTTGTAACCATGCATTCTCTCTACTCCCATCCTAGTCTGTACAAGCACTCAAGGCATAGGCAAGAATAACACACTTATATTTTTAGGTTCATTTAGTTAGTATTAGGTGTGAATATTTTCACTTATTAATCCAACTTACAATGAGTTACCCTGGCAGCCTCTTAGGGCCCCAGCCCCCATTACAAGCCACTTCTTGACACTACATGCAGATATCCTACCCTAAGCTCATGGAATCATAAATCTCAAAATCACAAAAGATAATCCATAATAAAATCATCAAATATGCATAAAAGCATCAAATTTCCATGAGCAAGCATCCACAGAAAATCATGATCACAACAGCTCTCTATTGGCAACTGAAGTATCCCTAATAATCAAAAGTATCCATTGGTTCTCAATAACCAAAATATATCTCAATCATACTGATCAAAGACTCCAAAATGGTTGATTCAAAACATGTCACAACATGACATCATCAAGAATAAATCCACATTTCAGTCCCATCATGGCGACTAGAAAATAACCAAGGATAACTGATCGATGAACGAAAAAAAATGGTTAAGTCAAGTGTCTCATACATAAGAATCTCAACTATAACAATCAATATTTACAAACATTACATAGAGAATTCCATCACATAACAATGGTGGGGTTTATAAAGATCAAGATTAAAACCATCATCATGACATCACAATCACATCACCACCAAACCTCTGGTAGATGTCCTATAACTAGTCAACACTAGTCAACCCAAAACCCAAAACAATAGTATAAAGAATACACAATGTAAACACATGTTTTGGTTTTGCTAAATTTACAAACTTGAATTTAAATGTAGAGGTCTCAGTTTATGTTTCCAAGTTTGGAGAATGAATGGAGGAACATTTTGTACATTTTTCCTAACACATGTATTGTTTTGGATGGATAAAATTTTTCCTTAATAGGTCTAAAATCCATTTTCTAATTATAATATTTTTTTGAAAATGTTCCCCACCAAACTACCAATTAAATTTCATATACTTTATTTAATAATTTAAAACAATTAATTAAATCTTAATAGTTGAATATTATACAAGATTTCACCATTATAGAAATGAACCTTTGATATAAATCATTTATCAATCATATAATAATTCAAATTTATTAATAACATATTTACATATTACATATATACATATATAAATATATACATATATACACATATATATATATATATATAATTATTAATTTTGCATTTTATAAAAATTGAATTACAATAATTTCGATTGATACAATATAACATATGAAAATTTAAATAACAATGAAAATCGATTTCATAAGAAACGACTGTTATACCAACACACATATATAAGTATGTACCATCGACGGTACCTAGGACCCTGCAGTGTCAGTGGGTACTATGTACCCCTGCCGTTGCAGTACCTATGATAGTAGGTACACTGCGACCACAGTGGGTACGGAGGCACGGGTCTTGTCCACCCCCCACTTTTGCATATTTTTATTTTATCTTTTAAAATCGCATAAGCGATTCATTTGCCATTTAATATATGTGAATTCGATCTTTTATCAAGTTTTCTTGAATAACATTTTTAAAACGTATTCAATCAATCATTGTACAATATAATTTTATTTTTAATTCAATAAATATATTTGTATATATATACATATGAATGTATATATATATATAAGGGTATATATGTATTATATATGTATATATATATATATGTTATATATATATATATGTATATATATATAACATATATATATATACATATATATATACATACATATGTATATATATATATATTTGTATATATATATGTATATATAGATATATATACACACACAGAGAGTTTTTTTTTCAAATATCACAGCATATAAACATGTATTCATAGATATATAATTGTATATATATATATATATATATATGTATGTATGTATGTATGTATGTATGTATGTATGTATGTATGTATGTATGTATGTATGTATGTATCCAGATTCAAAAATAAATAAGAAATTTTAATTTTCATAATTTTCCTATAAACTTTTGATCTTAGATTTATTCAATAATTTATCTAATGGCTTGGCTACAATTTAAACCCTAGCCCCGTGTTCTTTCCAAATCTATGCATATAAGATTCTCAAATAAATTTAACTACCCATATTGAGAATGCATACAATTAAAATAGGAAAATCTTCAAAAGACATATGGAAGACATGAAGAAGATAGGGAATGCAAGATGCAGAAAAAGCATAAGTAAAATCACAAGAATCTAGTTGGATTCTGATGCTAATTCACTCTTCCTCAGAAAACCCGCAGAGCAAGCTCCTCCCTTCTTTAGAGTTCTCAAGTCCTCCAATGCTCCAAATGCTCTCCAAACGCTATGTCTAAGCTTCTAGGAATGCCTGAATATAAAAAGCTCCTAGGAAACACCTAGAATGTCTCTAGAGACAGCTAGAAGGTGTCACCAACTAAGCATGTGTCTTTTCCAACCTTCTAGATGAGTCATAGGGTTGTAGACACCGTGTGCTTAATTGATGCACTAACCTGCGTGTTGTTGACATATGAGAAATAGAAAGGTGTGTTAACTCCTATGCAAGCTTATAACTCTAATTTACTTTTATATAATTTCTATTTAAATTTTTATAACTTTCATTTTAATTTTTATAACTTTTATTATTATTACTTATTTATTACTTTATTATTATTTTATAATTATTATTAATTTTTAATTTTTAATTTTCTTTTATTTAATTCTTTTTCCTCAATTAATTCTCATTTAATTAATTATAATCAAAATATCAAAAAGCATGATATTTTGTAATATTTTTCTCAAATAATTAATGTATTAATTAAATCTATTTATTAAGACTTAATTAATAGAAAATTCACCATAGACCTCCAAGATAAAATATGAAAACTCATCATAGAGCAATTCACACAAAATCAGTCTAAAGGGTTAAAAATCACGAAATATGTCATCTGACACATTTGGTGGGTAAAATATCCAAATACCTATCCTACCTCACTAGGACAAATGGTTTAAGGGTTTGGGATTTGGACTTGAGAATTTATCTCCCTTCTCTTATCATTGAGATAGTATAATAGGGTATGCTCATCCTAACAATTCAAGGAAGTCGATACCTGATACCTGCAACCTGCAAAAAAATCATGCATGTACATACAATATATATAATGCTAAGCTAAACAGGTAATGGCAGGAAGTGGTGCATCGTGTAGATCCTGACTAAGTAGGTGACTACGACTCCCTTCCTTAGCCATATCAAAAATGCCATACAATAAGAAAAGACGCACACCATACACATGCAAGTATGGGGTAAGTATCCATAATAAAACACATAAGATAATAAACCATCTAACTAATCATCAACAATAATTGAAAGCAATGTAATGATCATCATGCATACATGAAATGTATAGTCTAAATGATCTCATCATATATCAACTGAATCCATAACATAATGTCTGATAGTCTCAAAACAATACCACTAATCCATCATCATAAGGCTAGTCTAACATAGTCTGATAATAATAGCAACAATGTCCAGAAAAGATGTAAACGAGGGCAGGCACTACACCTTTAATTCAGTAGAACAATAGTCAAAAAATAGAAAAGGAAATAAAATATGAAATTACCACTAATCCATCATCATAAGGCTAGTCTAACATAGTCTAATAATAATAGCAACAATGTCCAGAAAAGATGTAAACGAGGGCAGGCACTACACCTTTAATTCAATAGAACAATAGTCAAAAAATAGAAAAGGAAATAAAATATGAAATTTTTTAGTGATATGAACATGTGGCATCCTCTCCATCAATGATTCAGAATCCATGGTGCTTCTGAAAAAATGTGATGACTATTCAGCTTCATGCAATCTCATAAATCCTGTAGAAAATTATTTATTCTTCATCTTATATTGTTTCATGCCTAACCTACATAATTCATAATACAATAGTCATTGCAATTTTGAATATCCATCATTGATCTCCAATCAATGGTCGATATTAAATTATAATAACCTCCTTTTTTTCTTCCTTTGTATTTTCTTCTGTGGGTCCTTTCGTGTACACATATTGATCTATTATTACATCACTACAATTATCTTTCACATAACTTTCCTTAGCAACATAATGATAAGTGTTGATTTCTTTTTTATCTGATGGTGATAATAAAAGATCTTAACTCTTGTACTTTGTGATGTAGGTCTACTTTCCAACTATGCATGTTGTGGTACATAGGTGACACTATTCTATTGCTCGAAGAAACTAGCTGTGACCTTTCTTTCCTTCATGGCACTTCATGACTAGGTTCTGACTATATCTCATGAAACATGATGGCCCATAGGACATGTGTTGTTATGTCATTATGTCTCTATGATTAATAACCAAGCAACTTTTCATGGTGACATAATGACAACCATAGATCTTTCCTAAGAACTTGGCTCTTTTTTGTATCAAACCAATCAAATGTAGACACTTGGCACTTCATCTAATAGTTGTATCAGCCACAAAAGAAAATGGCCCACAGGGACACATGTCATTCTATCACTATGTCACTAGGATTAATAATTAAGAAACTTTTTATGACAATATGGTGATGATCATGGATATTATTTTGATTTGATGGCTATAATTAAAAGATCTTAACTCATTGATTTCCTTTGCAATGTGGGTTTGTCTATTCCACATGTTCAATCATCATTATGTTGCCTTAGTTATTTTTCATGCAACCCTCCATAGGGACATAATGAAAAGCATTGATTTTTTAAGATCTAATAGCTAAGGAAATTCATCATTAAATACTTATAATTCCACCTGTAAAACATCATCCGTCGATCTAGTCTTCATCTGACGATCTAGATTTATTTTTTTTATCTTTGAGCCATTTGACTTGTCAAATTTTCCATGTAGACACATGGATTAAATATTTACCATCAATTAGATTTCAAAAAGATTCATACCACCTTTGACCATGTTCTTTCACCATATTTGCATCTTTCAATGCTTACGATGTATCAAATTCAATTGTTCTGACTTCTAGCTTGTTTTCATGATCTACATATCATCTTTAAGCCTTAGTCCTCAATGTTCTTTATTTTCTTTTTCTCTAAATATGCCTATGATCTCTCCATTCTACCTGTATTATGCTTTTGATGGAACACTTGATCATAGAGTTAAGGTTTCTTATGAATAGAGCTAATTCTCTCTCTGTTATCTAAAGTATGTAGAAACTTACCCTCCCAAATCCTAGTCACCTCATATGAACAAATGCATTATATTTCTTTGAATACCCACCTAAGTAAACACAAAAGGATAGATGAGAGGAGAAGTTCCTTAAGGGTAATATAGATAGAGACTCAAGACATTGACACTTGACTCAAAACCCTAAAGAAAAAAGATATGAACTAAAACTTGGGCAACAATTTGCTCTATTTGGGGATTTAAGCATGATAATGCTTGAAAGAGCTCTAGCAATCTCCAATTCCAAACAAAAGGTGACAACTTGGAAACAAAATAAACAAAATAAACTAGGAAATCAGCCACAAACTACCTAGGAAAGAAAGAAACTAGGCTAAAGAAAATGACATAAAAGGAAAACCTACCTATCTAACAACTATGCAGGGGTTACTTGCTTTCAATTTTACATTTGATACAACTTCAAATCTTATCCATTATAAGAACATAATAAGGTTTCTCTAGTGGGATATGCCAATTTGAAATAATTAATTTGATTCACTTGTATGATTTTAAATGGCGCTTTCCAAAAAGATTGAAATTTGGAATGAATGCCTCTTGGCTTATCTCTCTTATCCCATAGTAATATCAAATCTCCTATGAATTTTCTAGGTCTTGCTCTTCTATCAAACAAGCTTTTCACTCTTCCCTAGTGCTTAGTGATTTTATCAACCATCTCTTCTATTTATTCTTGTAGTTTGGTAAGATACAAGATCCTCTTCTCTAATCCATCTTTGAAAACATCCTCTTCAATCATAGTCTTCAATTTACAAGAAATAAGCTTGAGTAGTAGTGGAAAATTAGCTTACACTCCATAGAATAATTCAAAAAGTGAGATACCAATTGCTCTTTTAGGTGTGGTTTTTTCAGCCCATAAATCATCATGGATCTTCTTATGCCAACTTTTCTTATTATTTGAGACCAATTTCTTCAAAACATTAATCAGATTCTTATTACTAGACTCACCTTGCCCATTTCCTTGAGGGAAATAATTAGAGGAATGACCAACTTGAATACCATTATCATAGAAAAAATCAATGATTTATGAGGAAGAAAAATAAGATGCATTATCCATTATCAATTTCACAAGAACTTCAAACCTGATCAATATATGCTCTTTGAGAAATTCACATACTACTTTTGATGAAGTCTTCTTCATTGGCTTTGCTTCAACCCATTTACTAAAATAGTCTATGGTAGTCAGTATGTAAGAGTGTCCTTGACTAGAAGGGGGATTAATTTTTCTATAAAATATAAATCCCATTTATGAAAATGAGCTTTAATTATCATTGGTCTAAGAGGTAGGGCAACAAGCCAAGGTTTACCAATAAACATCTTGCATTTTTCACAATTAGCAATCCAATTATGTGAATCTTTAAACATGCCAAGTCAATGATAGCATAACCTCAAAATTTTAAATGTATTTATAGTAGAAGAAAAAATTTCTCCACATGTTTCATTATGAAAATATGTCAACAATTTTACCTATTTCTCTTTATCCATGCATGTTTAAAATGTTCCATTAATTTTTCTCTTTTACAAGACATCATCATCACATACTTCAAGGATTTTTTTTTTAGATCTCTTCTTTTCTTAGTATTCAATCCATCAAGGCATTCACCATGTCATAAAATAAGAAATGTTTGAGAACCAAGGATCCTGAAGATTTACAGTAAGAACTTTTGGAGTATCTTCTTTGAATTTTTGATCCTTTTCCAAGGCCTTACAAAGTGCATTACCTCTTACAATTTTGGTTGGATCAATTTCTATATTATATTCTTGGACATTTTTTATTTAAACTCCTCTACTATTACAACCAACCCCTTATGTTAGAATACTTTTTACTAGATAGTCTTACACATATATTACTGAATGAGAATGTAGCACATAAAACCTAAAATTTTTAAGGGTTCTCACCATTGTATATGCATGTTTTTCCATCTATGAGTATCTTAGTTCTTGATTCTTCAATGGTATACTCATTAAAGCAATTGGAACTTCTATTATCTCTATATTTTCTTGCATCAATATAGCTAGCATAGTATGTTCTAAGCCATAAAAGTAAATTATGAATTATTTAGTGTAGTTAGGATGGACAAGCTTAAGGGCTTTGGCTATGGCACCCTTGATATCTTCAAAAGCCATTTTCCCAACATCACTCCATTTGAAAATATTATTGCCTTTCATCATCTCAACTATACATTTAAATTTTTAAGAGAAGTAAAGAACAAATATCCTCAAGAAATTTACCTAGCCAAAGAAATACTTCACTCTTTTTTTACTCCATGACAAAATTACTTGCTAGAGAGCTTTAGCTCTATTTGGATCAATCTCCATTCCTTAGGATACAATATGGCCAAGCATCTTTCCCTCTATCACACAAAAAATTGACTTCTTTGGATTTAGTCAGATACCATGATCTCTACATCTTTGCAACACCTTTTCTAGATCTTTGATATCATCTTAGAAAATATTGTCAAATCATCAAGGTATATTACAATTATTCTATATTTTAGATCACCAAATTCCAAGTTCATGTCACACTAGAATGTTGCACCTACATTAATTAGGAAAAAGAGCATCCTATGGTACGAAAAAGTACTCCATGGTGTGGTAAATGTAATTTTGAACTAATCTGCTTCATTTACCTAAATCTTATTATATCTTGAAAAACCATCTAACATGAACATCATTTTTGACCCTAGAATAGTTTGTAAGAGATGATCCATATTAGGGAGAGAAAAAATATCTTTGAGTGAGGGTTGATTTAGATTTATGAAATCTACACAGATCCTTATCTATCCATTCTTCTTCCTCACTAGAACAATATCAGTAACCCAAATTGAATGATGAATAGGGTATATAATCCTAGCCTGTAGCATTTTGTCAATCTCTTTGAAGATTTCTCCTTTAACTATAGGGTTAGGATTTCTTTGTTTCTGCTTGAATAGTGTTTCTTTTGGTTTAAGAGGGATTTCATGTTTGGACTTTTAGCCCATGAAATTCTTTAGGTCTCCATAACTCCAAGAAAATAAAATTCAATGAGTAATTTCTTGATCTCTACCCTCTCCTCTAGCGTGTAACACTTTCATATGTTTATCATCTTTGGTGTAGTGCCTGCCCTCGTTCACATTTTTCTAGATACATTGTTGCTATAATGGTCAAACTCTATTAGACTAGTTTTATGTTGATGGTTAGTAGCATTGTTTTGAGACAATTAGATATTGTGTTACAGATTCAGTTGATATATGATGTGATTACTTAGACTCTACATTTCATATATGCATGATGGTTATTACATTAATTCCAATTATTGATGATGATTAGTTAGATGGTTTATTATCACATGTGTTTTCTTATGGATACTTACTGCATACTTGCATGTGTATGGTGTGTGTGTTTATTCTCTTATTGTATGGCATTTCTAATGTGGTTAAGGAAGGGAGTCATAGTCACCTGCTAGTCGAGATCTACATGATGCACCACTTCCTGCCATTGCCTGTCTAGCTTAGTGTGTGTGTGTATATATATAGTATGTACATGTATGGATTTTATGCAAGTTGCAAGTACCAGGTATCGACTTTCCTGAATTGCCAGGATGAGAGTACCCTATCGCACTATCTCAATGGTAAGAGAGGGTAGATAAATTCTCAATTCCAAATCCTAAGCCCTTAAACCATTTGTCCTAGAAAGGTAGGACAAGTATCCGAGATATTTTACCTTTTGAATGTGTTGGATGACATAATTCATGATTTTAACCCTTTAGACTGATTTTGCATGGATTGTTCTACGATGGGTTTTCATATTTTATCTTGGAGGTCTATGATGAATTTTCTATTAATTAAGTCTAAAATTAAAAGATTTAATTAATAATTTAATTATTTTGGAAAAAAATAATATAATATCATGATCTTTAGATATTTTGATTTTAATTAATTAAATGGGAATTAATTGAGAAAAAGAATTAAATAAAAGAAATTAAAATTAATAATAATAATAAAAATAATAATAAATAATAAATAAATAATAATAATAATAGAAAAGATAAAAGAATTAAAATAAAAGTTATATGTCTACCTAGGAGTAAACGCACCTTCTTGAATGCATGTATGTTTACAACATAGGAGTTAGCACACAAATTAAGCACATGGTGTCTACAACCTTGTGACTTATCTAGAAGGTTGGAAAAAGCTCATGCTTAGTTGTCAATGCTTATCTCATTTTTTGGTTTAGAGACATTCTAGGTGTTTCCTGGGAGTTCTTTATATTCAAGTACTCCTAGAAGCTTGGGGAGCGTGTTTGGAGGACCCAAGAACATTGGAGAAGGAAGGAGCTTGCTCTGCAGATTCTAAGGAAAAGTGATTTAGCATCAGTGTCCAAGTAGACACTCGTGATTTTTGCATATGTTATTTTCACTTCTTGCACTTCTTCTTCATGTCTTCTGAATGCTTTCTTAGGATTTTCATATGTTGAATATCTTGGTTGTATGCATTTTGTCATGGGTATTTAAATTCTATATAAGAAATTCTCATGTGCATAGATCTGAGGAACTATGGGGCTAGGGTTTTCAGATGCATATGGACAAACCTTTTTAAAAGAAATTAATGGGTAAATTTAGAGAACAATTATTTTAAAGGAAAATTCTTAACTTATAGATTTGGAAAGCCCTTCTTGTTTAAAAATAATGTATATGTTTTCTTTTTTTTTTTTAAATTTAAAAAATACATATATGTTATAAATCTACATACATACATACATACATATATATACACGTAGATTTATAACATATATATATATGTGTGTGTGTGTGTGTGTGTGTGTGTGTGTGTGTGTGTGTGTGTGTAATAAATCTGTGTGTATATATATATATGCATATTTATAACATATATTATGTATATATGTTATAAATCTATGTGTATATATATACATATACACACACACACACACACACACACACACACACACACACACACACACACACACACACACACACATATAATTAAATGTTGTATATTTAAAATTGCAGTGAGAAAATATTTATAAAAATTAATTTGAAATAGCTTTGAAATTTTTTATTTAAAACGTTATTTAAAAAAAAAAAAAAAACCATATATAATATTTGGGGAGGGACGAATTTCATACCCCCCCGGCCTGCGATCAGAAGTTGTAGGATACCTGCGACTGTAGAGTACCCGCGACTAACGTTAGGACAAGGGTTGCTATGGCATTGTCATCCTTTTTCCATTTGCACTTGCACATGGTGGAAATAAACACCATCGCCTCTAGTACAGCCTATGATGGTACGGTCGGCGATAAATAATATGAGCATAGGGTGCATTGAAATGAGATTTTTAATTATAATTTATTTGTTTTAAAAGATGTGTGTATAATAATCAAAATTTATTGTTAGGTTATATTAGTATATGCTACTTACATTATGTTTTATTTAAAACACACACACACACACACACACACACACACACACACACATATCAATATTATTATATGATTTAAACAAAAGTCTTTAATTAATAATAATTAATATTATATTAATAATTTTATGTTATATATATATATATATAAGATTTAAATAATCGTTTCTTTTATATAATAATGAATCTAATTGATAATTAGATTTTAATTGTGTTAAATTGGGGATAGATTATTATGAGGATGAATTGCAGTCATGGAACACAAAAGGGGTCTTTTTCAAATGATGTATATATAATATATTCTTAGAAAACATCTTAAAATATTGATTTAATGGGTTATGGGGAAAATACTTTTATCTACCAAACATATACATGGGTTAGGTAACAATGTACAATTTCTCCACTCTATATCTAAATTTGAGAATGAAAATTGAGACCTCTACACTTAATTCAACTATGTAATTTTAGCGAATCCAAACATGTGCTTGCACTTGTGTTTTCTCTATGCTTCTTGTTTTGGGTTTTTGGGTTGACTAGTTGTTGACCAGTTATAGGACGTCTACCAGAGGCTCAGGAGTTATGATTCTACTGATGCCATTTGATCTCGATCTTTTAAACTCAACCATGGTTATGTGATGGCATGCTGATTGATATTGTCTTCAGTCTTCTTGTGTAAGCTGTGATATATGTAACCTTTTTATGAGTTATCGATAAGTTGTATTTGGATTACTTTCCAATCACTTGAAGAAATTGAATTGTTTATCTGATCTTGATGATGTCATTTTGTGACATGTTTTGACTTGACCTTTTTGGAGTCTTCGATCAATATGACTTTGGGATACTTTTTGGTTGCTTGTTGAGAACGAATGGATATAGTGATTATCAGTGATACCTTCAGTTGCCAATAGAGAATTGATGTGGTCATGATTGTCAATGGATGCTATTCAGTTGCTCATGAATATTTGATGTTCTTATTATGGATTATCTTTTGGTATTTTTCTAGTCACTTGTATAGGATTGTGGTGATTTTGTGATTTATGATTCCATGAGCTCAGGGTAGGTTATCTACTTGTAGTGTCGAGAAGTGGCTTGTAATGGAGGCTGGGGCCCTAAGTGGTTGCCAAGATAATTCATTGTAAGTTGTTTTAATAAGTGAAAACATTACACCTAATACTGACTTAAATGAACCTAATAAGATAATTGTTTGTTCTCACCCATGCCTCGAGTGCTAGTACAGACTAGGATGGGAGTAGAGAGAATGATTGGTTGTGACCTTGCATTCCATAGTATGCCTCGTCTGTATGAGAGGATACTAGTGGTTTCATAGGGATCACTAGGGGGTTGGGGTCTATTGGGAGACTACCAAGGTAACTCTATCATGATTCGTGCGATGACACTTTCCCAATTGCATAGTAGGTTTCTGACATATTTTTGTTGTGCCTCTAGGATTAGATGTTAGAATTGTGTTTAGAACCTTTGAGTTAGTATACTTTTAATATTCTTGGACTTAGATCATATTTATGCTATGTGATTTGATAGCCTATTTGGGACTTGAGATTATCTCCTCAGTGTGGTGGGAGTGGACCATTTAGGTTCCACGTGATCGGATGGTAGTGCTTCTTCACTCTTACCATTTGAGATCCATCTGAGACACTATGGCTGATGCATTATTTGTTGGCATCTATCTTCATCCTATTCATGGTTTATGATGGTGGAAATGTATCCTTATATTGATGATTTTTATATGATAGATGATGTTATCTTATGCTTTACTTTGCATGTTAGATATCTTTTTGCATATGATGTAATATGTTTTAATGAGTGACATTCCTACTATGATAATACTGATGATCTCTTCAATAATTTGAAATGTTATGCATGGAGGGATGGCTAGGGCCCATGATCATCTAATTATGCTATTTATGGTTGGGAGGAACCGTGCACTTAGATACTTATGTTTGTGATAAAAGGATATCTTTTACAATGGATTTTTATATCTTCTATGATGATGTATCATGTATGAAATGAGGTTTCATTTACTTGCTGCACTTGCATCATGGATTTAGAATAGGATGATGTACTTTATTTTCACAGATGTATATTCTTTTAAGCCTTTCATACCCTGTGACATGTACAATGGATAATTGACCATTCTGAAATGTAATTTACTAAGGGACATTTGGAACAAAGTATATTGTTTTAAGAATGTTGGATTTATCTTTATTATTTCATGAGTATGTGATGTTAGATGAAATCATTAATATTTAATTTAGATGTGATTCAACATTAATGGATCCTTAAAGAATGTAACCTGTTATGTATGTTTGTGTTTACTCTTAGTTGAAGTGTTGCTATTGCTTCCGTTACTATGTATAAGTTGTAAATGGTTAATGGTTTTACTTTCATGTGTTAAAAAAGAAATGCTACCAAACTTAGTGAAAGTTTAGGTTAATTCTTTGGATCCCTTGGTGGGGCATTACATTTGAGCTAACTTCTATCCCTATATTGATTCCATACTATTCACCATAGGTTCTTCCTTTCTTATCTATTTCCTTTATTATGTATGCATCATGCCTATAATTTTTTTTTCTAAAGAGATTAGATGAGGCCAAATCTTGTTACATTTCAGTTAAATTATATAAATATCTATTTTCTTCTTATCACCTATCACTAAATCATCACTAGGATTAGTGCTTCCTTCAAAATACAAGCATCCAAAATGATCTTCCCCTTCAATGATTTTTAGTATTTTTTTATCATCTTCAAACACCTTCCATGAATCTTCACTATTAGGGACATTGGGCCTTAATAGAACTTCTACTTTATAAGCTTGATCTTTAAAATTAGGATGTGGTAAGAGAAATGATGCAAAAATTGCTAGAGAATTAGCTCTTGAATTGGATTCCCTTGGTACTGATATAATTGAGAAAGCATCAAAACTCTTAATTGTATCCCACACCTTATTGCGGCAGCTTCTCAATTTTGAGTTCTTTACTACATATTGGTTTTTGTCTTTTCTTACCACCAAAATTGCATCTCCTTGAGCTTTAAGTACCTTGACTCCTTTTTGTTTTGTTGTCATTATACCAAGGAGAAGAGCTTCATATTCTATAGTATTGTTAGTATTTTTTAAATCTAACTTGTAAGCCAAGTAAGTCATTTCCCCACTAAATGATGTCAACACTACCCCTACACCTGAACCAACATTAGCACAACTACCATCAAATTCCAATGTCCACAACTAATCACATTTATTTTTCTCTAATTATTCTAAAATATCAAGGGTGTTAGAGAAAAGGATATAATTATCAAATTGTATTTCATGATACAAGATCTAATATCTAGGGTCATCTAATTTTAGGATAGTGAATTTTTCCTTCTCTTCTGGTTGTAGCACAAGACCAATATAGTTAATATCCCCACCCATGTCTTTGCATAAACTTCTACTTAGGAGCATGCCATATTTGCCACTATAATAGTGAGTTTTAGCCTTTTGGAAGGATAGGTAGCAAGGGAAACTTTAATATCTTTTATATTTCCAAGAAAGTGTACTTGTTTTACATCCATTGAATAACATCTACCACAAGTTTTAGTTAGTGGAATTCCTAAAGATTTTTCTATGGAAGCATGCATTGCATTATCAAACGCTCCTAAATCTATGATGTAGTTACTCAACCTATTTTCATTGATGAACAAGGAAATGTATAAGGGATCTAGTTTTTCATTTGGGCATGTGGCTAAGACAAGAGGTTCTTCTTCTTCAAACAACTTAGGAAGTACAAAATCTTCATTAGTCAAAGAAGTTCCACTAGTTCTAGATTTTTTGTGATGAACAAAATTAGCATTAATATTAACATGACCCCCATCCTTATTATTACAATGATCAATTAATCTTTACAATTGATTGGGATTAGACCTCAAGTAATCCAATGGAGATATCTATTGTCTTACCTCTTCATAGTGTTGTATGATTTCAAGGGAATTAGCTAAATTACCTTTGTGCTCCTTTTGTGAAGATGAAGTTACAATGCCACTATCTTTATTATCTCTTTTTGATGGTGCATTATTCTTGGCAAGAACTAAATTGTTAGTCTGATTTCTATTCTTTTGACCTTTGGTCATTACTATTAACTAAGGTCCTTCTAGATTTGCAAAAAAATCACCTTCTAGTTTTAAATCTAATTCATACTTGAAGAAATAATTTTTTGAGTTGCCACAAGGAGCATGATCGTCCTCACTTTCATGGAAATTCAATTGTTTGTTCTTTGCTATCCACCATCTACCTAAATCTGATGATATCAACACAAGTATCTCCATCATTATCTACCCTTAGATGAAAAGTACACATATTTTTTCTTTTTGGGGCACCTTCAATTGCTAATATTTGTTGAATAGGTGCTATTTGCAATGCTTTACCTCTATTTGGGTTTCTATAGCCTTCTTGATGAGGTTGATGAAAACAATGAGCAAGCCTATTGATTTGTTTCTTTAATGAAATGAGCTCATTAGATTTTTTTTGAAGCATAGCCTTTGTATTATTAGAAGTACTAGCTATATTACCTATGGTTCTAGATTGAAATTCTCTTTTCCACTTACTATAGGCTATTATATCATCCTCCATTTTCATAGCTAGTGTCTAGGTGGCTTGTAAGTTTGCTAAATTTTCTCATCTAGTTTGATATCCCAAATTAGGAGGAGTAGAGATAATGTAGGAAGCCTTCTTATTATCATCTATAGGTACACTAGCAATGGGTATTCTTTTGATGAGTTTATTAAAATTTTCATCAAATCTCTCATAGAAACTAATGGTTCCTTCTTTATCTATGCCAATTTTTACAACAATACTTGTACATACTCTTTACTTTTGTAACGTTCTTCAAACCTTTGTTTCATAGTATCCCAATTTGTGATGCATCCTATAGGTACATCTTGTAACCAATTAGTAGCATTGTGTACAAGTGTATCTACACACATTATGACAACCACATCCTCATGTTGAGGATTTACGACACCACAAGCTTTATGGAAAGAAATTAGGTGTTGTTTTGCAATGTAACATCACCATTAAATCTTTGGGAAGTTATTTCTTGATGCTCTTGGCAAATAATTATTATTTGAAAGGATAAGAGGACCAATAGAATTTCCCCATGGTTGTGCCATACTTGTTGGTATAATATTCTAGTCTATCTAATATGTAACAAAAAGTGGAAGTATTGTACCATTTAACAAAAAATCATCAAAAATAGGAGGAATGGACATTCTAATGCCAAGGGGAGAAGAAGATTGAATTATCTTTATTTTATTAGGAGGAAAAACTATAGACAATTGAGTACCTTGGAGTTTTTTAGTCACATATTCCCTTGCTCATGTTCTTCCTCTTCTGCAAAGATCTTCTATGATAGGAAAATTTGCCTTCTTGAGCTCTTCATATATTAGGCCAATCTTTCCTTTCTCCTTGGAACTCCTAGTATATTTGGAATAAAGAGTGTATCGAATATTTAGAAAAATGGTGTTTTGATTTTGCCTTACTAGTCTTCAACTTTGGATTTGCTTCTTTTCTTTAGCAAGTTGAGGCTATAAAACTAGTATAAATTTCTTATGGAAAACACTTTACTATCACAAGTCCTTTCTTGCAACTCAAATATATTGAATTAAATTGAAAATTAGACGAAGGAAAATTATTTAGAACTTTCATTTGAATCTCCCTAGAAGAGTCACCAAAAACTATTGGTTAATAGTTTTTCCTCCTATTAGATTTTATAACCTAACTCTTTGATTCCCAATGTTTTGGAGAGATAAAATGATGTTTACCAACAAATGGGTTAGTATATGTATTCTATCACTTCGCTTTGAATTACTAGGTATAGCTCCCTATGATTTGAAATGATATGCAATGAATATGTTTTTATGAGATTAGAAGTTTTGATATTATACGCTCTTAACCTAAGAGAAATAAAGAATAATCAAATAGGCACACAAAAATTAGGAAATATGGATTTGAATAACTTATCACACTCAATGGAATGATTGTAGTAGATTATCTTGATATTTCTAACCCTTACTTCTATTCTAAATGCATATTAACCATCTAAATGTAGAAGAGGAATGAAGGAGATATGCATATCAGGGAAAATGAAATTTCTTTCACTATCAGTTTTGAATGAAATGGAATCCAACCAATAACTAATAGATTCATGCAAATTTATCTTTCATTTCCTAATGAAACTATCTAAAATGTTATTAAACCAACAAGAGAAGAAACATAAGCATATGTGAAGAAAGTAAATGGAATCACTATACTACAAACATCAAAGTAAAATGGAATCAATTTGATTATTCATATAATCATACATGATTTTCTTTCAACTCTTAATGAGAACTACTCTATGCATGGGAAATAGAACATGACAAGAAAATAGGGTAAATGGGATTATAGACCAATTCACAATCAAGTTTTCCAACCTTTTTATTGTCAAATGAGATTACATTTATAGTTTGTTGTTATCCTTCAGTTTAGTAAAGAAACAATGAAAAAATAGAAAAGGAAATAAAATATGAAAATATCTAATGATATAAACATGTGGCATCCTTTGAATCAATGATTATGAATCTATGGTTCATCTAAAAAGATGTGATGACTATTTAGCTTCATGCAATCTCATAAATCCTATAGAAAATTTCTTATTCTTCATCTTCTATTGTTTTGTGAAAAACCTACATAATTCATAATACAATGGTCACTATAATTTTGAATATCCACCATTGATCTTTGATTGACGATCAAGATTAAATTATAATAAGCTCCTTTGTTTCTTCCTTTTCATTTTCTTCTATAGACCCCTTCATGTACACATGTTGAACTATCATTACATTTCTATAATTATATTTCACACAACTTTCCATAGCAACATAATGACAAGCATTTATTTCTCTTTATAGGATGGTGATAACAAAAGTTCATAACACTTTTACTTTGTGATGCAGGTCCACTTTCTTGCTATGCATGTTGTGATAGATAGGTGACACTATTCCATTGCTTGGAGAAATTGATGTTGACCTTTCTTTGCTTCATGGCACTTTATGACTAGGTTCTAACTATATCTCATGAAATATGATGGCTCACAGAACACATGTTGTTCTACCATTATGTTTCTATAATTAATAACCAAGAAATTTTTTATGGTGACATAACAACAATCATAGCCTTTCCTAAGATTGACGATTGATAGACTTTCCTAAGAACCTAGCTCTATTTTTTATCAAAAAAATCAAATGCATAAATTTATCACTTAGTATAACAATTGTATTAGCCACAAAAGGAAATGGCCCATAGGGAGACATGTTGTTCTATCGCTATGTTGCTAGGATTAACAATCAATCAAATTTTTATGATGTTATAGTGATGACTGTCGATATTCTTTTGATCTGACAACTATAATGAAAAGATCTTAATTCATTGATTTCCTTTGCAATGTGGGTTTTTCTATTCCACGTGGCTAATCATCAAGATTTCACCTTAGTTACTCTTTATGCAACTCTCCATAGTGACATAATGACAAGAATGGATTTTTTAAGATCTAATGACTAAGGAGATTCATCATTAAATACTTATAATTCCATCTATAAAACATCATCTATCAATCTGATCTTCCTCCAATGATCTATATCTAATATCTGAGCCATTTGATTTGCAAACTTTTCCATGTATATGCATGGTTAAATATTGAACATCACTTAGATTTCAAAAAGATCTATACCACCATTGAATAGGTTCTTTCACCATCTCTAAATCTTTAAATGCTCACTCTATACCAAATTCAATTGTTCTTGCTTCTTGCATTTTTTAACAATTTGTGTATCATCTTTAAGCCTTAGTCCTTAATGTTCTCTACTATATTTTTCTCTAAATATGCTTGTGATCTATCCATTCTACTTGTATTATGCATTTAATGGAATGCTTGATCATAGAGTTAGGGTTTCTTCCCTAATCCTAGTCACCTCATATGAACAAATACATTACATTCTTTTAATGTCCACATAAGTACACACAAAAGGATAGATAAGAGGAGAAGTTCCTTAAGAGTAATCTATACATAGATTCAAGACATTGACACTTGACTCAAATCCCTAAAGAAAAAAGATATGAACTAAGACTTGGGCAACACAATTCAAGGATACAAATTTGAAAGTTCAATAGTTCAGAAAGATAAAAGAAGTTCAAGTTTAGATGCATGGTTTAGAATTGAAATTTTGTAAGAACAAATTCAAAGATCAAATGTTTCAAATGTGAAAATAATGGTCAAGTTCAAGACTAGAATGCACATAGTTCAAAGTTTGGATCCAACATTTAAGTTTAGGTTCATCCCAAAAATATGATTATGATTGTAGTTCAAAATTTAAATTTTGTCAATCAAAGAGTATAGGTTCCAAAAAAGAATTTGAAGATAAATATTTGAGAAAATAGATTCAATATTATGGATTCTAGATCACAAGCTTTAATTTTCATATCTCAAGTGACAAGAATCTCATTGACCTATATAAATCTAGTTGGGAAATGTGAGTGTTGGGTGATGGATGTTGGGAGACATTTTACACTTTAAGAATATTACTTCCCCTTTTAACTGCATGGAGCCAACACTTTACATGTGAAATATGACTTACAAAGAAAGATCAAATTCATTGGAGATGATGATCCTTTTACACTGAGTGTTTGATGCAATGCATCAATTCCGAAAGACTAATTCATTATATAAGCCATGATCTTCATTATGGGATATCTATAAGCCCTTTGCCTATAGAGAAAGATAGATATAGTGATAATAGATATATGCCTAATCTTATAGAGTTGGTCTCTATTGGCATGAGAATTGTCCAAACAAATGAAGAAAGATTACAATTTTGCAAGAGAGGGAAGTGGAGTGCAATACCAAATAGACTCCAATATGCATCTCCTATTCTAGACACTCAATCATCTTACAAGCCCATGATACATTGAGAGATTGCCTACTCCCAAACCAAGGAATGCAATTCCTTATGTTCCAATATCCAAAGAGCTCACCAAGTTGCTCATTCCCAACATAGTCTCCTTAAGACAATTTATTCACATGTTCAGGCCTATCTATGAGAAATGGTACAATCAATTACATGGCAAGTAGTCATGCTCTGAGATGCAAATAAGCTAGGTGAAAGTAGAAAAGGGTTAACATTTTCATGCATGCACTCCATGCAAGTAAATTGTTGGATAGTATGCTTGATTCCTTCAAAAAAGGTCATGGGTTCCCTTTTATATAGCAAATCTTTCTTAATCTTGAGTTACCACAAAGCCATAGTTTCATCATTCATAAAAAAATTGGTGGTGCAAATGGGAAAATGATGTATGTTTGATACAATTTTAGTGTGTGAAGATATGATTTCACAATTAGATCATGATGACTCATGATATCACAGATAAGTTGTGAGAAAACTAAAGGTGATGTTCCAAAGCAAGCAAGATTAGTAAGCTTGGATGGAGGCACGACTTCATATGAAATAAATGTAGGCACAATTTCATACATCAAAGGAAACTATTGATGATATCAACTCCACTATCATTGGAAAATTTTGACACCAAAGGAAACCTAGGATGCTACCCATTGAAAATGATAACTAATGATCATGTACTCAGGTAATATTTTGAAATGTCATGGTTTCAAGTCACTATGAAAGCCATATGATATCTTAAGAAGTGGTTCACAAATTGAGAGGAGCATACACAATGCACCCAAACCTTTTGACCAAATGCTGAGTAGCAATGCACCAAATATCCTCATGTCACATCTTGTCACATAACGCACCTAGGGGTAAACAAAATAATGGGATTTGATGCCTTTATATTTCTGGCTAGGACTCAAACATGATTTTATAGAATATGTGGCCTAGTGTTTGGAATGTTAGTGTATACATGCCCATCTGATATATCTTCTATAGCCCCATGAGATTCTATAGTATACATGGCAAGTTATCAACATGGATTTTGTATAGGGTTTACCCGTGACTTGACATATATATGATGTCATCATGGTCATAGTAGAAAAATTAACCAAAGTCGCCCACTTCATTCCTAGCAAACTGAAGGACAGATCTTGAATGTTAGCAAGAAAGTTTGTTCAGGAGATTTTTTGACTGCATGGTATTCTAGAGACCATTATTTCTGATAGGGACACCCAAATGACTTCAAGTTTTTCGATAAGCTTGAACTTTTCTTAGGTACATGGCTTAATTTTAGTACAACAAACCACCCTGAGACTCATGAATAGATAGAGAGGGTGAATTAGGTGCTAGAAGATTTGTGACTTATATAATGCATGGATCAAAAATACAAATGGGAGGAGTATCTTCCATTGGTGGAGTTTTTCTATAATAACTCTTATCATTCTTCTTTGGGTATGCCTCCATTTGAGGCTCTTTAAGGATGGAAATGTTAGAGTCCTATTGGCTAGGATAGGGTTGAGGATAGGGTTATTGTGGGTCCTGAGATTCTAAGGGAGATGGAAGAGCAGGTGATCTTAATTCATAGTTGGCTGAAGGAGGCATCAAATTGGCAAAAGAGTTATGCAGACAAGAAACACACCTTCTATCAATTCCAAACTAAGGATAAAGTGTTTTTGAGGGTTAGGCCACAAAAGAGTTCAATCTCATTTGGAAAGAGTTCAAATCTTGCCCCAAGATTTGTTGATGTATTCGAGGTCTTAGATGTTAACAACCTAGTTGCTTATCAGCTTGCTCTACCACCTGCTTTGGCCTAAATTCATATTGTATTCCATGTGTCTTTGCTTAAGCCATATCATCATGTCATATCTAACATTCTTGATTGGCATGCATTATAGGTATAGGATCTAAGGGTGATGGTAGTTTAGACCCAAATCATTGAGCAGCATACCCTCAAGGTATGAGACAATGATGTCCTTTAGTATAAGGTCTAATGGGACCAATTTGGTATGTACAGTGCCACCTAGGAAGATCCAAAGGATTTACAAAAATCTTTTCCCCATCCTTTTGTATATCTATTTTATTTTAGTTGGATAATAGTTTTGGTATGTGTATACTAATTTTTTTTGTGAAAGACATATAGACGATGCCTTTTCCTAGTGGGAAAGGATGTCACATCTTTCCCTAGAATCATTTTCTTTTCTTGCTTATGTGGAAAATAGTCAAATGTTGACTTGATCAAAGGTGGTTTAATCTTAATAAAAGTTAACATCTTAGATTGTACCAAAATTTAATGAGTTATTTTAAAATGGAAATACATGATATTACACTGGGATGATGATGTCATTAGAAGTGTTCTTAAATGTCATGATTTAATAATGTGATTATGCTAATGTATCTATTTCTTAAAGATGATATAATTATGTGATACATTGATTATGATGGATACTGACTCATTTTTGTTGCAAGTGTTTAAGTGGATGAAAGGATCATCACGAGGAAAGTGTGGTTGAGGTAGAGAGGGCTAGCCTCTTAGAAGGGGATGCATAGAATGTTGTGTTTCCACACACACACATCACATAGAATCTCATGTTGATTGTTTATGTTTTTCATTACATTTACTAAGTTAATCTTGAAAGTTAACATGAAATATCAAGTTTTTAATTTAAATTTTTTTATGAAAGAAAAAAAGAAAGAATTTTTTTTCTCTTATATTAAATCATTAACGATGATTCTTGATATTTGATTTTTATACACCTAAATAAAAGTTCTATATTGAATTAATAAGAACTTAGAAGTATTTTTCTTACTTTTTAAAAAATAATTACATATATATGTGTTCATAAAACAATGCTTCATTCATTTATAATAAATAAATAAAAAATATAAGCAAAAGGGAATCAACATTAAGTCAGTTATAGGAAGAGCCATTATAAAGGGGGTAATTAGGGAAAATAGAGAGAGGGCAGACTAGAGAAAGGGCTAGATTTGGAGAATAATGATAGTAGCAGCTGGGAGGAGGGATTCTTAATTTAGCAACCAATGTTGAAATAGGTTCCTAAAAACTCTTTATTGCTTGTTTTCTCCTAAATGGATTTCTAAGTCAAGTTGAAAAAATCATGGTTAGTAAAAGCACAAAATTTTGTTCTTTTTGATATTGCATACATGTTCCATTGAATCCCTATGTTTGGCAAAAATGATGTGTCACAAGACCCATCATTATATGTTGTTAATTTAATTTTGTGACACCTTGTCTTTAGCAAAAATCTCCTTGTCTTCAATGAAAATCTCCTTACCTTCATCAACATTCTTCCCTGTTATGGACTTTCCCTCACCATTGTTGTTTGCAAAGAAAGAACTCAGATGAAGATATTATATGCTTTTGGAAAAGGAGTAGGAAAGGATAAGAGTATAGTAGAAAATGTAGCAAAAATGGATCACACAGTTATAATTTTGAAAGGGTTTTTAAACATGAATCTTTAGCCTCTTTATGGTACATACATTTGTACAATTATTATATGAAACTCGAAAACAACATATGTATTTTAAACTTCTTGCAATTTTTAGGGAATTAATAAACTGTTGAGTAGGTTAAGTATATTTCTTGAACAAAAGGTTGTGGATTCAGTAAAATATACAAAGAATTCGAATAGGACTAGGGAAGTTGGTCATTAAATCATTGTGGTGAATTTTTTTTCTTTTCATTTGTTGAGAACCCTGAACCTTAATATACATGGCTGATTTCTTCTGAATTTTGTGAATTCTGCATAAATTAAAATAATCATGCAAGTTAAGCTTAGGCTCAGTGGAGTTGATTCCATACTTAAGCATAGTTTAATTTCATGACAACACGTGCTTGATAATTCTTGATATAGTGGCTTCAAATTGTTTTGATTCCTAGGCTAAAGGTAGGGTTTAACTAAAAAATTGAGCATTGTAACAAGAAAAGAGACTCTCCAAGATAGTTGTTCTCATCTGTTGAAAAAGTATTTTCTAATTTAGTAGAGAGGAAACACATTTAGTAAACTAAATTCAACTTTATCTATAATGTTGAAGCTATTCTATTGATTATTTTCCAAATAATCCCAATTATTAGAATGTATTGCTGCCTATAACTTTTTAGAGTACTTAAAGATTAGTAGTTTATGGTTCTTTTCATTGATTTTTCTTCCACAATTGAGAGTATTAATTTGTTATTAGTTGTCTAAAATTTTAAAGCATAAATTCAACATTTAAGTGTTGGTTGAACCATAAGAAAAAAATGGTAGACATTTCATATGTTTATAATCATAATATATTCTTTTAGCATCACTATGAATGATTAAACCATAAGGTTGAAATAGTTTTATTTCAAACCTCTTGTTACAATTCAACATTTAAATGTATGAATGTATCATATGAAAAGAATGGATATACATTGTATGTGATTTGAGATTTAAAAAAAAAAAGAATATATGTGTTATTTAGATGTAAATCAGGACTTAGTCGAACACCTTGTTGTAGTTAGCATATAGGTGTGTATTTTCCTTCATGGATGGGTGTAATGTAGTGATATTAGGAAAAATAGAATGGATACTTCATGTTTAGTTTCTTCTATCTGCCAGTTCTATAGAATCGATACATATGTGTAGTTTTATTTTATTCCCTACTACATTCTATGATATGGCTACTAGGAACATGGTTGCATGTAGTGTGTTTCATGGATAGATTAGATCCATCTGAACCATCTTGTTCTAGGAAGCTAGGCTTCTTGTGCTAGGGTTGGGGTATTCTACATGTCAAGAAGAATCTCGTTGGAGTAATCATGTCATAGTTGGTAAGGTAAAAGTGCCTAGGCCACACTCCCATCTCAAATAGTAGGTGGACAAAATCTATGGCTTTGGAGATAGGTTACACTCAAGAACACAATAGGAAAGGTTAACTTCATTCTATTGTAACTTTCATCCATGAGATGAATTGAACTATGTACATTGTATATGAGGAAATGTAAATTATGTATTATCACTATAATTGTTGTATGTTGGATCAATAATCTGTTTAATATGCTATTAGGTGCCTGATAAATATTAGATGTGTTAAGTGATTAGTTATCACCATTATTGATGTAACACTAAACATTTTTGAATATGCTTAAAAGTGGAATTGTTCATCAACATCTTAATATTTTTGTTATGTGAATAAACTAATTGTTAATGGTTAAATAGTTTGAATATTCCACTATGTTTTGATTGGTTCTCTTCCACTTTTTTTGCAATTGATAATGTAGTAAAAAATTAAGTAGGACATGGTTCTTATATATGGTATTAGAGCATGGTTTAAATCTAGGCCATTAGGATACTATGCTAATTTGTGCCTATGTTTGATAGGTGTTTAAATTGTCACCATGGCCACAAGATCTAAATGGAAAAGTGGGTCTAGCAGTGGTGCATAGGCTAAGGAACCTAATGAGAGGTTAGAGTAGATAATGGCATGGTTGACCCAATATGGGGCTTTGTTACAACAACAAGGTCAAAGAATGGTTAACCTAGAGCATGAGGCTTGAGGTAGACATATAGAAGAAGATGAAAGGAAGCGCGATGAAGATTAATGCTCCGAAGCCCTACATAAATAGGAAGAGGAATTGAGAAAGAAATGTGAGAAAAATTAGTTGGTTGAGGCTCTTAGGAGATCTAAGATGGAGAAGAAGGAAAAAGTTGACTATTAGAGTGCTCTCCTTAATTATGATAGGATTTAGATAGCAGCTAACTTGAGAAAAGATCTCAAGAAGGTAACTTCACCCACGTTTCATGGTAGAGCTTGTGGGGAATATGTTGAGGCATGGATTACTAGCATGGAGAAGTACTTCCTAGTTTAGAACTATACGCGAAAACCTAAAGTAGTTTGGACCACTAATCAATTAATGGGTAAGGTAGGTACTTGGTGGGAAAATTTCATGGCCACAAAGAAGCTCTAGCATGAGGAGGTAACCTAAGAATAATTCTTGTAGCTTTTAAACAAACAATGGTTACCTTAGCTATTCTATGGCAAGAAAATAACATATTTCTAAAAACTAGTTCAAGGGAACATGAATGTTACATAGTATGATGAACAATTTTGTCATTTGGTGAAGTATGTTCTTCAGTATCAACATGATTAGCTATTTAGAACTTGAAAGTTTGTAATGGGTTTGTGACTAGAGATCTATAGTGAGGTCAAGATGTAGGAGCCTAAAACCATGGACTTTGCACTACATAAGGCCCTTAAGCAGGAACAAAGGTTGAAGGATGCTTCTTCATATAAATCCTCCAACAAGAACTATAAAAGAAAGTTCTAGGATAATAGATCATATCAGGATAACAAGGGTTATTAGGATGACAAGAAAAAGGGAAATGGAAAGAAACAACAAATTAGAAACTTGAAGGATAAGGGATAAGAGAATTTTGATAAGAACAAGGAAAATTGGAACTAGAACAAAAACCAAAATCCTAGAAATGGAAATGGAAGGAATGGAAACAACCAAGGTGCTTAGAATAGGAATGAGGATAGAAGAGGCCCTAGGTTAGGATGTTTTGTATGTGGCGGTAAACATTTTTCTATTAAGTGCCCATAATGAGCTGATAAGAGGGACCTTCCTCTGCAACACTATATTCATGTTGTAGTTGATCATATATAGGTAGATTTTTAGGCCACTCCTATACAGATGACTGGTACACTTTTTGGTTCCCCTATTTATATCCTTATAGATACTAGTGCTACTGAATGTTTTGTAGATCCTAAGATTGTAGCCAAGATACCTTTTAGGGCTAGTTTTATGGTTGAACTTTGGACTATAGAGTATGGTAATAGGGCTGAACACAGAGTAAAGCAATGCTTATTTTGTAGTGAGTTGAAACTCCCTAGCTTTTGAATAGAGTTCAACTTGTATGTAGCACCTTTGGGCTTGTACGATGTCATCCTAGGCATCCACTAGTTAAGTGACCATAAGGGTTTGGTAAACTATCAAGATAAGGTGATTGAATGTCTCAATGACATGAGGTATGCACTAACACTAAATGGTGTCAAATGACCTTTGGAGTTGAGAAAAATTTCAGCAATGTAGTTACAGAAAGCCAAGAGGAAAGGATGTCAATTATATGTTGCCCATGTTAAGAGTTTGGAAGAGACTCCACCTTGATTGGAGGATCATCCTATTTTATAGGAATTCAAAGATGTGTTTCTAGATGATTTTCTTGAACTACCCCCTAAGAGGGAGTTCAATTTCTCCATAGATCTTTTTCCTAGAGCAAAACCTCAATCAAAGTTTCCCTACCATATGACTTCCACATAAATGTATGAGTTGAATACTCAGCCACAAGAACTCTTGGATAAATGTTTCATTCACCCTAGTGTATCACCATGGGGAGCTCCTATAATCTTCATGAAGAATAAGGATGGTACCTTAAGGTTGTACATTGATTACCACATGCTAAACAAGGTGACCATAAACAATTGGTACCCTCTTCCAAGAATTGAAGAACTTTTTGATCAAATAAAGGGAGCAACTATATTCTCAAAAATTGATTTGAGATGCAAATACCACCAACTTTGGATTTAGGAGGAAGACATAACTAAGACATCATTCAAAAAAAGATATGCGCATTATGAGTTTGTAGTCTTACCTTTTGGACTAACAAACACACCAGCGACTTTCATGAATTTGATGAACATTTTTAGAGATTGTCTTGATAAATTTGTGGAGATATTTATAGATGATATACTAATATACTCCAAAAATTTAGAAGAGCATGAAGAACATTTTACATAGTGTTGTAGCATTTGAGGGACAAGAAACTATATGGAAAACTATCTAAGTGCTCATTTTATTAGACAAAGATCCACTACTTGGGACACATTTTATTAGCAAAAGGCATAGCAATTGACCCTACAAAGATCAAAGCCATCCTTGAATGGCCAACTCCATAGAAAGTAAGAAAAGTTAGGAGCTTCATGGGACTTGTTGGGTATTACCAAAAATTTGTTGAGGAATTTTCCTATATAGTAGCACTGATTACATCCCTTTAGTGCAAGGGTAAAAGATTTGAGTGGATAGAAGTGTGTGAGAAAGCCTTCCCATTACTTAAGTAAAAGCTTACTATAGCTCCTATATTTATTATAACAGACCCAAATGGGCATTTTATTGTCACCATAGATGCTTCTGGAAATGGGCTTGGGGGTGTATTGATGTAGGATGATAGGGTTATTGCCTACAAGTCTAGGAAACTCACATCACATGAAGTAAATTATGCTCCTCATGATTTGGAGTTGGCTGGAATATTACATGCCTTGTAGATGTGGTGGCATTACTTATTGGGATAGCCATTTGAGCTCAAGACTGATCATATGGGGTTGAGGTACATTTTCACTCAACTTAATTTGAATTCTTGATAAAGATGGTGGCTCAAATTCCTTAGTGAATATGATTTTAGCATAGAGTATACTAAAGGTAAAGAAAACATAGTAGCAGATGCACTTTATCATAGGAGACATATTGCTACTATCTCTTCACCTCAAACTTGTATGAGAGAGTATATCCTTCAGTGCCTTCCTAGAGTTGCCCATTATGAATGGGTGAAGTCAGTCTTGGATACTGATGCCTTTGACTCATAGTTTGAAGATTTTTCTTTTGATGAGGATGGTGTGCTTAAATACTAGAATAGGATTTATGTTCCCAACCATGAAGGGTTGTAAAAAGTTCTACTTGAGGAGATACATTGCACTCCATTTTCTAGACACCTAGGGGTAAACAAAATGATGGCTGATTTGAGGCTTTATATTTTAGGCTAGGACTCAAATGGGATGTGACAAAATATGTGGCCCAGTGTTTGGAATCAGCATGTTAAGGATAAGCATGGCTATCTGGTAGGTATTCTATACTACCATGAGATTTTGAAGTATAAATGGCAAGTTATCAGCATAGATTTTTATATAGGGTTTACCCATGACTTGACACAAGCATGATGTCATCTTGGTCATAGTCAAAAAATTAACCAAAGTTGCCAACTTCATTCCTAGTAGTCTAGAGGACGGATCTCTAGTGTTAGCAAGAAAGTTTTTTCATGATATTTTTTGACTGCATGATATTCTAGAGACCATTATTTTCTACAGGGACACCTGAATGACTTCAAGGTTTTGGAAAACCTTGAACTCTGCTTTGGGTACATGCCTGAATTTCAGTACAACATACCACCCTGAGACTAATGGATAGATTGAGAGGGTGAATTAGGTGCTAGAAGATTTTTTATGTATGTACTGCATGGATCAATAGTAGAAATGGGAGGAGTATATTCCATTGGTGGATTTTTCCTATAATAACTCCTATCATTCTTGTTTGGGTATGGCTACATTTGAGGCTCTTTATGGATAGAAATGTTAGACTCCTATCAGCTGGGATAGGGTTGAGGATAGGGTTATTATGGGTCCTGAGATGCTAAGGGAGATGGAAGAGTAGGTGATCTTAATCTATAGTCATATGAAGGAGGTAATAGATTAGAAGAAGAGTTATGCAGACAAGAAACACACCTTTCATTAGTTCCAAACTATGGATAAAGTGTTTTTGATGGTTAGGCCTCAAAAGAGTTCAATCCTATTTGACAAGATTTCAAAGCTTGCCCAGAGATTTTTTGGTCTGTTTGAGGTCTTAGAAGTTATCAACCCAGTTGCTTATCAGCTTTCTCTACTGCCTGCATTGGTCCAAATTCATAACATATTCCATGTGTCTTTATTTAAGCCCTATCATCCTAAGATATCTCTTGTTCTTGACTGGTATGCATTGTAGGTACATGATCTAGGGGTGATGGTAGTTTATCCCACCCGAATCATTGAGAAACATACCCTCAGGGTATGAGATAGGGATGTTCTTTAGTATAAGATCCAATTGGACCAATTTGGCATGGACAGTGCCACTTGGGAAGATGCAAAGGATTTACAAAAATCTTTTCCCCATCTTTTTGTATAGCTATTTTATTTTAGTTGGATAATAGTTTTGGTATGTGTATACTAAATTTTGTTGTGAAAGACATCGGGATGATGCCTTTTTGTAGTGGGGAAGGATGTCACATCTTTCCCTAGAATCATTTTCTTTTCTTATTTATGTGGTAAATAGTCAAATGTTGACTTGGTCAAAGATGGTTTAATCTTAATAAAAGTTAACATCTTAGATTATACCAAAATTTAATGAGCTATTCTAATATGGAAATACATGAGATATTACATTATGATGATGATGTCATTATAAGTGTTGTTAAATGTCATGATTTAATAATGTGATTATGCTAATTTTTTCATTTCTTAATGATGATATAATGATGTGATATATTTACTATGATGGATATTGACTTGTTTTTTGTTGCGAGTGTTTGAGTGGACACAGGGATCATCATGATGAGAGTGTGGTTGAGGTAGAGAGGGCTAGCCTCTTAGAAGGGGATGCACCAGATGTTGTGCTTCCACACACACACATCATATAGAATCTCATGTTGATTGTTGATGTTTTTCATTATATTTACTAAGTTAATCTTGAAAGTTTATGTGAAATATAAAGTTTTTTATTTAAATCTGTTAATGAAATACATGAAGAAAGAATTTGTTTTTCTCTTATATTAAATCACTAAAGATTATTCTTGATATTTTATTTTTATACACCTAAATAAAAGTTCTATGTTGATTTAATAGGAACATATAAGTATTTTGTTTATTTAAACCAAAAATTACATATATACATGTTCATCAACCAATGCTTCATTCTTTTAATTAAAAATAAACAAAAATATAACCAAAAAGGAAGTAACATTATGTTAGTTACAAGAAGAGGCATTACAAAGGGGGTTGTTGGGGAGAACAGTGAGAGGGTAGACTGGAGAAACAGATAGATTTGGAAAGAATAGCAACAATAGCAAGGAGGAGAGATTCTTGGTGTCAGCAACCTACATTGAAACAGGTTCCTCAAAAACTCTTTATTGTTTGTTTTCTCCTAATGGATTTCTAAGTCAAGTTGAACAAATCAAGGCTAGTAAAAGCATGGAATGGTGTTCTTTTTGATATTGCATATGTGCTCCATTAAATCCTTGTTTTTTCCAAAAATGATGTGTCACAAAACCCATCAGTGTATGTTGTTAATTTCATGTCGTGACACCTTGTCTTTAGCAAAAATCTTCAATGAAAATCTCCTTGCCTTGACCAACAGTCTTCCCTGTTATGGATTTTCCCTCACCATTATTATTTGCAAAGAAAGAACTCAAACCAAGATATTAGACATAGTTGGGAAAGGAGTAGGAAGGGTTAAGAGTAGATTAGAAAATGTAGAAAAAATGGATCACACAGTTACAATTTTGAATGGGTTTTTCAACATGAATCTTTACCCTCTTATGGTATGTACATTTGTACAATTATTATATGAAATCCAAAAATAGCATATGTATTTGAAACATCTTACAATTTTCAGGGCATTAATAAATTGTTGAGTAGGTTAAGTATCTTGCTTGAATAGAAGGTTGTATATTCAGTAAAATATACAAAGCAGTCGAATAGGACTAGAGAAACTAGTCATTAAACCATTGTGATGAATGTTGGTTCTTTTCATTTGTTGAGAAACCTAAACCTTAATATATATAGTTGAATTCTTCTAAATTTTGTGAATTCTAGATAAAGTAAAATAATCATGTGAGTTAAGCTTAGACTTAGTGGAGTTGATTCCAGACTTAAGTATAGTTTAATTTCATAACAGCATGTGCTTGATCATTCTTAATATAGTGGCTTCAAATTGGTTTGATTCCTAGGCTAAAGGTAGAAATTAACTAAAACATAGGGTATTGTAACAAGAAAAGAGACTGTCCAAGATAGTTGTTCTTATCTTTTGCAAAATTATTTTCTAATTTAGTAGAGAAGAAACACATTTAGTAAACTGAATTTAACTCTAGTTGTAATGTTGAAGCTATTCTATTGAATTTTTTTTCTAAATAATACCAATTATTAGAATGTATTGCTGCCTATAACTTTTTAGAGTAAGTTTAAAGATTATTAGTTTATGGTTCTTTTCATTGATTTTACTTCCACAACTAAGAGTATTAATTTGTTGTTAGTTGTCTGAAATTTTAAAGCATAAATTTAGCATTTAAGTGTTGGCTAAACCATAAGAATAAAATGGTAGACATTTCATATGTTTATAGTTGTAATATATTCTTTTAACATCAATGTGAATGATTATTCCATAAGTTTGAAATAATTTTAGTTCAAACCTCTTGTTACAATTCAACATTTAAATGTATGACTGTATTGTTGAAATCTGATTGAAAAGATCATTTTTGAAGAAGTAAAGAAGGAAGATTGTCGATAAAGAATGTTTTTAATCATTTTTTTGTCACTGATGTCAAACCTATTATTTGCTGGAATGACAATTTATTATAAGATCCAAGTACTATCACTTAGTTGATTGATGAAGAGGATTTAATCAATAAGATGTAACAAAAGCACCTAAGGGAAAGGTTGAGTTATGGTTTTGTAATGAAGTTCAAGGATTAGTTAAGACAATGGTAAAATGATGTATTGAAAATATACTTGAAGATGAAGAGGTTGGCTACACCTAGAAACTCTAGAGTAACAACTTAGTTCATGCTGAGTAGATTATCAGTGAGTGCTAAGAAAATGAAAAGTCTAGTGTGTGTTGGTTGTAATAGAAGGAGCTAAGTGAAACTAAATGTGCCAAGAAAGTTTAGGTGTCGAGCTAGACATAGGTGCCAATCATCAATAAAACTTAGTTGATGCCAAGTGAATCCATGGTAAGTGTCGAGTAACATAGTACGTGTCAAGCATCAAAAAGTCAATAGTGTCGAGTTGTTGCATTATTTGAAAAGTCAAAGATTTTCCAAATCTAAGTTGACAAGTTTGTTACCTTGAAGTTTGTGAACCAGATGGAAGATAAGGATGCTAAGCTAGTGGCATAAAATTCTAGGTGAACCATTTTTGGGAAAATTCAAGAGGATTCTATATGATGATTGTAGAAGAAACAAGATAAGGGGTAGATACATCGTATCCTACCTAATTTATTTGAACCCTAAAACAAGAGAGGGAAGAATAGAACAGGAAAAGTATTCCATACTTCTATTTAAGGAGACATAGGTTAAGAAGTAAGAGTGGTTGGTCAAGGAGAGTGTGTAGTGTCGAGAAGAAGGTATTGAGAAGGAAGAGAGTACAAAGACTCTACTTCAATAGGTGACCATAGAGGTGATTGCATTGGCACAATGAGCATGGAGACTCAAGGAGACAAAGCTTGAAAGGAGGACAAGTTTTCAGAGCTGTAGAGACTAGAAGCCAAAAAAATTTGTGAACTAAATTATGATCTGAAATCTACAAATTATGTTGTGAGTTGTATCAGGTCAAAAGCCCTTATTGTTACTCTTTAGCAATTGTATCAATTAGGGAAAAATCCAATGGACTTAGGTTGGTTTAACAACCATGTTGTAAATATTTTAATAGGGTGACCTTCCAAGTGAATGTTCTAAAGTCCTTTAACCAGGCTCACTTCTAATAGGGTGGTTGAAATCCCTTAACCAGGTCACATTTAACAGTGTGTTTTGTAGCCTTTAATAGGGCATGTCTTTCACAAGGCATCACTTCACAAGAGTGAGAAAGGAATAGCATGTTTCTGGTGGTTTTTCCCAAATTTAGTTTCCACATAAATCAATGTGTTATGTGTTGATCTTTCATGTCTTATTCCTACATGTTGATTTTGCAATAACTTGCTAAGATGAATGTCTAGCTTGGATGCATGGTTAGATCAATTGGCTCACTATACTTAGTGAAAAAGTTTTATTAGGGCATTTGGACCTTGCATAATTGATTCACCCCCCCTCTTAGTTATTCTAAAGAATTTCTAACATGTACTATAGGAAAATAATGGATATACATTGTATGCAATTTGAGATGAAAAATATATATATATATGTTATTCAAATGTAAATCAAAATTTAGTTGAACACCTTGTTGTAGTTACCGTATAGGTGTGTATTTTCCTTCATGGCTAGGTGTAATGTAGTGATATTGGGAAGGATACAATGGATACTTCATGTTTAGTTTCTTTTATTTTCTAGTTCTATAGAATGGATGCATGTTGTTCTTGTTTCTTCTACCATTAAATATGGCTTTATAAATGCTTGGACAAGCCATTTGATTTCCTAGATAATGCATATGTGTGTATGTGGCTATGCTTATTTGGTTTTACTACATATGTGTAGATGTGTAATTTTATTTTATTCCCTACTATATTCCATGATTAGGCTACTAGGCACATGGTTTCATGTAGTGTGTTTCAAGGCCATATTGGATCCATCTGATCCATCTTATTCTGGGAAGCTAGGCTCCTTATACAAGGGTTGAGGTATTCTTCATGTCAAGAAGAATCCTAGGGGAGTAATCACTTTGTGATTGGTGAGGTAAAAGTGCCTGGGCTACACTCTTGTATTAGATTGAAAGTGGACGAGGTCCTATACCTTTGGAAATAGGTTACACTAAAGAGGACAATAGGAAAGGTTAACCTCATTCTATTGTAACTTTCATCCATGAGATGAACTGAACTATGTACATTGTATATGAGGAAATGTAAATTATGTATTATCACTGTAATTTTTGTATGTTGGATTAGCAATCTGGTTAATATGGTATTAGTTACTTGATAAATATTAGATGTGTTAAGTGATTAGTCATCACCATTATTGATGTAATACTAAACATTTCTAAATATGCTTAAAAGTGGAATTGTTGATCAACATCTTAATGTTTTTGTTATGTGAATAAACTAATCATTAATGGTTAAATAGTTTGGCTATTCCACTATATTTTGATTGGTTCTCTTCCTCTTTTTTTGCAATTGATGATGTGGAAAAAAATTAAGTAGGACATGGTTCTTACACCTCATCAGGTGGCTAGGTTACATCAAGTATTTAAGTCTCAAACCCAAATGGAGGAGGAGAAAAAACTGCCTAACAAGATGTTTGAAGAAATGGTAGGTATCATTAGATCACCAGAAAGAATGACCTTTGCCAATATGATGAAGCTTGGTCATTTAGATTTTCCCAAAACATTCTAATGATTAAGAGGTAGAGATAAGCTATTCAAACATGTGCAAGTGCAAAGAGGAAACTACTATTGTTTATAAAGTTGTAGTAGTGACTTCTTCACAATATTAGGTTTTAATTGGGGAAATGAAGATCTCAAATTGAGAGACATATGTCAACATTTTGGAGTTGATTCATTGGTACACAATGGAGAACATATGTGAAACAAGAAATTTTCAAATTCCATGGTACACATGGCAATGTAGAAGATAGAGAAGTCTTCAAGGACATGCCTCCAAATAAGCTACATAACCAAAAACTCCTGTAACTTGACTCTTATACTAACAAGTGACACCTAGCTAAGAGAGGATATATGTCACTTTAGAATTGGTCTTGGTCTTATTATTTATTAAGATGACATGATTATATTTTTAATATTAAAGAAGTGACAATGAATGAAATACCTTGTCCATCTACCCATCACAAATTAATTTAAGAAGGAAGATGGTTACAAAAATAAATCAAGGACCCAATAATATTATTAACCTAGAGTTAGTTTCTTTCAAGAATTAGTTATGTTAGATTTTGGATACAATTGTTAAATTGAATGTTGTCTTTGATGTTACACAAATGTCATATCAGTCATCAAACAGAGTCTACCGAGCTCACAAGGTTTGCAAAGGAAAGTTAACTTCTACCAAGCTCACAAGGTTAGCAAAGGAAAGTTAGTATCTACTAAGCTCACTTGATCATCGAAGGAAATGTGGAAAAAAGTTAACTTCTACCGAGCTCGGCAAAAAAAAAGTTAGTGTCTACTAAGCTTACTCAGTCATAGAAGGAAATGTGGCAGAAAGTTAACTTCTACTGAGCTCACAAGGTCAGCAAATGAAGGTCAGTGCTAACCAAGATCACTCGGTCTCCAAAGGACTTTTGTAGTGTTTATAACCAAGCTTCACTTGGTTAACACTAGAAAACCATTCTGGAACAGTGGTTAGCGAGTTGAGTCAGCCAGCGAAAGATTTTATTATTTTATGGAATTAATGTAGCTGACTAATGTTTTTCAGTTGTTGTAACTTATATATGAGCTGACTTGATAAATTTGAAAGGTATATATATACATGTTCTAGTTGTGGAATAAAGTGAGAATGCATGTGAATGTGAAAAAGTGAATGGAAGTGTGAGTATACGGATGAGAAAGGAATAAGCGAATAATGAGCAAATTTTGATGAAGGATTAGATATCCTGGAGGTGCTACAAAGTTGTATTCAATCAATAAGGATTCAGTAAAATAGAACAATAGGTCTATAATCAGCAAAAGATAAGTTGCATATCATTCAGGTCATTTCATTTTTGCTTTCTTATCATTGTAACAATGAATTCAAAAATCTCTTTACAGAATTGGTCTAATAGCCATTTTGTAAATCCTTCTAAAGACCTCTAACCTGGCCACTTCTAATAGGGTGATTAAATCCTCTAACAAGGTCACACCTAATAGTGTGTATTGTAACCTTTAATAGGGTTTTCTCCTAATAGGACTCACTTCAGAAGAGTGAAAATTGGTGACTAGTTACTTGGTGGTTTTTCCCATATTGGGTTTCCACATTAAATCTAGTGTCTCTTGTGTTCATTTAGTTAATATTTGCATGCATATTAATAACTTTGAATGCTAGATGAACAGTAACTAGTTGACTTACCGAGTTAAATTATTTCTACACTATTTATCGAGTATCAGCAGTAAATAAGAATTTTAGACATCTAAGAGATTTTTGGACTTGTTTTTTTGGTAATTGATTCACCCCTCCCCTCTCAATTGCTTCATCTATATTTCCAACAATTGGTATCACAGCTTTTTGGTGCTTTCAGGAAAAGATTTCAAGGATCTAAGCTAAAGATCAAGATGTCTTGTAAAAGGGAAATTCTAAGACTTAACAAGAAAAACTTCTCTACATGGCAAGGACTAATGAGACTTCACCTTGCATCTATTGGTGATACAAGACTAAAGTACCTTGATGAAAAATATGTAGAACCTGCTAGTACACTATCTGTCAATGATATTGCTGAAAAGAAGACTCACAATATTATGATGATAGATATAGCATTTACTCTAAGTTATGAAGAATTTGATGACATCAAGGATTGAAAATCTGCCTTTGAAATGTGGGACAAGATGAGAGAAATCTATGGAGGAGATGATAATGTGAGAAGAGCCAAAGCAAAAAGTCTAAGAGGACAATTTGACCAAATGAAAATGAGAGAGGATGAAAACATTGCCAAATATGTTAAAAGAGTTAAAGCATGTGTCAGTGCAATCAAAGCATCTAGAGGAGATATCAGTGAAGAGACAGTTATAAGTAAAGTTCTTAGAACATTACTGCCAAACTATGCAATTAGAGTCTCTGCAATTCAAGAAAGAAGATGTGAAGCAAATCATAAGATAAATCTAGAAGCCATAGTTGGAAGATTAACTACATTCGAACTAGACAACTTTGACAACTATGTTCTAGCTTCCAAAAATATTGAATCAACATTTGAAGCAAAGCTTTCACTTAAGGAGAAAAGAAAAAAGAAAAAGGAATCCCAGTCAGAAAGTGAAGATGAATCAAAAAAAAGTTCAAAAAGTGATCTTGAAGTGATTGAAGCCCTATTAGCAAGGACATATTCGAGAGGCAGAGGAAAATATAAAGGTAAAGTTCCACTAATGTTTTTTTCATGTGAAGAAATTGGTCATATTGCTACTAGGTGCCCAAAAAAACAAAACAAAGATGAGAAGAAAGATTAAAAGTACAATGGCAAGAAAGACTTCAAATCTTTTAGGGACAAAGGTAAGAAAACATGTTTTATGGCTAAAGATTCTAATGATTCTAACGATGAAGAAGAAGATGAAATTGTCTACATTGCTATGAAAGATGAGTTTGATAATGATGAGGAAATGGCACTCATTTCTCATTTGAGCAAAAATGATACATGGATCATAGATAGTGGTTGTTCTCATCACATGACTAGTGATAAAACTAAGTTTGAATATTTTGAAGACTATGATGGTGGTAGTGTAAGATTTGGTAACAATGAACCTTGTTGTATAAAAGGAAAAGGAAGAATCTCTCTAACCAAAGAACTGATATGTGTTAATACCTATTGGGTAGAAGGACTAAAGCATAATTTGTTGAGTGTGGCACAACTACTCAATAATGGATTCAAAGTAGAATTCATGCATGGAAAAGCAAGACTATTGGATGACAAAGGAAAACTGATTGGATCAAGTACTCAAACAAAAGGTAACTTTTTTTATCTCGAACTTTGTGAATGTTCATGTTTATTGCTCAAGTTAAAGAAAGTTGGTTATGGCATAAAAGGTTGTGTCATGTCAATTTTGATAATTTTGTGAAGATAAGAAAATTCAAGAAAGTAAGAGGCATTCCTAACATAAAGAAACCTAAGGTCGGTCTATGCAAGAATTGTCAGATTGGTAAAATGGGAAAGACTAGCTTTAAAAGTAAAAGCTATCAGTCTGAAGATATATTAGAAATTGTCCATACTGATTTATGTGGACCCATTGGAATTGAAAGCTATACTAGAGAAAAGTTCTTCATTCTTTTTGTTGATGATTACTCAAGAATGATGACTTTCATGTATCTAAGGAACAAATCAGAAGCATTTGAGAAATTCAAATGGTATTTGGATAGAGTAGAAAAGGAAACAAGGAAAAGATTGAAATGCTTGAGGTCAGACAGAGGTGGAGAATTCATTTCACATGAGTTCAATAACTTTTGTATTGAAAGAGGAATCAAAAGACAGGTGTCAACCCCTGGAACTCCTAAGCAAACTGGAATAGCTAAAAGGAGGAATAGATCTACCATGGATTGTGCAAGAACCTTAATGATTGAAAAAGGCATTTCTATCAAATATTGGAAGGAAGCTATCAGCACTACAGTTCATACCCTAAACCGAGTATAGCTAAAAAGGGACTCATTAAAAACTCCCTATCGGCTATGGTATGGCTATAAACCTAATGTAAGTTATCTAAAAGTGTTTGGAAGTAAATGCTACATTTTGAAAGAATCTAGAAAAGGAAAATTTGATGTGAAAAGTGATGAAGGAATATTTTTGGGATATTCTTGCAAAAGTAAAGCATATAGATGTTTGAACTTGTCAACTAACAAAGTCATAGAAAGTGCACATCTGAAAGTTGACGAGTTTGTAGAAAGGACTGAAGAAGAAAGAAAAAAGGATCCAAAAGATTATAGAAGGTTTTTTTTCATTGAACCTTGTACAATACCAATCAATTAGGAATCTTCTACTCCCAATTCATCAGTAACTGAGTTACAGGAAGTTCAAACTGAGCTATAGCAACACGAGTTACACTCAGATGCTACCGAGAAAATATCTATCGAGTCTGAAGGACCCGAGCCAATATCTACCAAGCTAGAACAATCAAAACCTGAAGTTGAAATGAAAAAGGATAATAATGAAATTCATTCAAAAGGCAAAGAACCTGTATTAGCAAAATATGTCAAGGGACATCATTCAGCAGATCAGATCATTGGAGACAAATCCAAAGGAACCATGACAAAAAATAAGTTGAAAGGTACTTGTTTACTTGCTGATTTTGAACCTAGAAATATCAAAGATGCTTTAGGAAATGATAGTTGGATTGAGGCTATGAATGAAGAAATAGAGAAAATAGAGAAAAATAGGACATGGACTCTTGTACCCAAGTCTAAAGATAAAAATGTGATTGGAACTAAGTGGGCATTCAGAAACAAGTTGACTAAAGATGGTAAGGTATCAAGAAAAAAAGATAGATTAGTATGCAAAGGATATGCTCAAGAAGAAGGAATAGACTATGGAGAAAATTTTTCTCCTGTTGCAAGACTAGAAGGAGTCAGAACCTTACTTGCATATCATGCTCACAAAGGGTTCAAAGTTTATCAAATGGATGTCAAGTCAGCATTCCTCAATGGTATACTGGATGAAGAGGTTTACATTGAACAACCTGAAGGTTTTTTTGATCCAGATAAAAGAAACATGGTTTGCAAATTACACAAGGCACTATATGGTCTGAAACAAGCCCCTAGAGCATGGTATGAAAGATTTCATAACTATCTTATTCAGATTGGTTTTCAAAGAACTAATGATAACAGTAGCTTATATATAACGGAAGGACTAGATGATAAGATTGTCTTGGCAGAAATATTTGTAGATGATACTATTTTCAAAGGAAATGATGATCTTTGCAAAGAATTTTTAGAACAAATGAACAAGGAATTTGAAATCTCTATGTTTGGTGAGATAAAATTCTTTGTTGGTCTACAAATTCAACAGAATAAAAATGGTATCTACATCACTCAATCAAAATACATCAAGGAGATATTGAAAAAGTTTGGCATGGAAGATTGTAAACTAGTTGGGACTCCTATGTGTACTGGATTAAAACTTACCAAGGAAGATGAATTAAAAGAAGTAGATCAAACCTTGCATAGATCTATGATTAGAAAGTTGCAGTATGTTGTTCATACTAGGCCAGATATTGCCCTTGCAGTTGGTATTGTAGCAAGATTTTCAAAAAAACCAAGAGAAAATCACATGATGGCAATCAAAAGAATAATGTGATACTTGAAAGGAACTGAAGATTATGGTTTATGGTACAAATTTGGAGGTAATCTAGATTTAAAAGTGTTTGCTGATGCTGATTGGGCAGGAAACCTTGATGACAAAAAAAGTACAAGTGGAGGAGCTTTTTTCTAGGAAAGAGGTTGGTTTCTTGGACAAACAAAAGCAGAATTGTACGTCCCAATCTACAGCAGAGGCAGAGTATGTTGTTGCAGCAGTAAATTGTTCTAATATTGTTTGGTTTAAATAGTTGTTGGAAGGCATGAAGATGAAAATCAAAGAACTAGTTGTTATGTTCTATGATAATACAAGTGCAATCAACATATCTAAGAATCCAACGATGCATTCCAAAACCAAGAACATTGCAATAAAATATCATTTTGTTAGAGAATTGGTGCAAAATAAGGAGATCAAATTGGAATATGTCCATACAAAGGACCAAATTTCTAACATATTCACAAAGCCATTACCTAAAGATGCATTCTTGTATCTAAGAGGTAAGTTAGGGGTCACTCCCCTATTCGAAGTTCACTAAAATGAAGTTTTAGTGATGCATCAACGCATACCAAGTTGAAGATCTATCAGTTGATGTAGCATAGATAGGAATCATTGCATATGAATTAGTACTAAAGGTATATTAAAATTCATTTGAGGTATGTTATCTTTGGCATGTGTTGTCAAAGAGGGAGAGTTTTACTGTCATATCTTTCTAAAATTTGTTTGAATTCTTTGTAATTCCTTCATAGAGGGAGATTACTGAAAGAGGGAGAGTTTTCTATTGAAAAAAAAAACAAAAAAAGTTGTTCTAATAGAAAAAGACTTGTTAGACTTGTTTTCAAATTTCATTCTACTATGACATGTTGCATTGCCATCAATGCCGAAGAGGGAGATTGTTGGATACAATTGTTAAATTGAATGTTGTCTTTGATGTTACACAAATGTCATATCAGTCATCAGACAGAGTCTACCGAGCTCACAAGGTCTGCAAAGGAAATTTAACTTCTACCGAGCTCACTCGATCATCGAAGGACATGTGGTAGAAAGTTAACTTCTATCGAGCTTAGCAAAGGAAAGTTAGTGTCTACCGAGCTTACTCAGTCATCGAAGGAAATGTAGTAGAAAGTTAACTTCTACCAAGCTCACAAGGTTAGCAAATGAAGGTCAATGCTAACCGAGATCACTTGGTCTCCAAAGGACTTTTTCAATGTTTACCAAGCTTCACTTGGTTAACACTAGAAAAACATTTAGGAACAGTGGTTACCGAGCTGAGTCGGCTAGCGAAGGATTTTATTATTTTATGGAATTAATGTAGCTTATTGATGTTTTTCAATTGTTGTAACTTATATATGAGATGACTTGATAAATCTAAAAGATATATATATATATATATGTTCTAGTTGTGGAATAAAGTGAGAATGCACGTGAATGTGAAAAAGAAAATGGAAGCTCGAGTATATGGATGAGAAAGGAATAAGTGAATAATGAGCGAATTTTGATGAAGGATTAGATATCTTAGAGGTGTTGCAAAGTTGTATTCAGTTAGTAAGGAATCAGTAAAATAGAACAATAGATCTATAATTAGAAAAAGATAAGTTGCATATCATTCAGGTCATTTCATTGTTGCTTTCTTATCATTGTAATAGTGAATTCAAAAATCTCTTTATAGAGTTGGTCTAACAGCCATTTTGTAAATCCTCTAACAAGGTGACAATTCAGTTGAATTGTTCTAAAGACCTCTAACAAGCTCACACCTAACAGTGTGTATTGTAACATTTAATAGGGTTTTCTCCTCATAGGGCTCACTTCAGAAGAGTGAAAATTGGTGACTATTTACTTGGTGGTTTTTCCCATATTGGGTTTCCATGTTAAACCAGGTGTCTCTTGTGTTCATTTAGTTAATCTTTGCATGCATATTAATAACTTTGAATGCTAGATGAATAGTAACTAGTTGACTTACCAAGTTAAAATATTTTTGCACTATTTATCGAGTATTAGTAGTAAATAAGCATTTTAGACATCTAAGGGATTTTTGGACTTGTTTTTGTGGTAACTGATTCACCCCTCCCCTCTTAGTTACTTCATCTATGTTTCCAACATTAGGAACCCAAAGGAAGCCATGGAGGATTATTTATTGAAATTCTTTTCTCAAGAAAAAGGTTCTTTTGAGGGTGGAATTCTGGAGGCTTCTAGGAGAAGAATACTTTCAGAATGTAATAGGGGAATGTAGAGTGTTGTTTTCTTTTGTTTTCTACAAAATTTATTATATGAGTAGGGGCATGATGATTAAATAGATATTTTGTCATGTTTTATTGAAATAAAAGGAAATATTTGTGTGTTGGATCTTGGGGTTAAACATTTTTTTTTTGATTGAAACTAATCATGTGATTTCTTCTTTCTCATTCTAGAATACAATCTTGTGATATCATGTCAAGTATTTTGGTACTTATAAGTCTATTGGCTAATAAATTTGGAATGTGGAGAAAATATCATGTTATCCCTTTAACTTCTTTTGTAATGGAAAAGACTTTGTAGATAATCTTATGGCTAATTTCTAGTTTTTCTTTCATCTTCTATTTTTAATCTTCATAGTTGCACTTTCCCATAGTGATGAGTGAATGTTAGAAAACCTTTGTGTCTTTAGGTAAAAGACATAACTAGTTAATTAATTAATTATAAATATTTTAAGAGGGAATTGTACCTCTCAATTCAGAGGAGAGTTAGCAATCTATGATAACTCATCCAACTATTAGTATTTATTTTTCCTTCTATTTGGCCCTTTTGAGTCATTCATTGTAAAAAATTTTGAAGGACAAATTTTTTTACTAACAGATTGTTGGCGACTCCACTAGGGAGAGAAAGAAAAGTTCTAGTGCTTTTTTTTCCTTAGATATTTGAAGGTACCTCCTTGAGGATGGAGGTTGTTGACTCTAATCTATTTGGTAAAATAAGTCTAGTATAAACATGGCCTTGACATCAACTCAATCATGGTAGCCACATTTTGGTCCTTTTGGTTTGCTTCATTTCACAATCATTCCCACTTTGGATGAAAAAGATGCTTTCCTGAGTATGTCAGAGGAGGTGATAAAGATCTCCTAATAGCCACATTCAAGCATTCAATATAGCTTGTGATATTCTTTCTATTTTAGAGGAAGATGTGTATGCTTTCCTATTTGTTAGATCCCTTCTTGGTGATCTTGTTGTTTTCTTTCAGCATTTGGAAGATGGGTGCATGATTGGTTGGAGTGTGTTAGAAAATAAATTCCTTGAGAGATTTCAACCAACAGTCAATGTGGGATACCTATTATGCCAACTCTTCAAGATTTAAAAAAGATAAGATGAAGAGATAATAATTTTTTTGGATAGATTCAACTAAACTTTGACAAAGATTCCATAAATCGACTAGCCTGGCCAAGCTAGCTTCTTGTCAATCTTAACTATGGCATTACATTCAGAGGTCGGATTTCATCTCAAAAGAAGAAAGGTGTGTGACTTTGAAATTGCTAAGAAAGAAGTTGTTAAAATTGAGGATGATTTCTTGTTATTTGGTTGGTTTTAACAAGATGATATCACAAAAGTCTCAAGTTTGGATTTGAAGTAAAAAGATAAGCTTATAGGTGATAAATTTAATTCCCTAGTTTGTTATGAGATAGGAAGAGAGAAATTGTATAGTAGAGAACCCTTGGTTCCTGGTACACTATTGGATGATGATATGACCATTAGTGGAGTAAAATGTGATAAACCTTTTCAGGAAAGAATTTGTCTCTATGAACAATAGTATCATCTAGAGGTAAAACCAAAATTGAAAAGGTCTTTTTTTTAAAATAGAAAAACCAACATCCCATATTCCTATTTGTCAAATTACAAAAAAAAATTTGTGCAGAGGATTTGTTAATGCCTCCTGTGATTGAAGGAAGTCCTCATGGTGCAATTGGAGCATATCACCTACGTGTTGAATATGATGATGATGATTCTCAAAAAGTCATACTCAAAGAAAATAACTCTTTTGATATGATAGGGTGTTATTGTTCACACATTGAGAATAATAAGGAACATATTTCCCAATCAGATAATCTAATAGATTGTCTAAATATGCCCCCTGTAGAGTAAGAGATCAATGAAAATAAGTTGAATGCAAGCTTACCAATGACTACATTTTATCCAATATTTGAACCATTTTCTTTTGAAGCTCCTAATGCAATTTTAGTCATCAATATCAATCAGGAAAGTATGACAGATCATCATGAAAAAGGAAAGATTTATGGGAAAGAGACAAAAGACATTCTTCAAGTTGATGGAGAGGAAGAATATGAAACTTTTTTGCTTCATCACCCACCATCTCTGAGAAATGGTTACAACCTAAAATAATAGAGGAACAAGAGGAGCTATACACTCCTATGAGGTGCTTATGAGGCTCAAATGTTGTTTTGTAGCTTAAAATGAGATTCTAGCTAGACAACCTTCAAAAATTAGAAGCAACCAGACTCATTCATGAAATTAAGGATATCCAAAAGGGAGAACCTTTCACATGCTTAGGTAAATGAGGCATTCTCAAACCAATTGATAGATAAGTGACTGAGACAAAAACAAAATTTGAAGGGCTAGTGGATAAGGTGACTCAGAGTGAGCTTAACCCATTATACCTACCAATAGGGTTCCATGAGGATGTCTTTGTTAGAGAAAACCCTATTTTCCACATATAGGAATCATCTTCAGGTGGGAAATATTGTTCATTCACTCTCATAATAGAGAATTCTAAAATAAATATACAAGAGGGAGAGCTTTAAGTCTCCAAATTAATACAATCTCAAGGACCATTGAAAGTTTTGACAAACATATTTACTTATGGTGAAGAAGTTTTGTCACACTTTCCCTCAACCAATGACGCTGGGATTTCTCTTATGAAAAATCCAAGTATAAACCCTTCTAATTTCTCTATTTTAGATAAATATTTTTTAGACTTATTAACAAGAAAGGATGATGAATTTATCCTTTGTAAGATTGACCCTATGCTTGAAGAAGCTCACTTCTATTTTGAGGGTGTTTTGAATTATGAAAAGGTTCTTACTTGTGTTGATCCCAATAATATACATACTAAAAATGATATGATCCCCACTTTGGAAATATTTTAACAAGTTTTGTTTCTGTGGGTTGCTAGGAAGGGGTTTGAAAGTTCTATGTAAAATGCCCAAGAAAGATGATAATTTTATGATAAGATGTGACTATTTGGACATGGTGATTGGTTGATAAGGTTCTTGTGGATGATTAGTTTGAGTTACCAAGATGGAGAGTTTTCCAAATATAGGTGGTCTTGGGTTGCACCATACTGATGCAATCCATTATTTTGAAAAGGATCTTTCTTTTAATAGCTAGTGAATGGATTCATGTAAGTTTTCTTCAGCCCTAATCCTATGGTGATTTATTTTCACCTATATATATTTGTAAATCTTTCTTCCCTCTAAGATTTTGGTGGTGTTTAGTTTACTTAGTTTGTCCTTCCTTGTTGGTAGTTTAGGTGTTTTTGAATGTTCCCCTTAGTCTATCCCTCTTTTAAGTAGTTCCTCATTGTTTCCTGCCCTATGAATATGTTTCCCAATGGATAGACACTAGACTTTTACAATACATAACTGAATTCTTCATGTCCCTTGCAGCCCACATCCCCAGTCAAAGCCATTTGTAAGAAAAATTTTAGTGCATGATTTTTACACATTTGAGAATTGACCCCATGGGAAGAATCTTTAAATTATTCTGGTGTTTTGATTGGTTTTATTGCTAATGATAGTTTTATTGACTATAACTTTTGAAGAAGATAGTGTTCTGAAGAAATGTTGAACACAAACTTTGAACCTTGAAGTTTAAAGGTTCGAGTTCACAGTTTGAGTTTGCAAAATCAAGGTTCAAGATTCAAGTTCAAAGATGCATCACTCTTAGATTTGAAATATAGTTTCAGATCCATATTCATGGCTAAGAGTTTAAGTTTGAAGGATTGTCAATTACGATTCAAGGGTACAAATTCAAAAATTAAATAGTTTAAAAATATGAAAGAAGTTCAAGTTTAGATACATGGTTCAGAATTGCAATCCTGTAAGAACAAGTTCAAATATCAAATGTTCTAAATGTGAAAATTGTGGTCAAGTTCAAGATTGGAACACACACAGTTAAGAGTTTAGATCCAATGTTCAAGTTTAGGTTCATCTAAAAGATATGATTATCATTGCAATTAATAATTTAAATTTTGCAAGTCTAAGAGTATAGGTTCCAAAATAGAATTTCAATATAAATATTTGAGAAAATAGACTTATTATTATGGATTCTGGATCACAAGCTTTAAGTTCCATATCTCAAGTGATAAGAGTCTCATTGACTTTTATAGATCTAGTTGGGAAATGTGATAGTTGGGAGATGGACATTGAGAGGCATTTCTCGCTTCAAGAACATTACTTCCCCTTTTAAGTACATGGATCCAATGCTTTACATGAGCCATATGACTTAGAAACAAAGATCAAATTAATTGGTGATGATTTTCCTTTTGCACCAAGTGTTTGATGCAATGCATTGATTCCCAAAGGCTAATTCAATATATAAGCCACAATCTTCATGATGAGATGTCTATAAGACCTTTGTCTATAGAGAAAGATAGTTTTGGTGATAATAGATATATTCCTAAGCTTTTGGAGTTGGTCTTTCTTAGCATGAGAAAAGTATAAAGGAATGATGAAAAATTATAGATTGGTGAGATATGGAAATTGATGTAGTGCAAGGTAGGAGAATCCCAAAAGGAGATCTCCTAACCCTTAGTAGATAACCACACAATGGAAACTCAAAAACAATGCAACACAAATATAAGTTCTAATTCGAAATCACAAATATTTATTCATAAAATAACTAATTACATGCAATGTGCCCCACTATTAGGCCTTCTGATTTAGGACCAAATACAAACAAAAATTAAAATATCAATTCTATAAGATCCAACTTATAATCACAATCCCAGCTAGTCCATGTCCACAACTAGATAATAACACCAAGAAGAATCCACACTTGTACCCTTAGGTCCACCAAGAAATCCTCTTGTTCTCAAGCTGAAACTACTAGATCTTCAAAATTTTCATCCTCTTCTTCAAGATGGATTCCTTCATACCCTCATAATGCCTAAAGACTCTACAAGACCCCCTACTTATACCCAATTAAGCCACAAATTGGCATAGTTCATTACAAACTAAATTAAATCCCTTACATTAAATTTATGTTGAGCCACAAGTCTACTGCAACAAAAATTAAATACCCCTACATAAATTAAATGCCAAAACTCAACTCATAGACAATTTGTGATCAGCAAGAACCAAGACCAAGCTGAGTGTCAAAAAACCTAAGCCAAGCACCAGTAAATTCCCAAGCATCTATGACATTCCAATGCATGTTGAGAAAAATTAACATTGTCAAGCTCCTAGACCTCATTGAACTCCATAGACCATGCCAAGCTCCAAGACCATGCCAAGCTCTAAGACCATGTCAAGATCCATAGTGCATGATGAGCTCATAGAGTATGTCGAGCTCCCAGGCATAAACTATGCCCAACAATGATCGAGTACCACTTTTTTGGTGACTGGGTCTACAACTGCAAACCAAAATCCCTTCAACATGCAAGATTTCAAACAAGCCTAGGATGCTCTTGCATCAAACACCCCAAGTTTTAAAAGATGTTCTAGTAGCTAGAAGACATTGTTCTGGGATTCAACACATAACTCCCAAACTAGTTCTTCACATATATATCCTCCAAGTCTTCAACTTGTACCTCTTTCCCTTGTTCATCTTCTACTTCTTCACATCCATTTTTAGTGTTTCATGGGTCTTCTTTACATTTTGATCTCCAACCCTCTCATAATCTTTCAACTCAAGTTAGCTGCCAATACTTAGGTTTCTTCTACTGAGCTCTCCATTCTGCAAAGGAATGAGGTAAAACTTCCTGCCACCTTTCTCAATAGTAAGCACATTCTTGAAAAAATCATGCATAGCCCTACAATCATACTACTAAGGTCTACCAAGTAACAAATGACAATTGTTCATGTCCATAATATCATAGAAAACTTGATCCTTATACTGCCCAATCTAGAAATCACTATGGCATCTCTCCCTCACTTCCACAGTATGTTCACCATAAAGCCAACCCATCCTATAAGGATAAGGATGTCTCACTCTCTTCAAACCAAGTTTATAAACCATCTCCTTAGTAACAAGGTTATCCATACTACCACCATCCATAATCACCTTGAAAACTTTACCACCAGACTTACAATGTGTCCTAAAAAAATTACTCCTCTAACAAGAATCTAGTTTCATTTGACCAACTAGTACTTGCCAAGATAGAAAATTGTCCCATTGCTCAAGCTAACTATCTTGGATTGCAACCTCATTCACAACAATAGTTGTACTTGTTAGAAATAGTAGACCACAAATATAATTGAGAGGGGGAAGGGGGTAAATAATTTATATATTAATCCTAAACAACTCTTATTTACTTAATCAAAGTAAACAACAATCATAAAGAAATGCACACACACAATTACACTAGATATGTTGACTAGGGAAACCTTTAATCAAAGGGAAAACCCTGATGGAAATGATGCCCACAAAATAATGTACTAATCTGAATATTCCTTGTTAGAGGATGGACCCTATTAGGAGTCTATTACAACACTTAGTACAAGAGTCCCTGTTAGGAGACCTTTAATCCCTATTAGGAGCTGTAGAAGGTAGTTGAACCCACTATCCAAACAGTTTCAAGATCAGATCAATGAACCTATTTTCCAATTGATCTCGATACTGTTCCTTTTACAATAATAGATGTGAGATAATCTTTCACTTCTTCCTTTATCCATTACATCATACTTTTTCACCTTTAGATCATGCAATTAGATCTAGAGCTTTGAACCCATCAATAGTAACCAAAACATCTTTCCTTTATAACACACTCAACATTAATTGCTTGAGTTGGCTCCATACTTTATTATAAGTTAATTTAATGAAATACATATTTAATTAATGATATCAACTCACAATTATACATAAACTTTCACACATGGGACTTTTGTACATGTGCACTCGCTAACATCATTAGTGGTCAGTATATTTTCTCCAATTAATTGTGCAACCCTTCATTCCAAATACAATGTGTTATATCAATCATACAATAGAAACTATTTTCCCAATGCTTTTTTTCCCTATGGTTCTCTATAAATAATCAATATCTTTCATATGCTATCGATTTATGTTCTGTACACTTGCCCACATGTCAGATACATGTTGTAGTATATGTTGGTAATTGTGCATAGGCAAATACACAATATGATGTCCTTTATACAAAAATCTCAGTCTCTAAATTTTTTATTCTTTTACAAACTCATTACTATGTTGTCATCAATGATAAAAACAATCATAAAACTATTCTACAATGTTCCCCCATAGCATCAGCATGAATGCCAACAATTTCCCACTTTGGCATTGATGGCAACTTAGATTGAAAACATCTAGTTCTAGGAATACCAAAAAGTTTCTTCATCACTCAAGTCTTGCTTCATGCAAATATTTTATTACAACACTTCTCCCACATGGTGCAATTTTTCTCTAATGTTTTCCATGGCACTCTCTCCCCCATTGACATCAATGTCAAAGATAGCACAAAAATTGAAAATAAAACAATCTATCAACACAACCACAAGCTAGTATGTTTCTTTAAAATTTTTGCATATAGTTCTATAAAGAACATAAGTGTCTAAAGACACTATTGCACATCAATTACCTATTGCCAAGAGTCCTTCATTGGCTCTATTCATCACAAATACTCCCCAATTGAGGAAACATTAGCATATAGTCCAGTCTAACAATGGTGTTATAAACCCTAGAATGATGCACTTTTTACATCTTCTACTCTGAGTTAAGTAGGGGCATAATCCCAAGCATATCTCTTAGGTACTCAAAGGTATCCTTTGGTAAGGCCTTTGTGAAAATGTCTACAATTTGTTCCTTAGTATTAATGTACTCTAGTCTGAATTCTTTGTTAACAATTTTCTCTCTCAACACGTGATATTTTATGGCAATGTGTTTAGTCTTAGAATGCAAAATAGGATTCTTAGACATGTTAACTATACTTGTGTTATCATAGTAAATGATAACAAGTTCTCTGAATGTAATTCCAACATCCTTCATCATCTATTTCATCCATATGACTTCATTATAGTTTTTTGCTACTACAACATACTCTACCTCTGCAGTACTCTATGAGGTACAATCTTGCTTTTTGCTAAGCCAAGAAACTAATCTTCCTTCAAGGAAGAATTCTCCTCCACTAGTGCTTTTTTTGTCATCCCTATCTCCAGCCCAACCAACATACGTATCAGTAGAAAGAGTAAATTCATTGCTTCTATCATACCAAATTTTTTAATTTGATGTTCCTTTTAGATATCTAATACCAATTGTTAGAAATAGTAGACCACCAGTATAACTAGAAGGGAGGGAGGGTGAATCAATTATATATCAATCATAAACAACTCTTATTTATTCAACCAAAATAAACCACAATCATGAAGAAATGTGCATACATAATTGCACCAGATATGTTGACTAGGGAAACCCTTGATCAAAGTGAAAACCCTAGTGGGAATGATGCCCACAAAGTAATATACTAATCTGAATATTCCTTGTTACTGCTGCATAGTGATATTCTTTAGGATCAACTTGAAATCTTGCCACAATTCTAGTTGCATTAGTTATATCTGGTCTGCTATGAGTCGGATAATGCAATCCTCCAACCATAAATATGTTCTTCTTCTATCCAACAATAGGTGTCTCATCCTTGCTTGATAACTTATGACCAGTTACCATAGGAGTTCCAATAGGTTTACGATTTTCTAGACCAAATCTTTTCAGCAAATCTTTTAAGTACTTTTTCTAAGAGATAAAGATACCCTATTTGTTCTAAATAATCTACAATCCCAAGAAAAATTTCATTTCTCCTATCATGCTCATCTAAAACTCATTCTTCATGTCTTCTAAGAAATTTTTACTGGCTTCATCATTTTGACCAAAAATGATGTCATCAACAAATACAATGATTATTAGCAAACCATCTTCTATTTTTTTCAAGTACAAGTTACTATCTATTGTTCCTTTAGCAAATCCAAGCTTTGTTAACTATTTGTCCAACCTTGCATACCAGGTTCTTAGTGGTTTCTTTAATCCATACCATGCTTTCTTTAGTCTACAAATCATATCCTTATCCTTTGTTAAAGGAAAACCCTCTAGTTATTCAATGTAAACTTCTTCAAGTTCTCCATTTAAGAATGTTGACTCAACATCCATCTGATATACCTTAAAATTCTTGTTTACTGCATATGCCAAGAACATTTTGACTACTTCCATCCTTACCATAGGTGCATATGTTTCATCATAATCAATTCCTTCTTGCTAAGAGTTTCCTTTGCATATAAGTCTTGCTTTATTCCTTATTACTTATCCTTGTTCATTTATTTTATTTCTGAATACCCATTTTGTGCCAATCACATTTTTGTCCTTATGTCTAGGAACTAATTCCCATGCATCATTTTTTATTATCTGTTGGAGTTCTTCCTCCATTGCTCTTACCCAATGATCATCTTTGATTGCTTCATCTGCACTTCTTGGTTCTACTTGAGATATCAGACATAGTTCTTCATTAATTCTACTCCTTGTCATTACTCCCTTTTCTTTAATTCCTATTATTTGATCAATAGGATGATGTCTTATCATGTTCCTATTTGGGGTAGGAGTTTTTGCTTCAACTCTTATATTAGGCACTACACTCTATTCTTCTCTTACATCTTCAATTTGTATATTATTCTACAAGTCATTGTTAGTTTGGAGAAACAATTCATTACTTTTGTTAGTCATTCTAGAGTAATCATCTCCATCAGAGTTATAATCCATTATCTTTTCCTTGGTGCCAAAATTTTCATCAATTTTAACATTTGTGTATGCTACTATAGTTTTTCTTCTATAGTTGAAACATTTGTAAGCTTTATCTTTTAATGAATAGCCAAGAAACATACCTTCATCACTCCTTGGATCAAACTTACCAATATCATCATCTCTTTTGATGTAACATTTGCTTCCAAATATCTTGAAGTACTTGACTGATGGTAGGTGACCAAACCATAACTCATAAGGTGTTTTGTCCATACCTCTCCTAATTTGCACTCTGTTCAATGTGTCCACTACTATATTGACTGCTTCTCTCCAAAAAGTCTTCGGTACATCATTCTCAAATAAAATAGACCTTGCTACTTTAGCAATTGATTTGTTTCTTCTTTCAGCAATCCCACTCTGCTCAGGTGTATGGGGTGAGGATAGTTGTCTCCTAATACCATTCTCTTCATAATAGATATTGGATTCTGTAAAGGTGAATTCTCGTCCTCTGTCAAATCTTAAGCTCTTGATTTTAACTCCAGATTCATTCTCAACTTTATTCTTGAATATCTTGAATTTCTCAAATGCTTTTGATTTTTCTTTAAGAAAAGCTACCCACATCATTCTAGTGAAATCATCAACAAAAATCATAAAGTACATTTCTCCATAGTATCCTCTTGTTGTTGTAGGACCACTCAAATTTGCATGAATCAATTCCAACTTTTGTGGAGTACAAAACTGCTTGCTAGGAAATGAGACTCTCTTCTGCTTAGCCAAAATACATTCCTTACAAATAGTGTTAGTGGGCTTAGTGATCTTAGGTAAATCTCTTATAGCAAGTGTATTATTGGCCTTCACAATGTTATCAAAGTTAATGTGAGAAAATCTTCTATGCCATAACCAAATGTTGTCAATCTTAGCTACCAAACATGTTATTTCAGTGAAGTTTAACTGAGATACATTACCTTTGGTTCTTGTGCCAGTACCTAGTAGTTTTCCTGGGATAGGTGGTATATGGTATTTGATCTACCACCATGTAATAATTATGAGGTGCCTCTATATTTTTTGAGAAAGCTATATTGTGAGTACATCCTTGGTTAGAAGCCAAATTACTTTGAAATATGTGAGTTCTAGGGTAGAGGGAGGGGCTCTACATAGGATAGACTTGGGACTCGTAGGGTGGTACCACAACATGAGAGGAGATGTATAGCACAAAATACCATGCCTTATGTTGTGATCACATCAATTGTGAAGGAGTTTATTGATTTACATAATCTTCATGCAACTGCATCATTAACAGATGTTATCATTGAGCATGGCTCACCTTTAGGTTGTCTTTCTTCACCTATGGCACCTTGTCCATCATCACATGCACCTTCAGGGACATTATACCATGCGATAGCTCCATCATCATCACCTATGGTACCTCAATCATCATATCCTATGAATGCTCCATCAACATCACCTGCACCACCAATGAAATCTCCTCTTGTGTCACCTACAACACTAGTGTCATATTCAATTGTTGCACCTAGACCACCATTTTCATCCTCTCTTGTGCCAGCTACATGATCATGATGAGCATCATTAAAGTCTTCAGAGCATTTTTGTTTTAGCTATCAACACATGTGTGATGAGATGGATATTGAGGTGTCTCAAGATGTAGTGTGATCTCATCAATGTGTACATTATGGTCATACTTGTTATTCATATGGAGGTGGGAATTTCAAACTCATAGATGATTTTATGGTGATGGTCTTTGGTATATAGGAAATATAGGTTTTTTTTGTTTTTTTTTGACATGATATTATTTAATCACCTAAATATCATAAAAGTAAAGAGAATAAAAAATCTATAGATCAATCTAGATTGATATGTGAACAATATGCAATGGATGTGCAACAAGTGGTACAAGAACACCACAGAGTACTCATTCTTCTAGAGGTGTGAGGCTAGGAGCAAGAACACCCGGTGCAATTTTTCTAAAATATTCTTAAAAGTACAATAATACAATAGCTTTAAAATATTGTTTCTTAATCGGTATGACACTAACAACACAAAGCTCCCTAAATGTTGTTTCTTAGTTATTTTACAATGAATACCCAGTCTCTAAGAAGTCTTACAAGGAAGTAAATATAATATCCATGTCCAAGTTAAGTTGATGAGAACATCTCATCTAATTACATCATATGAAGTTGCTAGCATGCTAAAACCTTTCCATCTCCCACACTCATCATTCATCTTCCATGTCTGATAACTATCATCCCACTTTCATCCAACCCACTTATAGATCCTCTTCCACATCCTACCATCATTGAAACCCTTCCATTCATCAATTACATCCAATTCCCATCCACATCTTTTTCTCCTAGCATTACCCAAACCCCATCTAATGAACGTCATGAGTTCTGACATGATAATATTCAATCAGCTAAATATCATAAAAGTATATATATATATATATTATTTTATAAAGCACTTTAGATTGATATGTGAACAATATGAAATGCATGGTGCAGAAATTTGTATGATAACACCACATAGTACTCATTTTTCTAGAGGTGCAAGGCTAGGAGAAAGAACACCCGAGGTTAAAAAAAAAATTCTTTCTTAAAAGTACAATAATACATTGGCTTTGAAATATTATTTCCTAATTGGTATGACACTAACAACACTATGTTTCATAAATGTTGTTTCTTAATTTTTTTACAAAAAACACCTAGTCTTTAAGAAGTCTTAAAAGGAAGCCAATAGAATATCCATGTTCAAGTTAAGTTGATGAGGAGATCTGATCTAATTACATTATGTGAAGTTCCTAGCATGCTAAAACCTTTCCATCTCTTGCACTCATCACTCCTCTTCCATGTCCCATAACTATCATCTATCTTTTATTCAACCTACTTATAGATCCTCTTCCATCTCCTACCATCATTGAAACACTCCCAAATTCATCAAATTCATCCTATTCTCATCAACATATCTTGCACCTAGCATACACAAACTCCATCTAATGAATCTCATGAGTTCATCCTCCATATACCCATGTACATTGAAGAACCTCCATATCACATAGGGTGTATTGAAAGAGTGTGGAGATCATGATTCTCCACTTTTATTTCTTGACAAGGTTCCAAAAGTTCATTCATATATCTCTTTTGCTTTTTAGTCTCTTTGCTTTCAATTTAGGCCTTGTAGCCTTTCTGAGCCCCAAATCTTTCTATCTTTCAACTATCCTTCCAATATCATCCATCAAGTCATTCTTGTGTCTTCTTTCCCTCCTATGATATTCTTGTTGTTATTGTGCCTTCTTTCCATTTACAAAATCATCTCATATTTATAACAATACTCTTTGCTATTTTATAGGGCTGAAATTTCTCAAGTTGATGATGCCATGGTTTTTGCCATTACCTTTGGACTTGAGAGCTATGCGGTATCAAAGGTTGCACACCTATAAATTTTACAATTTGAGTTGAAGTCAGGATGTGTCTTATTGATTCCTCTTATGTTAGATTTGTTTCTTCTTTAGAGTACTCCACATAGCTCGAGGACTAGAGGAAAGGGAAGGAAATCAACAAGAATACTAAAATAAAAGAGGTATTAAATAAAAGTCAAGTTTATATTTTGAAATTTATTATGAATGAATTTATATACATGTACTTAATATTGATGAATACGTGTGACTTGTTTGTTGAATATATGTATAAAGAATTGAGTTTTGTAGAGTTGATGAATTCAGATGAGACTACCAATGTTGAGGCAATGGAAGAGGTAAAATTTTATATTTTTTTCTCATAAATTTTAGGTTATAGTATGCATTTTTTCTATATACATATTAAACATTTGCATTTACAAATAAATACACTTTTTTTTTTTTAGTTTTATAGTAATTATAACCAATTTGTCTTATTAACATGTGTTATTTATCTTTTACCTATTACAACACTCTTTGAGACTTCATTCAAATCCTTTCCCATTTCATTTTGTTAAGAGTCCCAAATGTCAAAGATGAGGTGAAACACAACAGAGGCCAGAGGTATGTATAAATATTATTAGTTGAAGCCCTCTTGGGATCTCAATTTGGATTGTTTATGTGTTTGATAGAAACCTCTAACTCCTACTCTACAATTCTAACATTTTATCACTTAATGTACAAGATGTGCCTCATAACAACATTGATTCATCAGTGGTTGTGCCTCTTGCTAGAATAGGAGATCCAACACATGCTATAGTATTTTTTTTTCCTTTTTTAAAACTCTAAAAGGAATCCTTAGTGTCACTCTATAATGCTAAAATTGTATCGTTTACCATACAAGCTGTGACTCATACCAGTACTAATTCATTAGTGGTTGTACCTCCTTCTAGCATAAGAGATCTATCTTAGGCTGCAATACATATTTTTTACTCTATTTGGAATCTCGAATGCCACTCTATAATCCTAACATTTAATTGCTTATCATATAGGTTATGCCTCATACCATCACTGATTCATCAGTGATTGTACCTCTTGCTAGCATGGGAGATATAGCTTAGACTATAGTACATTTATTTATTTATTACTCTATTTGGAATCCCTAATGCCATTCTATAATGCTAACATTTTAGGGCTTCCCATATCGGTTGTGCCTCATACCAACATTGATTCATCGGTGCTTGTACCTCCTACTAGAACAAGAGATCTAGCTCAGGCTATAGTACATTTTTTGCTTTTAAAATTATTTGGAATCCCTAATGCCACTCTATAAGTCCAACATTTTATCACTTACCATATAGGTTGTGCCACATACTGGAGCACCATTTCATTGGTGGTTGTGCTTCTTGTGAGCATTGATTCATGAGTAGTTGTGTTTCCCATCGTCACTCAACCTCATCATTTTTTTAGGAGTCCCACCCATTGAGAAAGGAGCCCATTATCATTATCATTTACTCTAACTATGGGACAAAGGGATGAGGAAATGAACAACTCAACTATCTACAATTTAGAACCCAATTTCTAGTTATTTTCATATTACTTATAGATAAGATATTTGATAGTGCATTTTAATTATTCTTCTATAGACACCTAGCAAGCCACAAACTGCATCAAAGAGGCTCAATTTTGAGGATCCTACATAGTCATAGATATTGATAGTGATATAGATATCTAGTTTTGGTCATCATATGACATTAACATATATTCAAATTTTGTATTGTATATATTCGAGATTTGTACTGTCCACATTCAATATTTCTATTCTACGCATTCAACTTTTGTATTGTATATATTTGAGATTTTTACTTTGGATGTTCAACATTTGTTAGGTATTTGGCTTTTGTATTTTACCAATGAGACATAACATATTTTTGTAGCTATATGATTGAGATGACATAATATATTGTTCATTTTGATATACATTAAACTTGGATTTCCATCCAACTTGTTTAGTGTGTGCATACAAACTTGTATTTCATCTTACTTTCTTGCAATTAATCAAACACATGAATATTCATTATTTTATATAGAAAATGTAACATGTTTATAAAACTCATTATAACATTTAATCAAAATCATATGTCACTTATTTTGATGTAAAACAACATGAAAAGTAAAAATATGTCATGATTTTTTATTTGTGTCAAATATTGCAACTTGATAGTGCTTAGAGACCCTTAGGGATGCTTCCATTCAGTGTGATTGATATTGTTAGAGGTACACCATGGCTTAAATGAGGTTGGTCATAGCCAAAACCCAACCAAACAAAGCTAATGTAGTTGACGATTCGATCCTAGGACTAATGGTTTTAAATATACACAACCTTGTTCATTTGAAATAAGTGACCTTGCAACTTTTGGCAATGGGTGAGATACGGATGCAAATCCAAACATAGTCAAATCTCTTAAAATTGAGATAGGTTGGTGTAGGCCTAGATAACATGATCTTGTAGCACCTGATAGTTAGTTAATAGCTCACATGAGCTTGGAGAAATCCTCGATCAAATATCGCAGCCCCATGGTGCTTGGAGACCCTTAGGGATGCTTCCATTCAGTGTAGCTGATACCATCAAAGGGACATCATGTTTGAAATGAGGTTATTCCTAGCATTAACCACAACAACTAGAGCTAATGTAGTAGAGGATTCTATCCTAGGACCAACTATTTCAAAGTTCAACTTGTAGCAATAGGTGACATATAGATTCCAAATCCAAACAAATTCAAATCTCTTAAAATTGGGATAGCTTGTTGTAGGCCTAGATAACATGATCTTGTAGCACTTGATAGTTTGTCAATACCATGCACAAGCCTAGAGAAATGTCTGATCAAAGAAGTAGCTTGATGGTGCCTGGAGACCCTTAGGGATGCTTCCATTTAGTGTGGTTGATGATGTTAGAGGGATGTTGTGGCTGAAACGAGGCTGGTCCAAGCCTGAACTTGACCAACTAGAGCTAATGGACTAGACAATTCAATCCTATAGCCAATGATTTGAAATATACACAACCTTGCTCATTTGAATTCAGCAACATTTCAACTTTTGGCAATAGGTGAGTTATAGATGTCAAATCCAAAAAAATTTGACTCTCTAAGAACTAAGATAGGTTGTTTTAGGCCTAGATAATTTGATCTTGTAGCACATGACAGTTCATCAATACCTTGCACAAGCTTGGAGAAATGCCCAATCAAATATCACAACCTGAAGGTGCTAAGAGGCCCTTAGGGATGCTTCTATTTAGTATGGTTGATAGCATCAAAGGGATGTTAAGTGTTTGAAATGAGGTTGGTCCTAGCCTAAACCCAACCAACTAGAGCTAATGGAGTAGTTCTGGATTGCTAGGAATGCATTAAAAGCTTCAAAACCCTAGTTGTTAGGAAAGCACAAAATGAAGGAAAATGAATGCAATCTATTGTTCTAATCGACTATAATAATTCAAATCAATGCCTTGAACATGTTAAATCAATCCAAGAACTAGACTCAATCAGCTCATCATAGGAAACCAAAAAAATTCTTGGAAAAGTATAGATCAACAATCTAGAAGGCACAAAAAAATGTTCCAAAACTTTTCTTCTTGATTCCAACCCAAAAATTTTGTTATCTCTAACACATATACACTCCTCCAAGTCATTTGGTTATTTCCCAACCAACTTTTGCAAGAAATTGCAAAAATTGCACTTTGCATTTTACGACTTCCAACCCTTCTCAGAGGTCTTCTCATGCTTTATATAGGTTGGTTGGGTGGTTATTCACCCTTGAGAGCCCCTCTTTAACACTTTGCTACTTTCTTGCCAATAGTTACACAATGTAACTTTTACATTTTTTGTACCTTTTCACCAATTTGGTCAAATAACCTTCCTATCTTCTCAAACTTAACTTCAAACCTTACCTATGGTATAAAAACTCACCCTAAATCTTCCTAGACACTATTGACCTCATGATGATGTCATCATCATGCCTTGTGCCAATTAGAGGGCTATTTTAAGCCTAAAAAGGGGTACCATAGTGTGATAGCAAGGACATGGTCCAAAACAACCCTTTCTAACATTTGCATATGTTGTAGAGAAGCCAAATGGGTATCCAAATCTATAATTTATTTTCCTTATGTTATGAGAAATTTGGGAGAAAAATACAAGATGATAGCCATCTAAATTCATATAATTTGAGGATAATTGAATATTTTTGTAAGGATATTATCAAATGCACAAAAAAGAGTTCAAGAGACAAATTTATGAAATAATTATAATAATAATGTACAACATTTACATCTCTTATCAGTTTTATATACAAAATTTGGCATCTAAATATGCATATGGGACATCTCTTATCACATTTTTATACAAACAATGGCATATAAATATCCACATGTTACTTTTTTCCTCTTTTTTATATACAAAATTTGCATCTACATATCCACATCACTATGAAGTTGCAACATTTTGCATAACATATATACAAAATTTTAAAAATTATTCTACCATATGTAGAATGATTTTTCTATATAGCACACAATCAATCAAGGGAACCTTCTAGATCAGCTCTAACCCTTATTGTATCAAGTATTGCAACATGATCAGACTCACGTACTTTCCACAACTTCTTGTTAAGAGGCCTACCATGATATGACATGAATTGAATATTTCTCACAACATTAAGATTAGAGTAATGAAGAATATGTCAATGTATCTCAAAATCCTCAAATAACCACATGGTAGAATTCTTCATAGGGTACCTACATTTAATTACAAAGACAATTTAAAGTCAAAATTAATACAGTATACATGAAAATTTGACTTAAAGAAATCTTCATGTTAGGGAAAAAAATATACTACCTTCTAAGCCATGTGCTTGTCACAATGACGGATCCTATTGGGTACTTAATATCCTCATCATCAACGACTATAACTATCGATTTCTTTTTGGGCTCAATACACCGACATAGAAAGTAATATGTTCCTTAATAATAATTTTCATATGCAATAACTACATATACATGAACTATATTATATAGAAGGATAAGTTAATGCCAAAATTGAAAGTAATCTACTTTAACCAAGTATTATGTTGATAACTTAGTACCTCATTCAACTAGGTCAAATACATGCTCAAAATCTGTTGATGCTTCAATCTGGTTGAGTTGTAGTGTTGTAGGAAGTTGATATGAATCAATTGGATGCAAAGGTGTACAAGACCATTGGTCAACCCAATCTTTTGATTCACATTCGTCCCATAATGATGCATACAAGAATAGAAAAAGCATGCAAATTTTCTAGTATGAATAGTTAGTGACATTGCATTTGAACTTCAAAATGAATGCATCTCACTTGATCTTGTAATTGTACAACAATCTTGTAAATTTTCAATGTTAGGTTCATATATCAACCAAATATATATAGAAACCATAGATTTACCTGTATTACCTAGTCTCATCATAGAATTACACCATTGGACAATTGTTTTAGCATTTTCTAATATTGCACCACTGTTGTACTTGAATTCCTCTCTAATAAGGGATCTTTTCACACATGCTCTGACACCATCATCCTCTCCCTTTCCATGTCCAACCTCAATGAAATTCCAAAAATGTTGCACTCCACTTGTCACATGCATCCTACTAAACCAATAGAACATCCTTTCATTCTTTAATTGTGCGGTGCAATTGTCTGACCATATAATGTGTTGACTGTATCTTCATCTCTTTCTCTCAAATTGTCATAGAATACTCTAAAAAATCCTTGCACAAACTCTAATGGATGAGTTCAATCATCACTGATATAGAAGTGATAATCTCTTAATATTTTTCTATCATCCTTTGTGCTATCATCTACATGAATAAATGTTATGTGTATAAAAAATGACACTTGTATAGAGTTGTAATAAATTGGATGCACTTTATTTTGAGGTTTTAGTGTATAGTTTTCAGTGAAGTCAACAACTAACACAATTGTACTCAAGGGAAAAGTGTCCTTATAAAACTTGAATTGCTCATCTAATCATCTAGCTCTATGTGTATGACCTATCTAGTCATAAACTATTTTCTCTTGAAACAATTTCATAAAATTAGCTACACATACATCAATTTTCACTAATACACAACTCTTTAATTATTTTCCATCTTTAACACCATATATAACTGACTTGTTCTTTCCAAGAGAAACTAGTGTCTTACCAATTTCATGTGTGCTATATAGATGTAGGAATCTATGCAACTTTTGCAAACCACCACATTGAGGGTAAAAACTTTTCAAACACATGATTTTATATAATAAATACACCCATCATCTCATTTACATAGTACACTTGCAATAAATTCTCTCAGTGACTTAGAAGGTAATGTAGACCACATTCTTGCAATATTTTTTTACTATACAAAGTACAACATATATAATGATAAACATCATAACACATAGAAAACTCAATATGAACCCTACCACAACATGTAGTGCACATATGATTTATCTTCACATGTAATGGTTTTTTCATCTCAAAAATATATTAGCTGATTTTAATTTGAGGAAATCTTTGAACATCTCATAAACTTGTGTTTGAGTCATATCCAAAAAATGTTTTGCATCTGGCTCATAGTTTGTTTTTCCAATCCATCTTTTGACAACATCTTTTTGGTTTCGTAAATCCCTTGTGTTATCATGCCAAAAGGTTTCAATTAATGTTCTTATTGCATCAACAATAACTTTATCCTTACATGGTAGTCTACCTTGGAATGACTAAAAAGAAGTCTCATTAGAATTCTCAATTTTCTCTTCACTCACTAAGGCTTTGACTAATGTTGTTTTACTTATCCTTAATGATTTACTTGTTTTTCTTACCATAAATTTTTTTTTCCATTTCCTTTCCCATTACGGTTGATGTGAGGACCTGTCAACTTGTATTAGCATCTTTAGTATGTTCTTTTGAACAAATGGATTGGTATGCATCAAAGATATTTCAAACAATGCTTCTTTCACTACTATTTTCATATGTTCCTAACCCCACAGTTCTCATTGCCTCTCTAAATTTTAGATTTTTAACCATTTTTAACCATTGTCTCTCTAAATGTACCTAATACAAAATGGGGATAGGAAAGCTCTTTTGATTGAACTTTCTAATCAAAAAAAGAACTTTGTGGATGAGGACTAGGTCATCATGGGTGATTTATATTGGCTCCTAATTTAATAGAATTTTAATCACCAAGTATGCAAGGCAAGAATGCATCGATGGGAAACTATCTCCAATAATGGACACAATTCACCAAGAACCTGGGCCAACTATAACACTGCACTCCTTCACTTCAGGCTCTGCAAAACCTAGGCAGGTGAACCTCTTAAGATTTGATTATGTGACCAGTGAAATGAGCATAATCAGGATCTAGAATAATAGATGAAATCCCTAAATCTTCTATACTTAACCAAGAAATCACAAGCATGAAATAACTTATAGCATGACTCATGAAACCAATAAGCTATGTGAGGGTTAGACTTTGAATAACTTTCAACATAAAAGAGAAAAATGATTTAATATGTTGATATCAGTAAGACCCAGGTATGAGCAACAAAACCTAATAATATTGTCTTTGATCAGTGCCTTATCTATTGGGCAATTACATGAATTACAACCATACATCTCATGAAAATATTCGACATAACTCCTACATCAAGATCCCTAATCTATCTTTCACCTTATGAATAGACATCTGCATCAAAATAAATCTCATCCTCAAACTATCCCATCATGAAATCTACAAACCCTGTGATAAACATCAAGAAATTACATGGCTCTTTGTTCCATTAGCAAGATCCTTCAATCACATGCATTCTTCAACAAAATGCAACCTAGTTTATGCTCTTTGTTCACAAACTAGAAAAGATTACAAATTCATGAATAGGATACAAGATTTAGACTAAAATTAAACCCTTTGTTGTGTTTTATTTATTTTCCTTGAAAAATAATACATGAAAGATGTACATAAATGATTCACAAATCACCTAACCAATGAGAACTATCTACATAAAACTTAAATGCTGCTCAATACAAGAGAAATTGTCAGGTGTGTAGCTTTCATAGCCTAAGCAGAGCTCCTAGAACTAAAAATTGAAAACCAACCAACAACCTTTACAAAAGGGAAAAAGAAAGAACATACAACAAGGAGGCAATTCCTAGACTTGATCAAAAGATGAAAAATGTCCCCTTAGAATTCTTTCCCAAGAAATTGAATAATCTCTCTCTACCTCCTCACATCAACTACTAATCATGTCCCTTCTATTTTGTCTTTCCAAATGCAAAATATTTCAGTAAAAGACAAAGATCTGATAATTGAACTTGGATATGTGCCAATTGATCAATTTTAAGCCAAAACACCACAAAGACTCAAAATAACTAGATACAAGAGTCACTAAACATGTTTAAGGTGTTTATCCACTAAATTCTACAACTGACAACTCAAAACACCTAATAAAACACGTAAATCATTCTGAGAGACAAAACCTCCTATTGCATGTACCAGTAACATCATGTGCAAAAACCAACTTCATAATTAGATAGTTCGTCTCTTCCCAATTTTCACAGTATATTGGAGTGCATATTTAGCCCATTAGAAATCCCCTAAAAGTCATTTCAAAAATCATCCCTCTGCCAGAGCTCTATGACTGCAACTTTTAAATTTTTCAAAAAATTTAAAATATCCTAAAGTTTCAACTATAGAAAACATGTCATTTTGAATTTAAAATAAGTTTGCATGTGACCTTTTCTGAGAAAATATTTAAAATCACATTTAAAAATATTTCATTTTTTGCCCTCACCCTACAACTTTGGGTCAAACCCTCTTTGACTTTTGTGCCACATGGCAGTATCTAATTGGTTGATATCTACCACTTGGTGCTAGGTCATTGCAAACTAGAGCTTGGTTCTTGCCCACTTTACTTAACCTTCGAGAAACCCCATATTACGAGCAAGTGCTAGCCATTAGATCTTACCATGTGGAAAAATCTGACAACTCCATCTTAGGCTCTTGTTGATCTCCATTCTGCCAATTGTCACTTCAGGATTTGTTCAATGGATGTCATGTGTGATTCTTCTATTCATTCAGAGGTCCAATCACGTTGATGATGAGATCTGCCACCTCACTGCAAACTTGGTCCCACTATCACATAGTTCTTTGGCACTTTCCCACATTATCTAACTTTGACACATTTTCATGAAGTGAGGAAGCACCAACCATGTATTTTGTCCATGTGACATCATCCTATGTGTCAGGTTCCATGTCATCGTGTGATCACTTTGGTTGAAAACTATTGCTTCATTGCCTCTAGCTGGCTATCCATGAGTCCCACACACATGAGTGTTACCTTTTCAAAAGGTAGTGTCTTAAGAAAAAAAGTATATCATGTGGGATGGTATTTCAACACAAGAAAACCTACCCATGGAAGTAATGTGGGACTAATTTTTTTGACTGTTCTTCATTGGCACCTTCTCCTTTACAACCACCTTGCCTCCTTCAATGCCATGGTTGTGGGTTTCCTCCAGCCAGGGCACCAACATCTTCCTCAAACTGCCACTTTTCCATGACTTCCATGTCCTGCATGGAAATTTCTTCCTTCATTTCTGCAAATTCAATGGGGATCTCCTTCATATTGAGATTCTCTACCTCCTTGGACATGCTCTGCTTCCTATTTTGCTATGGCCTTTGCCATTTTCTTTTAAAACAATTTTATTATAACGGCTTCTCCTTTGCATAAATCAACTTTTACTTTCAATATGCCATACTAACACTTGCTTTGGTGTTTTAAGATCATTCTCTACTCTGCCACACGTGGGTAGTTTCCTTTTCTGGCCTGTGTTTTCTGCCTTGGCATGTGCAACTTTGTTTTCTTCCCATGAGTCTTCCTTGCTCACCTGGGACTTGGCAAAAAACTCAAATATCAAACTTAAAACTTTCATGTGTTTGAAGGGATGTCTATATGCATTAATAAATAGGAGAACTACTCCTCCTTACCATGGGGATCTAGTTTATTTTAATGTTAATACAAGCATTCCCCAACCTTTGCAGTGGCTGGTCCATTGAATGGACAAAACACCCACATTGTTAAATCACTGAATGTCCCCCCAAGTGCAAGTTTAACATGCACATAGACCTCTACAGTTTCCAATTTTCCCAATTTGAATTCCTTTGAGTGGCCACCCTTTGAAAAATGTAACCAAAATTGAATCCTCCATTTTATATTTCTAATTTTTTTCTTATTGGTTTTCATGATGATGCACTCCATTATCTCCCAAATCATTACTTTCTTCAAGATTGTCCTTTTCAAGAACTATATCAATGCTTTTTCCTATGTGTGGAATATATCCAAAAGAACTACAAACAAAACCAGATACTATTTCATATTGATATGGACCCTCAGCTACTTTCACCCCCAACACCTCTTCAAGGTCCTTAATAGATGTATTTGCATTGACATTATAGACACCATCAGCTTGTTGCACTATATAATCATTTTTATTTTTCAATTTCTTCCTTTGAATCACTTTCTTCAAAGATTTTTTCGAGCCTTTGGAGTTTGATCAATCTGATGCAATTAGTTGGGCCCCCAAAATGGGTCCGGCTAAAAAAAATTCATTTTCAAACACCTAAACTGTCAAACTAATTCATTGAATACTTGAATCTGACTCGACATAATCTATATCATTGGTTTGAGTTTTAGAACTCATTTTTACCCTTTTCTGTGACTTGTGATTTTTGCATCAGGAGGTCCTTTGACTAGCCTTAAAAATTGATCCAAACAGATAATCGAGGTTTGAGAATCAACACATTGATTCTTTGTTCCATACTCTTGCACCTTGTTGAATCTCATCTCATGATAAATTCTCAGTGAAAAGATATTCACTATCAAAGTTACCTTCTTAGAATTGCCTACAAGAAAACATGTCAGAAAAAAATAAATTGTGTTTTGATTTGGCTTTGAAAATTGGGCAAACTAACACTTGAGAAGATGAAAATTGGGATATTAATTCACTATCGTGAGGAAAATGTACATCTAGGATTAGGGCTCATGATGAATAAAAGGGCACTTTTAGCAAGTGGTCAAAGTGGGCTACTCGAAATTTGTACACTGAAAACAATGTTAGAAAAGCAATTTTTGCAAATGGAATTGACCTGGAAAAGTGTGTAGGTAGATTCATCAAGATTTGAAAATTGGCACACCTAAAGTATTTTCAGAGTAAAATGTAGTGGTACAATCCATTCAATCTCACCTATCATGGATTCAGAGTTATGACATCATGAATAAGGGTACCAACAACTCTGCACCTTTTGACACCAGTAAAAAGTTAGAAATTTCAATTTGGAATCATGTTCAAAAATAGATCAAACAGATTCATCATAAGCTCAAAATTGAAACATAGTAAGTCTATGACACTAGAATGCAATGCAAAAGGAATTTTTTCATTTTGGTCAACTGGGTCAAAGTTATAGAAAGTCAAATAGGGCTTCCCAAAATTTAGAATAATTCACATCAGCATGACAACAATAAATGACCAACTTTGAGGGATTCAAAACCTAGTCAAATGGATTCAAAATGACTCGAAATCTAACAGATAGGTTCTTTGGTATGGACACTACACACTCCCAAAGAATTTTATCATGAAACATAACTAGGTGTGAGATATTCAATTGCAAACACAACCTCCTATCGTTGTTTTTTGGAGAGAGAACATAATCTTGATAAGGAAAAATAGAAAAAGTTTTTGAAGTGTATTCCAAAAAGCATATCTGAAGATTAGAACAAAACTTCACTTCCATCCCTTCCAATGATGAAATAACTAAGGCTATTTTATCCTTTGAGGGAGACAAGCCTCCTGGACTGGATGGTTTCTCCCTTTTTCTTTTTTTCAAACCTATTGGCATCTCATTCAAGAGCACATTTTTAATGGAGTTAAAGAATTCTTTGGTTCTAGAAAACTTCTTAAAGAGATGAATGGTACTTTTTTGGCTCTAACACCCAAAAAATTTGGGGCTAATAATGTGGACCAATTTAGACTAATCAGTCTTTGCAATTCTTTTTATAAGATCATCTCTAAAGTTCTTACTCTTAGGATTTTGTCTTTATTACCTAGTCTAATTTTGAGACAGTAGAACAGGTTTGTTCTAGGTAGGAAGATATTGGATTCTATTATCTTAGTGCATGAAAATATTCACCCTTTACCAAATCTAAGAAAGAAGGTTTCTTATTAAAGTTGGATTTATCAAAGGCATACGATAGGGTGGACTAGGATTTTTTAAGTGTGGTCTAGAAGCTTTTGGGTTCAATAAAAGATTTTGGAGCTGGTGTGTATGTTGGTTTCCTCTGTACCCTTTTCTATTCTGTTAGTGGATCTCTGACTCCTTTCTTCCAGGCTTCTCATGGTTTAAGAAAAGGTGATCCATTACCTCCTATTTTATTCATCCTCATGGCTGAGTTTTTGGGTAGATTTGTGGAAAAAATGGTTCAAAAGGAGGAATTTGTAGTTTTAAGACCTTCTTCTAAGGATTTAACCTATTCTCATCAACAATTTTTGGATGACTCAATTGTGATGAGAGAAGATTCGGTCAAAAATGTGAGGAATATTATAAAGGCTCTTGAGTATTATGGGCAAGCCATAGGATATATTTTTAATTGGAACAAAAGCCTACTCTATTGCATTAATGTTAATGTGAATAGACAAATATATATATATATATATATGGGATGTGAGGTTGGCATCCTTCTGGGGTCATATTTTGGATTACCTCTTTGTCGTGACCCTCCTGAGCCCTTCTAGAGTTCTTTGATTGAAAAAATCCACTTAAAGTTAGGTGGATGGAAAGGATCCCTCCTTAGATAGGCTGGTAAGATAATTGTTCTAAAATCAACTTTATAGAGTATGCCCCTATATTCTTTGAGTGTTTTTAAGATACCTAGAAAGTATACTTTGGCCTTTGAAGAAATCTAGAAAAATTTCTTATGGACTGCTATGGAAAAGAAGAAATGAATGGATTTGATTGCTTGGGATAAGGTTTGTATGCCCATTGAGAAAGGAGGTATGGGTCTAAGAAATATTAATAGCATGAATGATTTTTTACTTGATAAGCTTATTTGGAGATTATATAATGGAGATGGAGAATTGAAAGACATATGGAATGATAAATATAATAGGGAGAACCCAAGCTTCAATCTTTTCCTTCGTAGTGAGGATACTCAAGGGGGTTATGTGATTTGGAAGAAGGCTCAAAAAAGTAAGCAAATTATCAATAAATGGGTAACATGGAAGGTTGGAAATGGTACGACTATTCAATTCAATTGTAGGATGACATATGGATTCTTGATCATGCTCTGAGTTCATATAAGAAGTGGAATGGGTATATGGATAAATGTAAGAATATTTTGGGGACTTATGTTGTCGATTATTGGGAAGAAGATAAATGGGTGGACCTTGCCAAAGGAGATGAGGCTCTTAATGACCTTAACAAAATGTTGAATGTTGTCTTTTTAGTTCATAAGGGGTATTCTTTAATATGGAAATTTAATCCTAATGGATTATTTTCTATCTCATCTCTTTATGGTAATACTTTTGGAGACTGTGACGTGCCTTGTTGGGCTAAAGCCTAGTTTAAGGGCTTCACACCCAAAGTTAACATATTTTTTTGGATCTTATTGTAGGATAAAATCCTTACTATTGACAATTTAATAAAGGAAGGTATGTGTCATGTTAATAGATGTTATTTTTGCAAGGAAGAGGAAGAGTCGATTAATCATTTAACCATTTATTGCTCTTACACTAGAAGGTTATGGGAGACGATTTGTAGCCTTTTGGATGTGGTATGGGTTCCCCCCCATAGTATTCAAGGTTTATTATTATCCTAGAAGTCTCCTTCTCATAAAACTTTGCTTATTAATTTATGGGATTTCATTCTTTCATATCTACGTTTGGGTTTTTGGAAGGAAAGGAATGATAGGGTTTTCAAGGGTAAGGAGACTACTTCAAATTAGATATTTTATAAGATTAAGCATATGGTGATTGAGAATATTAGGATAATCTTGAAATTTCAAGAGCCTCATGATGAGTGGGAAGCCAAAGTGATTCAGAATTGGAACTTGGAAGGGATCAACTACTCTCAGAGTGATAGTAACCTTAGAAATTTGGCTAGGTGGGATTGTCCACCATAGGGATGGTATAAGATTAATTTTGATGGGGCCTCAAAGGGAAACCCAAGGATAGTGACTTGTCGTATTATTAGAAATAAAAATGGGGATAGTTTGGGTGTTATGGCTATTCCTATTGGGGATCAAACCAATCATGTTGCGGAAGCTAATGCGGCTCTCTAAGGTCTTTTATTTTCCAAGAGCATTTGGAGAAAACTTTGCTATTAGGGGATTCCATTAATATTATTAATTTTCTTAATAAATTTAATAAGCCCTCTTGAACCATCCATAATATTATTTGCAAGGTTATTAATTTGATTAGTTCCTTTGAGGAATGTGTTATCACTCATAACTTTAGAGAAACCAACAAATTGGTCGACTAGGTTGCGAACGTAGCATGCAAAAGCCATACAAAGATGATATGAAATTATGGTGACAACATCCATACTGATGGAATATCTTTGATAGAGTACACCAAGATTGGATGTATGAAAAATATTTTTAGTAATGATGGAAATGATATTTAGGAACAACTACAATTTGCTTAGTAATGGCGAGTTGTGGGTTTTGATTATCTTTGATGAGACAACATTCATTACCACATAGATTGTGGGTATTTCTACATAAGAGAAAACTTTGCTACTATTTTGACATAGAGATTTTGACTTCATCTAATCTTGTTAGGACAGTTAGGAATTATTGTAGTTTGAGGAATATGGATGGTAATAGAAAGAGGGTTGAGCCCACATGTTGGAAGGAATGGAAGCAGAAAATTGAAATTTGGGATATTTTAGAACAAGGTCAGTTTATGGGCTTCATGGAGAAGTTAAAGGGCAGTAATCTATCCATAACCTACTAGTTTATCAAGACATTAAAAAATGGAAGCATCTTGTTTGAAAACCAGAGAACGAATGTCACTAAGGATATTATAGTTGAAGCCACTAGTCTTGATATGGATGGAATCAACTGTTATAGGGATAGGAAGTTGTTTGATCATGATGTTGATGAGTTTGCAGAGTCAACAATGGAGAGAAACAAGTTGGTCAAAATTAGCAACTCATATTTTAGCCCTCATTCTATTTCCAGACCATGGAGGTTTATTATGTTTGTTATGATTAAATACCTGACCCTTGATGGTCATTTTAGAAAGATTTTTGGGCACTACTTTATGCCGGTAAATCATTTTAGCCAAAAGGTTAGAATTAATTTCCCTTTATGCTTGAGGCAGTCACTAGATAATACCATTTTAGCTATCTAGAACAACCCTAAGGGGGATCATGCTTTCCATGAGGGTTTGATGGTGTTGATTATGAATCTTCTTAAAAACTAAAAAAGTGGACAGAACTCGTATTAGTAAAAAAACTTTGGAACGTGATATAGAGAGGAGTGATCAGGATGAGGTTTATGGAGAGGAAACAAAGGAGGAAGAAGATGAGATGGTTGACAAGAAGAAGAAAAACCTTTCACCTAGGAGCTCATCTATTAAGAAAAGGAAGAGTAAGGAAGTGGATTATGAGATGGGGACCGGATCTAATGAGAACCTTGAGGAGGATAAAGGAAAGAAAACCAAAGGCAAAACTAGTATTTTTACCAGAACCAATGTGAAGAAGATTGGCATGGCTATGAATATCCCTTCAGATGATGAGCCTCTAATAAAAAAGGAGCTGATATGTAATAAATTGTTATCTCAAGGGAAGGCTAAGGAGAAAAGACATCAAGGAGGAATATATTGAAAGAGGCACTATGGATATGGATGAGGATAACCTAAATTAGAGCAAGGCCCATGATGAACATGGGTATATGAAGGGAATCCTTGGAAACCTAGGCGTGATGAAAAGGGACATTAGTAGTACGAAAGAACATTTGTAGGATATCAAGAGGGATTTTGATCAATTAAGTAGGACTCATAGATGTGAGAGGACTCTTGGTCAACATGTGGATAGACTCTTAGATGTTATTGGAAATGTAGAAGAATCAAGAATTTAATGAAGAGAGTCCCACCTCTAGAAGCAAAGAACAAAGCTATGGAACAAATGATGAAGTATATGCATAAAAATATGATGTTATGTGAAATAAAGTTGACTAAACTTGTAGACTAGAGTTGTTCCATCTTGAAGACTATAGAAGATAAGATTAAGATTTTGTTGGACAAACTGGAACAAGGCAGAATTCAAGGTTTTAAGGACATGAAAGAGGATCAAGGCCCTAGTAAACTTACAAGGGATAATTCAAAGAAGACAAAGGTTATGGATGATAAAGAAATTGATGAGCTTAAAGCCTATGCTGTGAACATAAATATCCTTGCATATTAGGCTTCTAATTTACTGAAGACCTTATAGTTGTCCCAGTGCTATCTTTTTGTTGTCTTTTCCTATTTGTTGTATTAAGGTTACTCGACATTTTTTTTATTTTATTTTTTGTGTTGATGCACAATTCCTTGTGGGCTTTCTAAGCTTTTTAGTTTGATACTATGTAAAGGGTTTTGGGTCCTTTCAAACCTGTTTCTACTTAATCAAAACAACAATTTGGCATCTTGCACTTTGATTTAAATTTTCAAAGTAGTTATTCCAAATCTTTTCATCAATGTCAATTAGAAACTTTAGTTTCCTACTAATTATTCTAGGATCTATGTTGATATATGTGCATGCTCTATATATTTCCATTACTTGCGTTATGTGCATTCATCATTTCAACTTGAGATGTCACATTAGGGGCATCAAGTGACATAAGTGCATTTTTCATAATCATTTCAATTGATGTATGTTAAATTTTTTTTTTATCAAATTAGTTGTTTTTGTGACATCAATATCACTAGGTAGATTTTCATTACTTAGATTGGAGGCATTTGATGATGTACCTTAACGTAATCTCCTCATACACTCCTTTGTATTTGTCTTTGTTTCCTCTCATTTTTCAATTGTTCCTCTCCTTTTCTTTCCCATGATTGTAGATGAAAATTACTCTACAAACCATAATATGAATAAAATACATAATAAAATACAAAATTAAACAAATTTGCATGATTATTTTATGCTTAATCATAAGATACTAACATAAAATAAGATGTTGGAACATGAAAAATATAAAATTTAGCATTTCCAAGCATTAGAAAAGATTACCCTTACATACCTAGTATAGAAATACATGTATAACAACATTAGAATCTAGTGGACCATAGAAAAACAACAAAATAACCATTGACATGCTATTTTATTTACAGTTTTCAATAACTTAGTCAACTTATTGAGTTCTGAATGCATTATCCATATGGACTAATAACCTGATCAGGATTTGTATAGCTCATAAGAGAGTGAGAGAGAGAGAGCGAGAGAGAGAGAGAGAGAGAGAGAGAGAGAGAGAGAGAGAGAGAGAGAGAGAGAGAGAGAGAGAGAGAGAGAGAGAGAGAGAGAGAGAGAGAGAGAGATTAGGGGATAGGATAAAGAGCAAGAATGAGAATTTGTGAGAGAGAGAGAGAGGGGGGGGGGAGGATTAGAGGATAGGATAGAGAGAGAGGTAAAGGCAGGAGAGATATTAGGAGAAAGGATAGAAAGAGTGAGAGAGAGAAGGGGATGAGAGAGAGAGAGAGAGACAGAGAGAGAGACAGAGAGAGAGGGGGGGGGAGGGGGGAGGGAGAGAGAGATTAGGGGAATGGATAGAAAGATTGAGAGAGAGATTAAGGGAAATGATAGATAGACTGATAGAGAGGGACTAGGGGAAAGGGGAGAGAGAGAGAGAGAGAGAGAGAGAGAGAGAGAGAGAGAGAGAGAGAGAGAGAGAGAAGGGGATAGAAGAAAGAGAGGGGGATAGGATAAAAGGAGATTGTGTGTGTGTGTGTGTGAGAGAGAGAGAGAGCAGTTAGGGGATAGGATAAAGAGGGAAAATGAGAGAGGGAGGATTAGACAAAGACAAGGATTAGGGAATATGATAGATACTTATTTAATATAATAAATAACCCTCTCTCTCTCATTTACTCACTCAATCTAACCTTGTGTAGTAGTAATACAAAACCTGACTGGGTTTTGTACCGATTGTGTTCTGAATGCATTTTTTATTTTCCTGACTTGATCGATTTATTTCAATCCAAAAAATCCAATCAGGTTATGGCTTGGCGATAGCATAGAGAAATGACCCAAAGGCTTGGGAGACTATTTTCCATGCATTTTTTTCTGTTAGACATGTTTTCATATTCTAAGATGAATTCTCATCTTTGTCTTCATCAAGTATGCTAATGCTAAAGTGAGTATCTCTAAAATCACCACCATAATCTTACACATCTTCTTAGCTTTCTAACCATATAATTTTTATTTTTTTTGGATAACATTAACATTGTAAACTTTAATTACATTTACAAATGCCTTGACATTTCTCACAGACATATCTCTACCATTTTTTTAAATAACTTTTGATATACTTAACCAAATTGAAAATAAATCACATATTGCTATTCTGCATTTGATTATGTACACATTTTGAAAAAAAATCCATTTTCAATTATTTTAATACAAGTTACGCTCAGTACATGAATAGGTACCAAAATTTTAGGATGTAGTCTATTCAATATGGCACAAGAAGAGATATCCCAATAATACATTAGAGTGGCACTTTATCTCAACATGTTTGCATAAATTCTTACAAAAAGTGTTAGTAAAGATCAAAAAATGCATACGTCATATACAACAAAAATTATAGCTCACAATAAGGCATCACAATCAACAAAAATGATCTTCATACCTATTACACACAAGTTATCCCCTAGTTTGTAAAAATGCAAAAAATAGAGAGAGATAAACCTAGAGAAGAATCATGAAGGAAAGCCAGCATCAATGGAAAGTACAGAAAATAAGCTTTCCAGTGATATAATGTTTTGAAAAATGGAGTTTAGATGCTCATGTTATGCATGTTGGAGTGAAAAATAGAACCATGGTCTTTGACTACCAAAACATGCAATCAAACTGCATCAAAATACTAAACAACCTACACCAGTGTATAGCTCTTAGAAGCAGCTTTCCAATGATATTTTGTTTGCTGAAAAAAATGTTTGTATGCTCAAGTTATGGCAAAAAAGCCAATAGTAGGTCAAAAAAGGACCTAAAGGCTTGTAGGTGAGTAATGCAATGGGTGACATCATGATGATTTTAGCATGACACTATCTAAAATTTGATAGCCATATGGTCGTCATGGCAAAAAAGGACTGGCAGGTGGAAATGATGTGTCAGCTAACTAGGTGTTGACTGCATGTTGATAGTCCATCCATGTGGTCATGGGCCCCTTGTGATGACATCATGCTAACATTAGCATGTCATAGGGGGAAAACTCCCCCCCTTGGAAACAAAATTCTTGCAATGCAAAAAAAATCCCTAAACTCGTAAAAATAATTTAGGTGCCATTAAAATTTGGCTGATGGTCAGAAAAAGAAATTTCGTGGCTGAGAAGAACTTTCTATTGGCTCGGGTAGCTATTTTTTGGTTCCTCTAAGTGGTGGTTTCTGGGTGGTGAAAAGGGTTGCAGGTTGAGCAATTATTGCATGGGTGTGAGTAGCTAGTTGCATCAAGGTTGCTGGTGGCCAAGAGAACTAGCACTGAGTAGGAGGAAGCACCACTCGAGAAATAGTGTTGGGTGGTGAGGGAGAGCCGTAGGTGGCCCGAAAGGCAGAAAAACGCTATTGGTAGATCATTCGTTTAGGTGCTACTAGGTTGCAAAGTGGTGAAGGGAGTTGTAGGTAGTGCTAGGGCATGAGTTGTAGTGGAGGAGAAGAGCACTGCAAGGCATGGAGGTTACCGGGGCACTGTAGGGAACACGTACTTGTTGGTCACAGAGGAAGCCATCAGTGGAGGTTGCGAGTTACAAAGGGGGTGCGAACAGGAGTTGTAGTGGCTAGCGAGAGTGGGCGGCTGCGTGTTGTAGAGGTAGTAAGGGTCATAGAGGAAGTCATTGGTAGAGGTTGTAGAGAAGCCACCATCGGTAGAGGAGGAGAAGTGAGGCCAAGGAAGAGCTAGGGCCATCAGCAGTGGTAGCAGTAGGTCTGTAGATAAGATTATATATATATATATATTGTAATGGTGAACTATTTTTAAAACAAAAGATTCACCTTGTTGTGCGTGCAAGGGCATAATGGCCTTTAGGAAAAAAATAAATAAAAAATTTGCCTCCCATTCCAAATGCGTCCAAAATGGACAAATTTTATATGGAAATGAGGATTTTGACATGCTAGGAATCTAATTATGAGGTATGTTTGGGCCTAAGCTCCTTAAAAAAAAAGCTCCTCTCCATATCCAACTAGAAAACTTTTGGATCCTTCAAATATGTCAAAAGATCCATATTTCTTCAAACATGAGCGAGTACCTTTTAGATGCAAGGTTTTGATACCATGTTAGAGTTTAGAGTCAAGGTGATAATCCAAAAACAAAAATACAAGATACGAGGAATAATTGAAGCAACAACACAAATATGCTCTCAAATATGCAATGAACTATATTAAGAGAAAAAAATTGAATAATAATGTTACATTTTAATGTGTTTTGAAAATACAAGGTTTGAACATCCTTATAAAGTATTTCAACCTTTCACCAAGGGGCAAGATTGGCAGAGCCAACCATGTCATCCACTAGGGTAGGATAGGGGCAACCTAGTCATCCACCAAGGTAGGATAGGGGTCAACCTTGTCATCCAAACCACAGAAGTGGGATAGAGTGATAGGGTTATTACACATCCACCCACAAGGAGGATACGGTGACAAGGCATGCTCATCCACTCATGAAGTGGTAGGGTTGCCTTGTCATCCACCCTAGGGATAACATTTATTAATAAAAAACTTTAATAAATGTTTTATGAAAAAGAAAGAAAAATTCATAAGGGAAAATAGTAAAGAGATTAACCTTTTACATTACCAAGAGGTAAAACATTAACATCTTTACTACTCAAGAGTAAAGGTTAACAAACCAAGTAACTCTAACATTTCCTTCTTCTCTTTCATATTCACTCTCATCTCTTACAACAAGATTCATCCCTTTTCATAATTGTTATTGCAATGCTTGTAATTTTCTCTAGAGGGCTCTAAAACCCTCATATGTAATACCTCTGACTCTTCCACCATGTTCCCTTCACGGAGGTAGTTTTTGTGCTTTTATTGAAATCATAGTGCAAACATTCTCACAATCAACACTTTTTTTGCATGCCCATCCCAAACCACAATCCTAGCACAAATAGTCTCATAGTTAGTGATCTTTTTACACACTTAGGAACTCTTGCTCCAATACAACTTGACGAAGGATGGTTCCTTTAATAAGGAAAATACAAATGAAAAATATAGAAACAACATCAATTTGAGAGAATAAAATATGGGCTTCTTATTATCTCCACAACTATGGAATTACAAAGTTCAAAATTGCAATATGCAAACCCACATGTGTGCCTTCCTTCCAATAGATTGCAAGATAGAGCTATGACTTTCACCCCAAATTTTCCTAGACAACATTTAGGGATTCCTTATATAGGCATTTATTATTACTCGAGAAGGTTCTAGATAGAAAGCTTTAACTCTTGAGGCTGGCCAACCTCACATTATATTAATTTATTACACTTTATAAAGTATAGTCAGTTCAGGACAATTTACAGATTACATTTTTTTGATATTCCACTTTTGAAAACCATAACTAAAAAACTATTAACCTGATGGATTATTATAACCCTTTTTCAAAAAGATAGCTCATTTTCTACATAGATGAATCACACAAGTGTTAATCAACCATGGTTTGATTTCATTTTGGAGCCATTTAGGCCTTCATCACTAAGCCTAAAGTTTGGATAGTCAAAACTCGTATTAAAAATCTACAATAACTGCACTATTTCATATGATAATAGCAATATAACTCATCTAGAAAGGTGATGTATGTAAAATGAACCTCCAAATATGAAATTAGAACAAATGGAGCTCAGTGACCTTACACCCACAATGCTCCAACATCATATATTTGGGAGGGAAATCAAAGAGAAAATATAGGTATAGAAGAAGGTCATACATAAGAAGTCATAATTTCAATATAGGAATTCCATTGGAATTGGGGATGGTAGTTTACATCTCATTATCATGGGGAAGATTCAAAGGTCTTTCCTTTTCTTTTACACATTTGCTACACTCACATGTCAAAACAATATGATTGGATAGATAGATTCATTGTGGAAGATGGTGTTGGAGTCTATGAAAATGAGTTTTATATGAATATTGGAGGTTACAAAATCTTCTAGTTTGGACTTGATGGACATTCAAAATGACATGGAGCCTATTTGCCCCTATTTTATGCCAGTAAGGTAACATGGGTTTATTAATATTATATTTTTATGTAACTAAGTAGGAAAACACCCTTTGGTATAACAAACTAATAATTGTGTTGCTTAGGATATATTTTATCAGTTGATTAATGACTACTTCTCTCCATTAGATGTATTTTGTAATGATGTAGATGTATATTTTATTTTACTTTACAAAAATGATTTCATCTCTTTACATTTCATGTCTACGCCCTTTCTATCTTTATGATTTCTTGACTTTTTAGAGCTTTGTCCTTAATATAAGTGCAAGATGTAGTGCTTAGATTATATACAAATTAGGATCGTATGCAGAAGAAGGGTAGGATGAGGAAAAAAATAGAAGGAAGGTGTAAAAACTTAATTTTAGACTAAAAATTGATTATTTGAATGTATCTATGTACTTTATGATGCATCAAAAATTAGCCATTTATCTATCAAAATTTTAAAAATACAATTTTTTAGAGTAATATTATAAAATTATTTTTAAATAAATAAATCTAAAAAGATTACATAATCAATATTATAAATTCATCTTTAAATTAACTTAAAATAAAATAAAATAAAATTAGATAACCATTAATGAAAATCATAAAATATGTAACACCGGATATATTTATCATCCTAAAAAAGGCAAGTAGAATGAAAAGAAGAAAAGTGAAAAATGTGAAAACTTTTTCACTCAAAAGCAGATATGCAATGCAATCGTGTGCATGTACATCCTAAAAAACTAAGGCTTTCAAAATCTTTCCTTGAATCTCTACCAGCCAATAGATCAAATAAAACTATTTTCAGAGGCAAACATGCTCTAGAACCTTTGGTTGACAATCTTCAAGAGATTCCAACCTTTGTAGTAAAGACTTCAAACTCTTTTGCCATATTAGCTTCCTTGTAGGATCCATAGGCAAGTGATGTTCAAGATAGCATCCGTAATCTAGGAGTCAACATTTGTGCTAGCCAGCCCCATTCTCATAAGCTCTCAAGAAAAGATCCCCCTCTTATCCATTCTACTTTTATCTTAGATAAGTAGATTTATTTCTTTAACCTAACTAAATATGCTAGCTCCAACCTAAACCCCATTTATGCCTAGCAGACAGGTTTTTCCATTAAACTATCCATTGGTCAATCAATCTCTATTCAAGAATCCCTAGCTCCTAATACTTTGAAAGCCTACATTCCTCCTCGTCATATGTTGTCAACCTATTGCCCTTATTTCCATCCTACTACTTTGCCCCCTCAGTCCCATAGCCATGCATCATTAGATCTTGGAGTTAAGGTCCTAATTATTAGTGACCAAGATAGTGAAGATTGTTGGCAGGAATGCCAAGAGTATGGTCTGTTCGCTTTGTGGAATGGCCCTAATGAAGAGTTGCATAACAAAATTGGTTGGCTGGAGGACTTATGTGGCTATAAGGTAAGTATTTCTCACTATACTGATACATTATTTTACATACATTGTAGTGAGGAGCTTGTGAAAAAAATCTTTCTATATGATTCTGATTGTTTTTTCAAAGGTCATGTAGTTAAATTTTTTGAATGGACACCAAACTATAATGAAGATAACTTAAATTTTTTAATTCCAACCTAGTTTTGCATAAACCATTTCCCTCCAAAGTTAAAATAGATATGCATCATTAAAAGGATATGATGCTCAATGGGAGACTTGATTAGATTAGATGCCTCCATTGAGTGTTGTAACAACATAAAACTCCTAATCAAATGTAGAGAAAATAATATGACTCTTAAACACATCAAAATTATCACTAATAGATCGATATAAAAACTAAACTTTCAAAGCTATGAAGGAAAAGTTATAGAGATAATCAAGCTTGATCACAAGTAGAAAATCTCATTTAGAACTTTGCAAGCCACATCAGGTATAAATGCTTCCTTCCCCATGATCAAAATAATTCACCAAAGAATGAAGCAAAAGGAGTTCTTAGTTGAGGGAGATGTTTTAACGGTCATAAGAGATAACTCAGGCAATAAAATGGTAGAAAAGTTAAATAAGGCTAAATCAAAAAATGATAATAGCCTAACACTCCAAATTAATGGAAATCAAAAGGAAAGATTCACAACATCACAAGAGAATAGCAAAGGAAGTCTTCAATCAGAAATACCCAAAAGCACAAATAAGAGAAAAGAAAAAGTGTATTCAATAGATATGTTCGAGCAAGAAGACCTCAACTTTAGCTTGAAGAAGCCCCCCAAATCAGACAAGCAGTCCAAAATACAAAACATAATTGTTTGCAATAAAAAATCTAAAAGAAAAGGAAAGAAATCCAAGGAAAGAAAAGGTCCTACAAAGTTAGTCAACAAATAGGAGAATTTTGATTTAGAAACCAACATTAAGGGTACTAAGAGCTCAGTTAATCCACTAAAAAATATTGCTGAAATGTAACACTCATCCTTATATTGAGAAGCTTCAACTAGTGGAAAGATTAAACATATTGAAGACAATTCAAAGGTACAAAGGCAAGAGTCTGAAGAACCCTCTTTGGTTATCTTAACATCTGACAAGAAGACTTTGAAGTGGCTAACCAAATTCTGGCAGATTCCCACCCAAGGAGAGAGTCTCTTGAAAAAAAACTCAAAAAAAATCATCTCCAGAGGAAACAGGCCTAAAGATATCCCAATGCAAGACTTCCAAGATTTTTTAAATAAGGAGCTAGAGGAGAATGAAGACATTGAAGCAAAAGCTTTAAAAGAGGATGAAAAGAAAAATCTAGAAAGGCTCTCAAAGGAGCTAATCTAGGCATTTGACTTTGAAAATGAAGACAAAAGTAGTATTTCATAGAAAGAACAATGTTTGTAGCAAGTACTGCAGTTGGGAGGAGATAATTATACTTTTGAAGATCTCAGAAGAGACCTATTATCTTTTGAGGAAGAATATAAGCCAGACAAAGACAATTATGACATGGTAGCAAGGAGGTTATTTGAGGTTGAGGACAGAGCCACCATGGATCTCAAAAACATAATAGAATAGATACTACAAGAGTTAGGAAATGAAGAAAAGGAGGTCAAGGAGAGTAATCAATCTGAGATAGTGAAAAGTGCACAGGAGAATATGGGACAACTAGGCATAATAATAAACCAAGAAGGGGTTAAATCCCCTAATTTTGGTAGGATAAAATCCAAAAGAGGAAGAAAATACCTCAAGGAACTTAAAGAAGTGAATGGTTAGGCCCAAGAGTAGCAAAAAATCAGCTAGTTTTTTAACATAGGGAAGGGGAAGATCCTTCCAAAGGAACCATGAAGACCACCATGTGGAATGCTAGGGACTTAAATGCCCCTAGAAAAAAAAGATTACTAAAAAAATATATAAAATTATTTGAATCTAAAATTGTTTTATTACAGGAAAATAAGCTAAATAAGACAGAAGGAATTAGATTAGGTAAGAAGCTAGGCAACTAGAGTATTACTATGCAAGAATTTTTAGGTGCATCTAGGGGTTTAGGTTTCATTTAGAATCATAGGAAAGTAACCATAGATATTTTAAGTATAAAAAATAGTTGGATTAGTGGTACAGTCAAAAGCCTAAAATCCTACCTCAAGTTTATTCTAATCAACATTTATGGTCCAACTAGCAATTTAGAGAAAAAATTAGTCTTGGAAGAAATCGGCCAATTCATGAAGGATCATCAGAATAGTATAATCTTACTAGGAGGATATTTCAATACCATTTTAAACCTAAATGAAAAAATAGGGGGGTCTCAACAGATCCCTAAATCTTTTAAAGATTTTTAAAAATGGTGCGATTTCCATAATCTAATAGATATCCCATTTAATAATGGGAATTTTACATGGAAAAACAAATGAAAGGATTTTGCGTATATAGCTGAAAAATTAGATAGGTTTTTCATTAAAGGAGATATAGATGTAAATATCTTAAATATTCAATCTTCGATTCTACTGATTGTTGGCTCTAACCACCTCCTAGTTAGAAATGAATTTTTTGAGCCTCATAAACCTATTAGAAATTGATTTAAATGCGAAAAAATGTGGTTTTTAGATTCTATTTTTTTAGATAATATTAAGGAGTGGTGGTCTCAAGCTAATTTTTAAGGATCTAGGATGTTTATTTTTTTGTCTAAAATGAAGATGCTCAAAGAAAAGATTCTTAGATGGAACAAAGAACACTTCAACAACATTTTTAAAGAAAAAATGGACATCGAAGATAAATTAAAAGAATTAAATCTATAAATTATTAAGAAAGGTATGAATAATGATAGCTATCTTTTAGAAAAATAATTGCTCGCTAAACAAGAGGATATACTATCCAAAGAAGAAATTTTTTGGAGACAAAAGTCACGAGAAAGGTGACTAGAGGAGGGAGTTTGGAACACCAAATTTTTCCATAACTCTACCCTCTATAATAGAGCCAAAAGTAAAATATCAAGTATTCGAAATCATTTGGGTATATCAATTGATAAATCAAATGAAATTTCAAAGATTTTTGTGGATCATTTTTAGAAAACATTAAATAATTTTGAAGGGTCAAATAGAGAGGCTCAAGCCAACTTGCTTGAAGTGATCCCTAAATTGGTCATAATGGAAGACAATAAAGCATTAAACTAACCCATAATGTTGGAAGAAGTCAAAACGGTGGTGTTCAACATGAATCCTGATAAATCACCAGGTCCAAATGGATTTAAGGCATTTTTCTATCAGAAATGCTAGGACATTATTGGTATAGATCTGTGGAAAGCTGTTAAAGCATCAAGGAATGGTGGATCTTTGTTATTTGAAATTAATTATTCCTTTCTCACTCTAATTCCTAAAAATAAAAACCTTGAGAGTCTAGGAGACTTTAGGCCCATTACACTATGTACCACCATTTATAAAATATTTTCAAAGATATTAGCAAACAGACTAAAATTAATCCTTTTGAAGATTATTTCTAAAGAACAAACAGGTTTCGTAATGGGTAGATCTATTCTGGATGGCATTCTTACGATTCAAGAAACTGTTAACTTAGCCTAAAAGAGTAAAGAGGCATGTATGTTCATGAAGGTTGACATCCAAAAGGCCTATGATATGGTGGATTGGTGTTTCCTTTGCAAAACCCTAGAAGCTTTCAAGTTTTCCCATCAATGGATTAACCTAATTTACAAATGCATCTCCTGTACAAAATTTTTTCATTATTAATGGGTCCCCTGAAAGTTTTTTTGAAACCTCTAGGGGCATAAGACAAGGAGATCAGCTATCTTTGTTCCTGTATATATATATATGGCTAAAGCCTTTAGGAGATCTCTCACTAAGGCTTATAACAAACAAGAGATTAAAGGTATTACCATCACAAGGAATATTCCTAACTCATCAACAATATGCAAATGACATGATTCTGCCATGTAAAAGCATAGTGAAAGAGGTGATTGTTTTAAAATCCATCACAGAGTGCTACATGAATGCATCCAACCAGAAAGTGAATGATTCAAAATTGAAGATATATTTTATTAACATAGATTCAAAAGTGGAAACATAGATCTACCATATTATGGGACACAAAAAGGATTCATTCCCATGCAAGTACCTTGGCATTGAGTTAGAGAAGTGTGTGAAGTCTAGTAAGGTAATGTATAATACACTAGAAAAATTGGAGGCTAGGATTGGGTGTTGGAAAGTTAAGTGGCTCTCAAAAACTATAAATAGTATCAAGATAAGTTCAATTTTATTGGCCATTCCTACGTACCCTCTCTCCTACCTCCCTCTACCCAAGAATCTTCATCATTAGTTAGAGTCAAAACTTAGAAAGTTCCTTTGGAATGATTGTGAGGAATCCAAAAAACTAGCCCTCATAAAATGGGACACTATTTGCAAACCTAAGGATTGTGGAGGATTAGGAATTAAAAACTTACAATGACAAATTGAAGCACTAGGGGCTAAATTAATATGGCACCTCTACACGAAAATACAAAACAAATGGGTTAAGATTATGTAAAATAAGTACCCGAGTCAAGAAGACCCTCTATTGATTTTTAGAATGAAGACCCTTCCTAAAGGACCAAAAAGTTGGAACTTTATGGTTAAGTGTTGCCACCTCATTGGCAGATACCTAACTTGGGATGTTGGTAAGGGTGATGAAGCCCTTTTTTGAGAAGACTCCTAGGATGGTCACCTGCCAATAGATAGCAGTGTACTCCTAGGAGACCTCAAAGAAAAACTAATTATTATATGGGGTAGTAAAGTTAGAGACTACAAAGAAAAGATCACTATGGAAGAATATTCTAAATGGATTTGGAAACTACTAAGAGACATAGAGATGAATTCAACTGCTACAAAGGCATGCGAAAAGATCATACAAGATAGGAAAGTTAAGCAGGTTTAGAGGAAGAACAAGCTCATCTAGGTGGCATCAAATGATGGAAAGTATAGTGTGAAAAATAGATACAAAGCACTGATAAACTCAAAAAGATGGGATGAAGTAGAAATCCCACTTAAACTTTGTTGGAACCCTACTTGTTTACCAAAGGCACGATTTTTCTTATGGCTGGCATTTAAAAATAGGGTTTTGACGGTAGACAGATTTTGTAAACTAGATTTCAAAGGCCCCTTAACATGTGCTCTTTGTAAGCATGATAGTGAGAATGATGACCATCTATTATATAACTACCCATACTCTAAAGTCTATTGGGATTGGCTTAAATAGTGGTTAGGATGGTCTTCTTTGTTACCTAAATCATTGACTAATATTTTCAAGGGCTAGCCCACTAACCTACGTAAGGGAATCTATAGTAAACTGTGGAACGTTTTCCCTTCCATCCTTGTGTGGGAAGTCTGGAAAGAAAGGAATAGAAGATTTTTTTGTGGTATACAATTAAAATCAAAAGAGTTAGTCCAAAAATATAAGCTAGCATAGTTGAAACAGCTAACTCCCATCTCAAGAAATCTAGAATAGAAGAAGGCTCCTTTTCTATCTAGGATAGCCAAATTAAAAATGTATGGCCTAATTTGATAAATCCTCCTCTTCTCTATTTTAAGAAAATAAAGGAGGCAAGGGAAAGATGTAAGTGGAATCCCCGTCCGAAGGGATGGGAAAAGCTTAACTTTGATGGGGAAGCTAGAGGTAATCCAAGGACAACAGGAATTGGATGCATCATCAATGATGACATAGGCCAATGAATTTCTAAAAACCCCAAGTCTATTAGCCTTACTTCAAATAATTTGGTAGAGCTCAAAGCACTGGAAGAAGGGTTGAAGCTCTATCAAAATTTTGGATTATCAAATATTTTCATTGAAGGTGATTCTCAATTCTTTTTAAATACAATAAGGAATAGAGCTACCCCCAATTGGGTCCTTAACTCCAAGTTAGAAGAAGTCATTAATCTATTAGATAGGTTTGAGAAAATTAGGATCTACCATATCTTTCCAGAAGGTAATCTAACAAAGGAGTTGATGTGTAAACCTCTTGGGATTTAGAGATGGATTATGAGTTATACGTTATAATTTTTACCATAAGCTTTAAGTGTCATCTATATGTAAGGTGTACCTGGTATCTTGTTAAAGATATTACTTAGGATAGCTAGATTAGGTAAATCATATATAAGGATAGGTGTTATTGGGACATTAGCAACTTATAGTACATCTTACTTTATAAACTTTTTGTGTGTTACATAGCAGTTAGGTGTATAGGTGGTGGTTAAGGGTTGGTACTTTTAAGACATTATGGAATTTAAATGAACTTGCGGGGTTCTTTTAACATATTACCAGCTATAAAGTAGTAGATTATTATTAGGATTGAAAAATATATTTAGGCTTTTGTCATTCCTTTTAATGATGTATGTTTGTCTCTTAGTTGAAGCCTGTCTGCTTCATAATTCCTAGGTGACGTCAAGTTTCTTAGATAGTGCAGGATTAGTCAAGGAACTTCTAGAGACCTCACTGATTTTTTTATTCCTTTTGCTGAAATTTCCCTTTATTTTTCATTCAACTTGTTATTTCATAGACATGGACACAAACATCTATGTTTTTCACACAGAAGAGGTCTGCACTATGGCCTTTTGAGGCAATATAAAACTTGAAAGATGGAATCAAATTCTTAAGTCAACTAATGGGATGACTCATATTGTGATTAGCAAGGAAATTGGCGAAGGCTTCTTCAATTATTAATACACTTGGAGGATGAACATCGACATCATAGGTACATTTATCAGATGTATGGCTAAAGCTAAGATCAACAAATGGGTCATGGTAAGACATTGTTTGAATATTTTTTACCCCATTTGGTGCCAAGGAGTAATAGAAGTCATCATGAGCCTGGATTAAAATTTAAGAGTGCCCCTCCATGAGATGTACATGAATCATCCACCACAGAGCCTTGTTGTGGAAAATATACCCAAGAGGCTTACCTTAATAACAAGGGACATGGCAGCTTTAAATATGGTCTGGCCTAAAATGGAATCTTGTTTTCACTTCCTCCTTCATTGGAGAAGGATCATGATGGATACTGGATACGAACGGATCAGCAATTACCTCAGCCTTTTTAAGGCTTATATTCACCTAGGAGTGGGATTTGGTAATCTGGACATGTTGGACTTCTGCACACCCAACATTGAGAACTCCAATAGAGAAAGGTCTTCTTTTGAATTTCCTTCCCACTTCTAGTCAAAAAATTTGAATGATATTGTAGAAGTAATCATGGTTTTTTGGAAGAAGTAAGGTGTGCCAATAATATTTTGGTTTAGTATCTCAGTTTACTTTATTCTAATATGATAGCTAGGCTATGAAGTATTGTCTCCCTTAGAGACTGGGAGTTTTTTGTAGTTTTTTTTTTATTTTTGAAAAGTTTTATTAGCCTATAAGCTTATGTTTCATTTATTGTATTGTCCTAAATAGGTTTATGTTGGTCTACATTAGGGTTTTGGTTTGGATGTGAAGTTTTTGAAGGTCGATGTCAGAATGTGGTCAGAGAATGTGTAGATTAGGAGCCTTTGGATATAAGGATGTTCGTGCATACTTGTATTTTTTTGTACTTAGTATGAATATAGATATTAATGAATAGTATGTTTTATTTCAACATTTGATGGTTACAATCCTTTGTGATATGTTTATCAAGATTTCGAATTCAATATGAGATATTTGAGCAATGTATCTTGCTTTAATCATTTGGAGTTGTTTTGAAACTTTACAAATGACACTCTATTTCTCAGATGAGAAGATTAATTTATTTCACCCAAGAATTAATTATCATTATAGCAAGATAAATTATTTGCACTTAGAAGGGCACTCTATTTTTAAATCCCTAATTTGAAAGGATTGATGCATTGAAATTTTGCTTCATTTTATTTCAATATTCTAATGATCATGACTAGTATATTGGTCTAAGGAGATGGGTTTCTGAGGTATTGATTGGTATTAAGCAGTGGTTAATCCAGCTAGCTCTATTTCGTCCCTCATATTATTTCTATATTAGCTTGAGGTGTTAGTTGTGTTGCTATGACATATTGAGACTAATTCATTTGGCTCTTTAGAGGAAACTAAGGTTTAGTTTTAGTCCTTAGACACAATAGGAATTGAAATGAGGTTATAGAATTTTAATATAGCACAATATACCAAGGAAGATTTAAGAAAGTATTATTTTCAAATAAAGTTATAAATGTAATTTTTTTGGTAGGCATTGACTACTAACATTTTTTGTTGATAATTTTATGGATTAGTTAATAAAGAATGGGAAGATAATTATTTTAATGAGTCAGTAAGCCTTATTTTAAGTATTGCAAGATATAGTAATAATAAGTCAAAAATAAAAAGGAAATATTTTATCCTTTCCAAGGTATCTTTTTATGTTTAGGAAGATAAATGCAATTTTATCACTAAGCAATCTGATTGTCAAGTCAGTAAGACAGGGATGAGTGTATCGTTTAGTAATGGAGGGATGTAAAGTGTAGTGACTGGAATGGTTCATCAACAATAGGTCTTAGCTACATATAAGAGTCATTTGATCATTTGTATTCACTGAAATATGATCTACTCTATTGTAATAATAGCAATTTTGGTAATTTAACTGGGGTATACCCCTTTTATGGTGTAATAATAAAGGACCAAGGTCCTAGGCTAGACTGGAGATTTTCTTCCCCATTCTTTCCTACCAATGCTCATTTGAATGGAGGTACTCTATTGTAATTCATTTATTTTTATTAATTAATATAATCAAGGCCTTGGCCATTTACCGATCAAAAAATATATTAAAATTAGATAACCATTATGAAAAAATTGTCTTCAAATAAATAAATCTATTCTATGAAAATAAATTTATATAATAAAGATAATAAATTCATCTCTAGATTAATTTAAGATAAAAAATTATATAATTTGTTGAATTTATCCATTCTCTTTGAACTCAAATATCCAATTCAAAAAACATGTTCAAAAAGTGCCACATAGTGGCTAGTATTTGTCGATTATAGTTATAATATTTAATCTTAAAAATTTAATTATAAAAATATAGTGTAAAAATAGAATTGATTATACAATTATAGTACATAAATGAAAGCCATGAAAATGCCAAAATATGATATAAATATATAAAATAACATTTACTTAATATCTAAATCTATGCATAAATAGTAAAAAGTAAAAGTGATAATCAACTTTGTATAAATATTATGAATTTAGAAGTAATTTTATAGTAATACATCAAAATAATATTTATAATAAATATATTAATGTAATAGTGGAAAATAAAATAATTTCAACATATTTTTATAACACTATGGAAATTTGACTGAGGTAGTGGATGCAAACAAATTGGCTTAAAAATTGTTGGCTTTCCCTAAAATCTATCCATAAGATACCAAATTATTAACCAAAGTGAAGAAAAAACATTGCTTTCATTTTTTATTTAAGTATTGTACAAATTAACTTAGAAAATAATTTAAGAACATAAAAAAATATTAAAAAAATTCACTCTATTTGGTTAAAATGAATTTGGTAATAATTGATTAAACCAAACTGAATACAATAACATATGCCTATAGACAAATACTAATAATACGTAGACTGATTTTCAAAATTTGATGGTTCATAGTATTGGATACAATTTTGACAAGGGCTACTCTAAGAAGATACTGATTACAACTTAAAACTTAAATCCTAGCAAAGAGGACACTTGAAGTTTAAAAGAAAACTAAAGTTTTCCACTTTATAAAATTTAGGCTTTATTCATATTTTAAATGTTAATTAAAGAAAATCTTCCTTATCTAAATGTGTACATGCATCTCATGTCATTTAGGGTAGCACGAAAATGGCGCTGGATAAATAGCCAAAAATTTGCACCCCCTCAAATGTCATGCACAATGCCTCATTTGCCTCCTTGCATGGAATCAAATCGAGCCATTAACACCATAGCATCCACATTTCCCATCACCATCGTATTGTCTCTTGTACAATAGTATGATTTATATTTTCAATGTATCATGATTTATATTTGAGACATTTAAATAAAAACACAATGCCAATAATAAAATGTCAATTAAGTTGAGTATTGTTAAAAACAAAATATTTTATTATGAATAATATATAATTTTGGTATTTTTAAATATACTAATTTTTATAGAAGATAAAATAATTTCTTTCAAAATGGAAGGATATATTAAGTATAATTATTAAGAAAATAATTCAATCATAAATTTTTGTATTTAATTTCAAATAGATATATTCACTTTTTTTAATTAATTAAATTTTTATAATAATATGATGAAAATTTTGACTATTATTATGTTAGGATTTGAAATGGAATGGAATTATCCAATTAAAATAATTGCAAAGATTGAGAAATAACTTATTATATTGGTAAATAAAATCCAGTAATGTTGTTGTAGTGTTACTTATTTCTTTATATATAATTGAATAATTAGAATAGTTAAATTATTACTTTTGGTATTAATACTAATTGTTTCACTATTTTTTTTTATGTTGACTTATTTGATAAAGAGAAAAGTTAGAGAGATCATATTTCCACAATCCATTAGAATTGTTTGTTATTGCTTCTGGATTAGTTTGTGTTGGAATTTTCACCATCAATGCTTCGAATCACACTACGTGATTCATCATCAAGATGAGAGAGCAAGAGCTGCAAAAGAGTGAGTTGCAAATTTGGATTGACTCCAAAGTTATAGGGGACTGGAGAGAGAGAGAGAGAGAGAGAGAGAGAGAGAGAGAGAGAGAGAGAGAGAGCACAAACCAAGGGACGCCACCTTGACTATCTCTAAAATCAAAAGGAAAAAATAAAAGAGAAACAACAAGAGAGAAAGAAAAAATAAAAAATGCAAAGATAATTTTTTTTTTTAAATAACGATATAAAAAGAACAGGATTAAACCAAGCATACCACACATAACATAAAGCCTATGCCAAGCTATGTTTATATATATATATATCTATATATATATATATATATATATATATATATATATATATATATATCAGTATACATATGTTTGCATGTATATATGAACCTAAATAAAAGACCGGCTAAATAAAAATGTAAAATATGCCTCCACACATGTGTGTATGTGTGTGTGTGTATACAAGACTATATAAAAACATGCCTAAATAAAAATGCAAGAAAATTCCCTTACATGTGTGTGTGTGTGTGTGTGTGTGTGTGTGTGTGTGTGTGTGTGTGTGTGTGTGTAAGACTGTCAACAAAAAAATTGCACGAACGTAAATGCATCAAAATGTGTGTGTGTGTGTGTGTGTGTGTGTGTGTGTGTCTATTGTGTGCGCGCGTGTGTGTGTGCGTGCGTGTGTGAATTTATATATATGTGCATATGATATATATATAGATATATGTTCACACATAAATATAAAAGTAAGAGATTAGTTATTAGAACGTAAAAATAAATCAATAATGCAAGAAAAAAAAAAAAAAAACTACACCAAAGAAATTAATTACTAGTAAAAAATATATTATTATTGTAATTTAAAAAATAATATCCATAAATATAATAATAAACAAGCTGGAATGTAAAAATGAACCTATATAAAAAGTTGACTACATAAAAAGCAAGAATGTCTCCTCACCTCTATATGTATGTATGTATGTATGTATGAACAAAAATCTCTATATATATGTAAAACAAATATGTGCAATTGTGTGTGAATAACAATAGAAGATAATTGCATGAATAAAAAAGCATCAACATGTGTGTGTGTGTGTGTGTAAATTAATATATGTGTATCAGATATATATAATATTAATATATAGATATATGTTCATACAAATGTATAAAAATAAGAAAATAGTTATTGGAACATAAAAATATAAATGATGAAAGAAAAAAAAAATTATTGCTATTATTATTGCTAAAAATAATACTAATAATAAAAATAAAAATAAAATAAGAAAACTTAAATCTCAAAAGAGCAAGCCACATAAATAACTAAATAATTTTTACACAAAGAGGAAGGTGAGAGAAAAAAACCAATGCTGAAACACAACATGGCCTAGGACTAAGACCCCGAACTAAAGGCACAATAGCCAAAAAAGAAACATGATCCAGCAAAAAGTTATTGTATTTTATTAATATTATGAAATTTCAAAAACAAGATATTTGTTATCAAAATTTTAAAAGATAATTGAAATTGTTTATTAGTTGATAACTTTATATTTATTATAGATTTATATATGAGCAACTTTCCAAATGAGTTGATGGTATAGAATTTTTAAAAAGTAATTTAATTTCATAATAATTGTCTATGTAGTTGTGTGTATTATTTTATCTACATATCTACATCACAACACTTCAATAAATTATTAGATCTATTAGTCACTTCATGAAATTTAATCGTACAACATATATAACCAACGAAGAGAAACTTATCATCTCTTTGTTTAGTTAGTTGAGCTCTTTTGTTCTTTTCTGATAAGTTACAATTTAGAATCAATTTAGTTAATTCCTTTAATTCATTTACTAACAAATAGGATTTTATCTCTTGGTTTAATCAATTATGTTAGCACAATTTTAAAGTAAATAACTTGCTCTTGATAAATGACCTTTAATATTTGATTAGGGATTTTAGCCTAGGGATTTTATTGATTTTATTATTTGATTAGGTCTTGACCCTCTAAATAGGTTTAGGGTAAATTGAGTTAATTTAGGGCCACCTAGTTATACTAAGTCATTATAAGTGATTACATTTTCGCTTCTTTGAATCAATGTGTGAGATCAATGCATTGGTTCAAAGAATGATGTATGATGTAGCAAATAGTTTGATATTGGTTATGACAAAAATTCTCTTGGTTGTTACTAATTTTGACATTTCGATTGGATTTGGTTAATGTTTGATTGAGACTAGAATGATCAATTTGATGAACTACAATGAATCTCGCCACCTATCTAAGATTGATGATATTGATCTAGATAAACAATCAATTTGAAGTAAAACGATGAAATTGGTCATCGTCTAATTCTTTTTAAAACCCTTTTCTTAATAAGAGAGAGTAACTTGTTAAAAGTAATGTAATGAAACTAATTATTGTTGTAGACACTAAATAATCAAACTAATTATTGTTGTAGACACTAAAAAATGAAGCTACTTATACTTAGCAAGTATAAGAAGGATGTCTAGGCTTAGGTTAGAGAGTGCTTAGAGAGTTCAGGAAGAGATACGAATGATCATAGAGGTTTGAGTTTAGAGTCATAATTTGTTGTTGGATCATGGATCTTGAATTTGTAATTTGTAATCATTGTTGGCCACAATCCAGAAGGCCTTACAACCAGGCATAATTTTTTGATATTTTGATGAATCAGTCAATATACTATTATTTATCTCTCTCTCCTTGGTGTTGTTCTTTGTATTTGCTTCTATTGTATTAACTCAACAAGATGGTGGGATAGTTAGGTGTGCCTTTGGCCTTAATTTTTGCTTACCTCCCCTTGTGGTAATGATCTTCTCTCGAACATGAATTAGTTGGCTAGATTGGCATGTATTGATTATCAGACCATATACTTAGTAATTAACATAAATTTTCTCCAATATGTGAATATCTTAACAAAGGGGAAAACAAAAGATAGAGGTATATGGATTAAGATTAAGACATAAAGATGTCATTGTTTCTATAAAAAGGATAGATCTTCGTGGAAAGAAGTTGAGATCTACCTAGGCTCACTCACTCTTCTATTAAATTAAGTACATGTGGTGAAATGTAAATATTAAAATCTTGTTAAGATTTCCACCTACACTGTCACTTCAATTAAACTATCTTGATTGGAAATAGTGAATAATGAAACTAAACCAAAACCTTGTATCTTTGTTTAAAAATAATATAGAATTTGAAAACATTGTAATTCAAGATTTACTAGATTAAAAATTATTAGGAATTTCAACAACAACCATAGTCTTACGATTTTACATTTTTAGTATAGGTTTCTATTAGGCTCTTTGAAAGCATTTTATTGTACACTCCTAAAGTACTATCACATGATTGTGTGCCTATTACAAGGATCTTGGTGTCAATTTAGGATTTAAGATAGGAAATGTAAATATGGTCTATTAGTTTCCAAGTTGATGAATTAGGTTGAAGTAAAGAATGTTAGAGTGGGGTTGTCATTGCACCAAAAGACCGATGCGTTAATGTTTGATATAACCACTCAAATTATAGTACATAGGAGGAGGTTAATCCCTTATCACAAATCCTGAGGTGAGTGTTGAACAAATTTTCAACAATCTCCCCCTTAGAATTACCTGAGGATCTAAGGATTCAAACTTATGACCAAGCTCTAATACCACTTGTTAGAGTGGGGTTATCATTGCACCAAAAGACCAATCTGTTAATGCTCAATACAACCACTCAAATTATAGTACATAGGAGGTGGTTGAGCTCTTGTCATGAATCTTAAGGAGAGAATCGAAAACATTTCCAACAAAGAATGTATCAAGGGCCTTAAATTAGGATCTCAGTTAAAGTTTGAAAGATCGCCCTATCTAACACAACCCAAATTATAGTACATTGAGAATAATTTTTTGATTTTAAACTAATAGTAAATTTGTATCCACTATTTTTGTAGATTAGTTTTTGAGCATGAATAATCCTAATATCAAATCAAAGTTTCTTTTTATAAAGAGGATAGGAGTATTGATTGACTACAATTGGTATATAGCATGGAACATAGTTTCTTTGGGTTTCATATTACTGTAGATAATTGATCTCTGTGCATCCAACTTCCCATTATTCAAGACAACAATTTAGTGGTCTTGAGTGAGTTACAATGTATTTTTATGTATAAAGTTATATTGTTGTCTTTTGTCATCTTATTCTACTACATGTGATTTATGTATTGATGTATTTATGAAGTGAGTTTTCTTTTAGCAACTTTACATGTTTCAATAATGAAGGTTCTATTATTAGTACTCATTGTGATCATCCATTTTAGTATGCCCAAATCCATCATATATTTGATAGATTAACTCAAATCATAATATTGATCTATGCCTTAATATTGATTGAACCTTAGATCTAACACTCTTTAATAGTGATTTATATCTTAGTAAACTCAAATTTAATTTGATTCTAAACCCTAATGCTCATTCTAAATGTCGTCCTCAACCCCAATATTTATCTTGGTAATTAGCACTTGAATTTTTTTTTTTATTGTCAACTACCATCATATCATTCAACTACTACTATTACCATTCTTTATTTTTTAAACTTAATTTCATCAAATTTATAATAAGAGGGTAAATATTCCTTCTACAAACATTTGGAATATTATTATGTATTATTTCTTGTTCAATTGATGTAGCCTACCTGACCTTTGATTTTGAGTTTATTTTTCATCTAATCTTCTACATAAACATAAAAAAATGATAGTAGGTCACACATAATTACTTTCTAAAGACTTCATCAACTATAGTTTAAAAAATTATTTACAAAACACACACAAATATAGCCTCAAATATTCCACAGTGTATAATTAATTGTCCCATCTCATGTGAAGGGATTTTGTAATTTTTCGCAAATCTATTTGGCCCCTCTCTATAATTGAGGAGATGTCGCATATATAAATGGTACTTGCATATTCATCTACCTTACCTTTATCACCTTTGTTGATCTATCCTATGATATTACAAATCATTGTGTTGAGGTTGTCATGGATCTTTGCATATAGGTTAGGTGGGCATTTTGACCCCATCCGTGTAAGTCATCTTAAGGAGTGTCATCATTCACCAATGTATTCATCCATGAGCCCCATATGTAGCTAAGCTCATGTGATTCCAATAACTGTGATAATCTTCATCGAGAAACTCTATTCCTCATTTCAATTCCATGCACCAAACGAAGAATAAAAACCATATTCTAATTTTTGATGACTATTCCAATTGTATTCTAGCAACTAAATAGGCCTCAGTGAAATTTTTTGGAAGTCCTGCTCTTTCTCATTTATAAATCACTTCCTAATAGTTGTAGAGTAAGACATTCCCTCTCTTTCTCATATATAAACTACTTCCTAACAGTTGTAGAATAAGACATTCTTCCTCTTTCTCATATATAAATTGCTTCCTAACAATTGTAGAATAGGATTTTTTCATATACATGATCTTCTGTTCCTGTGAAAATCTCAAATTTTTAATATTGCAACCCTCATTCCTATAGTATTATGTAAATCCATTGCAACTTATAGAGAAAAAACATATGAGAAATTCCTATTAACTTTTGAGAAAAAAGACCTACTATATGTAGAACTTGTAATTAGAATAAAAATAGAGCAAAGTAGAGCACCAACATAACACTGTAAAACATAGACACAAACACAATTACTTTTATTTTAAAAAAATTACGTGTATTGATATTGCAGATCCATTACATTCTTGCAAACTGCATACACCCTTTCTATTCTACAGCATTTCCTTCATTACATGTGAAATATATATATTTATACTAACCTCCAAAATTCCTCATAATTCTATGAATCCTACAATGGAAAAGCTAGAGCTCATTGTTGTAGTAGTAGTTTAAACAACAAGTGAAGTATTATTTTCCTATGCAATATCTAAAACAATTACAATATTATTCCTTTTATACAGTCTACAGGCATTGTAGACTTCCTCATGCATTACGTAATTCTTTAACAAAATCACCAAGCACACCAAATTACAATAATATGTATAAGTGAATTTTACTATTAATTCTTAAAAGAACTTTATGAAAACCATGCACTAGCGGTGCATGTAAACCAACGGTGAACTACATACAATAACTTTGACTCGAACATCAGGCATCTTAATACTTTAGAACTTTGAAAAAAAATTGATAGATGGTTCAGACCTGAGACAAGACTATAAATTTTGGCATACTAGTTTAAATTTAAAAACATTCCAATTATAAAGTTTGCCACTACATTTTCCTATTTAATTATGAAGCCTTCCAAACTTGGGCATTCCATGTGACCTCATATGGGAACATTCTCTCAAATAGTTCTCATGCATTGTCTATGGCTAGCATTGAAGAAGTTATGATGTAGTGTGTCCTTCTCACACAAACTTACCACAAGAATATATGAAATAAATGTTACAACTTAATTAGATATTTTCTAATTAGCTCTAGTCTACTTAAGCTAAACTTTAGGCATCTAATAATTAATTCTTTTATTAATTATTATTATGCAACCTAGGTTACACCTTTTTTCAGTTTTTGATCTCTTTTATAAGAACTCTCTCTCATTGTAAATATTCATTAAGATTAATTCACTTTTGATAATTGCAATTTCTCTTTTTGCTCATCAAGAATGTCTTATTTGTGGATCTAGTAATTTTAGCCTCCATAGCTTTTGCTTCTCTCTTATTGTGATAAGTGTTTGCATGAAGGTGATTCTTGAGAGTTATGAGGTTGATCTTTCATCAACTTCAACATTGTATTAGAGATTCAGATCTTTATGCCCATGTTCTATTTGTGAGAGATTTGACATCAATTTTTTAGATCTCAGCTTTTAGCATTTTTTTATTGGATCTAAGAGATTACCAAATTTTAGGCACTTTAAGAAAAAATGAACATCATCATTGAGCTTAGAGCGCTCAAAACCCCCCATTTCTATATAAAATACATCTCATTTAGACACTATTGAAATCTAAAGAAAAATATTTTTACACCCAGGCCATTTTGACTTAGGCACACAAAATGAGGCAGCAATTTTTTTTTTGTTTTCTGTCAAAAAAATTATTGCAATTTTTCTTTTTGGGTTTTGCATTTAGAAGGAAGCGGAGCTATGGGGGACTTATTGTTGGAATATTTAATGCAGTGTTGACATTTGCCCCTAGAGCCAAACGCCCACCTACCTCCCTGACAGCTTGTAGAATGATCAAATGAATTTATTGCATGGTAGGTGAAAGTTTTTTTTGAATTCAGAAATGAGGGGGAAAACATTTTGCAAGTATAACAAAAGGAATGATTAGTTTCATTCAAACAGAGAGAGCAGAAAGAGAGTTCAGCAGAGCAGAGAAGTTGTAGAGAAAAGGTGGAAAGGAAGTGATCAACAGATTTGGTTATTGCAAAGATAGAGGAAGCTTATTCCGTGACTCCAGTTGCACGTGCTTTCTGTGCCATCTTGTAAGTTCATAGGTTATTGTTTCATTTGTCCTGTTGAAGCAATGATTGCTCCAGGCATTATTGTATGCAGCCATTAAAACTACAAGATTAAAGTTTCTAAATTTTAGAATTTTCTAGTTGAAGCCGAATGCTCCCAGATTTTGTAATAGTTTAAATCAAAGATTGAATAGAAGACAAGCAGGCATACTTGAATCCATTGCTCTTCCCTTGTATGTTGCATTTGAGTAATTTGTTTGAAAGCTTAAAGCTTTGGCTCTTTGATTTTAATGGTGAAAGCATTCATGTTGGAATTTCTTAAGTTATAATTTTTTAGTTGAACAAAACACTCGACATCCTCTTTCTCAGTTGGAGCCGAGCTCACTCGGCATCTATTGTTGCCGAGCATTTTTGTTGGAGCCGAGCTTACTCGGCATCCATTGTTGCCGAGTATTATTCCTTTGAGTGCCGAGCTCACTCGGCACCATCAAGTGCCAAGCAACCTGCCACTCGGCACCATTAAGTGTCAAGTAAAACTGGCACTCGACACCTTCATGTGCCGAGTAGTTTTTAAGTGCCGAGTAAATTTTAAGATTTAAGATTGTGAGTATAAAATTAAATTTTTATTATATTTCTCACACTTATGTCGCTTGTACTCTCTATCAGCCCTTAGGAGTTGACATATCTTTTGGAAGTGCGATTATCTTTTGGTTAAGCCATTTTTCAATGGTAGATTTTATGGGCTTGAATGGGTGTTTACTAGTTGTTATAGCAGCCTTTAGCGGATTGGAGGCAGTGTTTCTTGGTCCACCCACGTGAACCTTTGCACGGTCCAACCAAGGAGATTGAAATTTCGCACCCATTCGTCCACCTCCTGTTGATGCAAACTACAATTTTGTGGGGAGCTGTTTCATCTCAAAATAGTGGGTTTTTTAATCTTCAAATTGCTTCTCTAGTTTTATACCCAAACTATGAACAGTTGTTCTCAAAGCATGACTGGAAATTTAGTATTGAAGATGGTGTAAAAAGTTGCCAATGGTGACATAAACTTTAGTTGCAGTGCCAAAGGAAAGATGCCTCTGTTGTGACGCCTATTTTTTCTCGTCCACAACTTGAATCCATCGCCAGTCTCGGCCTTAGTTTTGGGAAATGGGCCTCTGTGAATTCTTAAAATGGGAGAGAAATGTGGAGGCAAGCGAGGTCCATGCCGAAGGCAACCTTGCAAATGTTGTCAAAGGTGAATCGCTAGAAGACGTCCTGCATATCCACCTGATCACTGTTCCTAACCACGTTTCTAAGGAGTGGGAGGAGGCAATTACTAATCTCACCATGGATGAACTGGTTTCATGATGGTATACAATTTTAGGTGGAGCACCATTATTTTCCGTAGGTGCCACACCAAAACCTATGGGGTTGCTTCCACTATGGATCAGAAATTTTTGGTGGAGGTTGCGCAACTCAGTTTGCCACATTTTGTGGAGATTTTAGACTGCGATGATATGGATTATGCATGGAGTTTGATTCACGCAGAGCGCAAGTGGAGCACAAGTGGAGTGCAAGTAGAGGTGTCTGATCAAAGACTAGAATGCATGTTTAAAGATTTTGTTAGAGAAATTTTTTGAAAGGAGATTGTTGCTTGATCTTCTAGTATTTCACATGCTATTCTGCTCTTTTATATCATTACTAGGCCTTTAAAGTTGACGTTTGGGTTGCACCCTAGAGGCTTTGTGGATTTATTCTTTTGCATTCCCAATGTCATCTTCTTGGTGTTGTAGCTCCTTCTAGTTATTTTTCTATGACACTTTTCTACTATTGGCGTGAACTTTCAAGTAGTCATTATATTGGTAGTCACACAACTTTGCAATTGTTGCTAGGTGGCTATAGAGTAGCTATGATTGATAATCTAGACAATTCATGTGGAGAAGTCAATATCAAGTTTGCAAGCACGCTTGCAACTAATGTCATCATGCAGATTTATATGAGGAGATTCAATTTTATTTGTGAGACACACCCACCCTTGTTGCCACCAATTTTGTTTTGGATGTCTCCCATCATGAAGCCTTCCATCCTTTACGAACTGATGATAATTGTTTTTTGAATTACACTTTGTAATTGGAACTCGTGCCCACAATTTAACGATAATCAACAATTTTCCAAGACTTTTGAATGGCACATGCACATATTTTGCATGGATATTTGTTTGGAGACTTTCCATGTGAAATTGTCACCTTTTTTGGTGAACTTTTGGCAGTTTTGACCATCAGTTTTTAATCCGGCACCAACACTTTGTTTTTTGAGAAACTTTTTTTGGAAGACTAGATGTTGTTTCCTGACATTAGGGGTCATTTTTTAGGCATTTTTCTTCCTTGACGTTCATTTGACCTCAAATTTGGGCTCATCAATTGCTGACATCAGTACAATATTAGTACTACATTAGCATTCATGTCACCTTTTCGAGCTTTGTTTGGACCAACCTTCACTTTTTTGCTCATATCTTAGGCATACGGACTCCATTTTCCACAAATGAGATATCATCAAAAAGCTAGTTCCTAGATCGTCACAACGATATAGTTCATTTTCAATTTTAATTCTTTTTTTATAGTTTTTTCTACTAACAAAGTCAGGGGTACAATTTTGCACTCTGGGAGACATATCTTGAGCATCTAATCTCTGATTTGAGAATTCTTTATGTCATTGGAAAGGTCTTTTTGCGCTCTTTCTAGTGATGTTGGTTGTTTTCTCTAATTTTACTCCAGGCACATTCTATTCAATCTTTTGTACTTTTGCATTCTAGTGGATATCTTCTTTATTTCAAGTCCAAGGATCCATTTCGCTGCTTCAAATGATTCGTTATGACTTGTACTATCTATTTTATTCATCTTATGTCTCTTCTCATTTATTTAGACATCATTTGTATCCATTCTTGCAAATATATTGGGATAAAGTGTCATATTGCATCTATATTTTTGTTTCAGTTGTTTTGCTTTGTTTTTCCTTCTGATTCAAGTAGTGTCCTCTGAGGACACTCATGTAGATTATTGTATTCTTGATTTTCATCATATCTTGTGTTGTATTGTACATGCACTAATCATGATAAAGTGTCATGGGGGGTTGATGTTTGTCCTTTGTTTTCTATCTTCCTTTTTTCTAGTGAGTGTCGCTTCCATGACATGTCTAAGATTGATCACCTCAGTATACAATATATAATCTTTTTTGCATTTTGATCATAGTTCCTTGACATGTAGTTCTTTTGGCCCATTTTTCTAGTTTCCTGTCACCTCACCCTTGTCTATATTGGGGGGGTTCTACTATTGTTTCTCATGTTTCATCGATTCAATTGATCAACATTTCAAGCTTTGGTATTTCATGTCATCTGTATCTTCGAGTTTAGTTATTTGCCTTTGTGTGCCTCCTAATTTGATGCAGATTACAGTCTTTTCTACCTAGTGAAGTTCTATTTTAGATGAGGTTCTTCAGATCAGTAGTTACTTTTGACAGCTTGCTTTGCAGCATCTACATGCTTCAGTGATGTTCTTCATGATCATCTTTTGTTCCTATCTTCTAGGACATTCCCTACTTTGGAGGCTTCTTTAGTTCTTCACTAGTTTTTTGAACAACATGTTTTTCCATCTCTTTTTGGAGTAGAGTTTTTCCCATTTGGTTTTCTCTATTACTCCTCTTTTCAGAGATTTGGTTGTACTTGGGTACCTCATCAAGCCTTTTTTGTCGAGACCCAATTATACTTTCTATAGTAGTTTCGAGGTTCTTAGCTAGTCCCCAAGTTTATCTTAAGGGGGGGCGTTAGAGTAATTAGATAATTTCTAATTAACTCTAGTCTACTTAAGCTAAACTTTAGGTATATAATAATTCATTCTGTTATTAATTATTATTGTGTAACCTAGGTTATACCTTTTTCAAGTTTTGATCTCCTTTATAAGGACGATTTCTCATTGTAAACATTCATTGAGATTAATTCACATTTGATAATAGAAGTTTCTCTTTTTTCTCATCAAGAATGTCTCATCTGTGGATATGGGAATTTCTTACATAACTTTTGCTTCTCTCTTCCTATGATAGGTGTTTGTATGCAGTTGATTCTTTGGAGCTATAGGATTGATCTTTCATCAACTTCAACAATAAACTTATATAAGCATTAGATAGTGCAACAAATGCATTTTCCATCATGGAATTTCATTAAAGTACAAAAGAAAAGTAGGAAAACCCAAGCACTTCCATGTAGTGACAAATGAGCTCTTGTCCACTTTCATAGTTTTGAGGCCTGAAAAGAGATATAAAAAACCCAATGATGGTCTTGATATTTATTAAGATGTTTTCAACACTCATGCTCTAAAGTCATCTGACTACACAGAGACAGTTTCCATAGACATTTTCTATTACCCCAAGCTATCTGGTGAGCCACAAAAATCTTCTATGGGAAGGTAATGCCCTTAGAAGTAGCTATGTGTTACTATCTACAAGATAAGCAGAGGCAACATTATTCGACCATAGAAGTTGCACAGTGTCATTTTCGATTACCACTTAGTAGCTCTTTGTCAATGTCTGACTTCAAAAGATTTCCATCAGTACCACTTGATGGGGCCACAATATTTTTGATAAAATCAAAGTCTTATCTGTGTGCAGACAAAAGCCACCAAGTCCTTGCAGTGTCTATTTTCGACAATGTTATATTCGTGAACAATCAAGATGGTATTCTTCAAGTACTTCAAGATTTATTATATTTCTAGAAGTGGATGACAAATAAGCTACTTCAAATTTGGACAGTTGGCATTGACTATTAAGTGGAACCTAATCTTCATTGTATGGTGTAGTCGGTGGCACCAAATTCTCTAGCCATTTTCCTTACTTTTCTGTGTAGTTTCTTGGAAGGGACATGTTTGCCTTAACAATAGTTATACACTGTTTGTGCTTTGTCTGATCTAGTTATATATTCAACCATTGAGAATGCCATCCATTCTTCTAAGGTGCACATTGTTATATTCTCCAAAGGATATGCATAGTCCTCGTGGTGTTTGGTAGAGCTAGTTCTCATGTTGCAAAGTAGTGCTAAGATCATTCCAATTTTTTATGGAGTGAAGCCTTCTGATCTTCACTAAATAGAAAAGGGAGAATATGTCAAAGAATTCACTAAATATAAAAAGAAGAATAGGTACACCAAAAAGCTCAAGGAATGGAAGGAAGCCCTCCAATCTGCTTCATTTCTTATAGGAAATGAAATCAGTAGCATTTTCAATTATAATCATGTTAGAACAATTGATTAATTGTTTATTGTCTTTGATGTTACAAAAAATGCCATATCATTGCTAGTCAATGTATGTTGAGCTCACTGATGCATTGAAGATAGTTTTATGTGTCTACCAAGCATTCTAGAGCTTGCCAAGTTCAGTAGAGCTTGCCAAGTTTAGAAGATAGTGTTTACCAAGTTCACTTAGGAGACAAAGGAAAGTTTGCAAAAGATGAGTGTTAACTGAGCTGACTTGGTTACCAAAGGAAAGTTTACTTGGTTAACATAGCAAAAATCATTTCTGAGTTAGTGTCTACCAAGTTGGGTCGGCTAATGAAGGATTTTCTTATTTTGACATATTGAATTCAATTGAATTGTTTGTTGGTTCTAGCCAACTAAGAAGATGAATATTAATTATTCTAAGTTATATTCAAGCCAACTTGGTAATATGAAAGATATAAATATAAGGTCAATTTGAGGATTACAAGGTGTGAAGGAATGAAGAATGCATGGATGATAATTGAAGATTTAATGATGCTAAGAGGAAGTGAATTAGAAGGATAAGTAGAATATCCTTGTGGAGCTAAAAAGATACATTCAATCAAGAAGGATCAAGTATACAAGCTAGAATTGAGATCTATAATCAGCAATTTAGTTGCATAAGAAATCAAGTCATCTCATTGTTACTCTCTAACCATTTTAGGAGTGATCTAAATCTTTTAACATAGTTGGCTTAACAGCTATTTGTAAATCCTCTAACAAGGTGGCAGTTCTATTGAATTTCCTAAAGACCTCTAACTAGGCCACTCCTAATAGGGTGATTAAATCCTCTAATAGAGTCACACCTAACAATGTCTTTTGTAACCTTTAAGAGGGTTGGCTCCTAATAGGGCTTACTTTAGAAGAGCAAAAACCAGTAACTAGTTGCAATTGGTGATTTCTCCCAAATTGGGTTTCCATGTTAAATCTTGGTGTCATATGTGTTTATGCTATTTCTTTTCTGTGCTTGCAACTAATGTCAAAGTAATGGTAATCATAGATAAAATTTTAATATTTACATATTAAGTTTTTTTTGACTAATTTTAGTGTTTACCGAGCTACAATATTTTTCTTTATGTTTGTCGAGCATCAGCAGAGTTCAGTTTTCAAAGTTTATTTTTGTACTAACATCTAAGGGATCTAGGATTTATTTTAGTGGTAACTAAATCACCCCTCCCCTCTTAGTTACTCCTCTTATATTTTCAACAATTGGTATCAGAGCTTTTGGTGCTTGCAGAAAAGTTTTCAAGGACCTAAGCTAAAGATCGGCATGTCATACAGAAGAGAGATTCCCAAGTTGAACCGTAACAACTTTGTAGCATGGCAAGGACTTATGAGTTTACATCTGGAAACTATTAGTGATTTAGGTTGTAAGTATCTTGATGTTGAATACAAGACTTCTACTAGAACTATATCAATTGAAAACATTTTTTAAAAGAAGAATCATAACATCAGAATGATTGATATTGCATCTACTCTTAGTTATGATAAATTTGATGAAGTAAAAGACTGCAAAACAACTCATGCAATTTGGACAAAACTAAAAGATGTCTATGGAGGAGATGACAATGTAAGAAGAGTGAAAGCAGAAAGTCTTAGAGGATAATTTGATTAGATGAAGATGAGAGTAGATGAAAATATTACAAAATATGTTCAAAGAATCAAAGTGATTGTGAGTGCAATCAAAGCATTTGGAGGAGACATTGATGAAAAAATAGTTGTAAGCAAGGAACTCAGAACTCTTCTTCCTATTTATGAAATTAGAGTGTCTATTATTCAAGAAATGATATGTGATCCAAATAGCAATATAACTTTGGATAATCTAGTTGGAAGATTGATAGCTTTTGAGTTGGATAACTATGATAACTATGTTCCTAGTTCCAAAAATATTGAATCTACATTTGAAGCCAAACTTTCATTCAAGAAAAGAGAAAAGAAATCAAAATTCCATCAATTAGGAAGTGAAGAAGAAGAAGAAGAAAGTTTAGATAGTGATATCGAAGTTGTTGAAGCTCTACATACAAGAAAATATTCAAAAGGTAGAGGAAAGTATAAAGGAAAGATTCCTCTAATCTTATTTTCTTGTGAAAAAATTGGTCACATTGTTGCAAGGTGCCCAAACAGAGAAAATAAGGATGAAAAGAAAAGTAATAAGTACAAAGGCAAGAAAGAACTCAAAAACTACAAGGACTACAAGGACAAAGGTCAGAAAATTTTTTTTATGGCTAAAGATTCTAATAACAGTGAAGATGAAATGGTATATATTATTGTAAAAGATGAATCTAATGATGAAGGAGATAAGATGGCACTTATCTCTCATGTTGACAAAAATGGTACATGTATTATTGATAGTCGCTGCTCACATCATATGGCTGGAGATTAAAAAGTTTGAACACATGGAATATTATGATGGTGGTAGTGTAAGATTTGGAAATAATGAACCTTGTTACATAAAAGGAAAAAGATGTATCTCTTTGACCAATGAACTTGTACATGATAATGCTTATTGGGTTGAAGTACTGAAGCACAATCTACTGAGTGTGGAATAGTTAAATAACATTGGATTCAAGGTAGAATTTATGAATGGGAAGGCCAAATTGATAGATGGGAAAGGAAATCTAGTCGAATTTGGCAAACAAACAAAAGGTAATCTATTCTATCTAGATCTCAGTAAAATTTCATGTTTTATTGCTCAAGTAGAAAAAAGATATTATGGCACAAAATATTATGTCATGTACACTTTGATAATCTAGTTAACATAAGAAAACACAGAAGAGTAAGAGGTATTCCTAGCTTGAGGAAACCTGATATGGGTCTATGCAAAATTGTCAAATTGGTAAGATGGGAAAAACTAGTTTCAAAAGAAAGAACTATCATTCTGAAGAAGTCTTAGAGCTTGTGCATACAAACCTATGTGGACCTATTGGAATAGAGAGTTATATTGGAGATAATTTTTTCATTCTTTTTGTTGATGATTATTCTAGAATGATGATTGTGATGTATCTGGAAGAAAATGCTAAAGCTTCTCAAAAATTTAAGTGGTATCTAGCAAGAGTTGAAAAAGAAACTAGGAAGAAGTTGAAATGTTTAAGATCAAATAGAGGTGGCGAATTCATCTCCAATGAATTCAATGAATTCTACATTGAAAAAAGAATTAAAAGACAAGTATCAGCCCCTGGTATACCTCAATAGAATGGTATAGATAAAAGGAGGAACAGATCCATCATGGATTGTGCAAGAACACTAATGATAGAAAAGAATGTTGCTATCAAATACTGAAAAGAAGCTATCAACACTGGAGTTCATACCTTAAATAGAGTACAATTGAAGAAAGACTCAAACCAAACTCCTTATGAACTATGGTATGGCTACAAACCTAATCTAAATTACTTGAAAGTATTTGGCAGAAAAATGTTATATGTTGAAAGAATTTAGGAAAGGTAAATTTGATGTCAAAATGATGAAGGCATATTCCTAGGATATTCTTGTAGAAGTAAAGCATACAATTTTTTGAATTTTTGTACTCATAAAATAATAGAAAGTGCACATGTGAGAATTGATGAGTTTGCCAAAAAGAGAAAAGAAGAAAGCAACAAAGAGCCTAAGGATTACAGAAGATTTGTTTACTATGAACTTGATACCTTGCCAAATCTATCTAAAAGAAAGGAAACTTCACCTCCCAAGTCCCCAAAATCTCCAATAGCTATCGAGTTGTAGACAATGCACCTGAGTCATAGTCTGAAGGACCCGAGTCATAGTTAGAGGCTATTGAGCTAGAGAAAAAAGAGTCTAACGGACCGAGTCACAGAAAGTGGGACCTGAGCTTGACATTAAAGTTCATGATGAAGTCAATGAAAGGAATTTCATATCTAAAGAGCCTGTGTTAGCAAGATATGTCAGAAGGCATCATGCACCTAATTAGATCATTAGAGACAAATCAAATGGAACAATGACAAGAAACATATTAAAGGGTACATGTTTACTTGCTAAATTTGAACCTAGAAATATTAAAGATGCTTTGGATAATGAAAGTTGGGTTGAGAAAATGAATAAAAAAATATAACATATTAAGAAGAACAAAACCTAGACTCTTGCTTCTAGACCCAAGGATAAAAATGTAATTCACACAAAGTGGGTATTCAAAAATAAGTTGAATGAAGATGGAGAAGTTTTCATAAACAAAGCAATGTTAGTATGTAAAGTATTCTCAAGAAGAAGGTACTGATTATGGTTAAAAAATTTCTCCTATTACAAGATCAGAAGGTGTTAGAACTTTACTAGCATATGTAGCTCACAAAGGTTTTAAAGTTTATTAAATGGATGTAAAATCTACTTTTCTGAATGGAATTCTTTGTGAGGAAGTCTACATTGAACAACCAGAAGGTTTTGTAGATCCTGAAAAAAAGGATATGGTCTCAAGCAAGCCCCTAGAGCTTGATATGAAAGACTTCATAACTACTTGGTACAGATTGGTTTTCAAAGAAAAAATGATAACAGTAGTCTGTATATCAAAGAATGACTAGAGAAGAAGATTATGTTGATAGAAATATTCGTTGATGATACTTTATTCATAGGAAATGATGACTTGTGCAAGGCATTTTCAGAAGAAATGAGTAAAGAATTTGAAATGTCTATGTTTGGAGAGATAAAATTGTTTATTGGATTGTAGATTCACCAAAGCAAAGTTGCTATCTACATTACTCAATCTAAATATATTAAAGAAATTTAGAATGGAAGACTCAAGACCAATTGGAACCCCCATGTCTACTAGACATAAGCTTTCCAAAAATGATGATTCTAAGGTAGTAGACTAGACCACATATAGATCAATGATCGGAAAATTGTAGTATGTAGTATATACAAGGCTTGATATTGCATTAGCAGTCAGTATGGTGGCATGATTCTTAGCAAATCCTAAAGAAAATCACATGATGAAAATCAAGAAAATCATGAGATATCTGAAAAGTGCTAAAGGCTATGGTTTATGGTATAAAATAGGGGGCAATTTGGACTTAAAAGTATTTACAAATGCTGATTGGGCAGGAAGTATTGGTGATAGAAAAAGAACTAGTGGTGGAGCATTCGTTCTTGGTAAAAGACTAGTGTCTTCGACAAGTAAGAAACAAAATTGTATCTCTCAGTCCACAACAAAAGTAGAATATGTGGCAAAAGTAGTTAATTGTTCTAATTTTGTTTGGTTCAAACAATTGTTGGCATGTATGAAGATAGAGATCAAGGATCCAGTAGTGATGCACGAGCATCCAGAGGTATAAGGGCAATCCTGTGTCACCCAAAAAAATGTACTTAGACTTAGTTTCTATTTCATGTCTTTACATTTTTGGATACCCATTTGGCTCAAATAAAGGTTCCAACTCTCATAGTTCAACTATCAGTGCGTTTGAAAATCCCAAAAAAATAGGAGCATGTATTTGGGCCATCATTTCGATAAACTAGAAGGTGTGAATTGGCCAGATGAATGTAATCATGATTTAGAGCATTCCACAAAAAGAATCAGGTCAATAGGCCCCACGGTTTGAAAGTTATTGCAGTTTTTTGGGTTTTGGAGACCTCCTAAGAATGCTTCAAAGTCAGGTTTGGGGCATTAAATGACCTCGAAAAGGGTCAAAAAATGGGAGACAAGCAAAGCTGGTCCATAGGGCTATAGAGCACTTCAATATCTTTTCGAAAATGTAAACGGTTTGTCAATCGGAGCTACGGTTCAAAAGTTATGCCTCCCGGAAGTTCAGTTACCGTTTCTGGATTCTTCTAGATTTGCACCGACTTCTAACGCAACTTCCAGAACCTTCTATTTCGTTGGTGGATGCCTACTAGCACTTTCTAGAATGTACTTTTAGTCCTTAACCCTTTGGGCTCTATTTAAGGAGATTTTTGGCATTGTAAAAGGCAGTTCGGAGAGGAGTTTGAGAGGAGGTGCTAAAAGGAGAAATATTCTCCAGATTTATGCTATTGTAAGCTCTTAGGGCATGTTCTAAAGTTTATTTTCTCTGTACTATTTGTACTAGCTTATTTTATCAATTAATATAATTTCCCTTTTCTGTTGTATCCATTCTATTCTTGGTTTGTGTCCCCATCAAGTGGTATCAAAGAGGGTTTTCCTGAGTGTGTAGACAGAGCACCGACTGTGAGGCAGTTTGCACCAAGACTGTGTGGTTGTGGGTTCGAGTTAGAAGATGCCTCCACGAAGAGAGCATGGCGGAAGGGCCAAAGCTATTTATCTTGAGGAGGTTAGAGCCCTCCAGAGGAAGATACAAGCATTGCAAGAGGAGCTCCGTAGAGGAGAAAATGTTGTCGCAGGTGACAATAGTGAGGATGACAATGAAGAGGAAGTAATGGGACCAGAAGAGGAAGTTGACGGGGAAATTTTGAATCCTGTAGAGAAAAGGATTTTTAGGGCCATTACTAAGTTTGGGAAAAGACCTACAATTGAAGTGGGTATATATTCAGGAAATCTGAAACCAGATGAGTTGATCGATTAGATCAATGAACTGGAAGAATACTTTGCGCATGAGGATATAAGGGACCCAGATAGGGTTAAGTTCGCAAAGGCCAAACTGAAAGGCCATGCCAAAATTTGGTGGCAAGAGGTTCAACTGGAAAGACTTAGAAGAGGAAAGGAGAAGATCACAAGATGGGATCGCATGGTGGACAAATTGAAGAAGTAGTTCATTCTTATGGACTACGAGCTTGATCTGTTTAAGAAGATGCATGGGTTAAAGCAAGCAGGAAGATCAATCCAATAATATATAGAGGAGTTTTACCAACTCTTGATTAGAGAGGGGCATGCAGAAGCAAATAAGGAGAAGGTTGCTCGTTATATCAGTGGGTTGCGTCCTAGCATCCAGGAGGAATTAAGTCTGGTAAGAATGACCAGCGTTGAAGAAGCATACCAGTTTGCCCTACGAGTTGAAGAGAAGCTGACTAAAAGGTTTGAAGGAAGACAAAGAGGGTATGGTCAAGGAGGAAGGGGAAGTGGTAGATCATCTGGAGGCCGCAATGAAACCCAAAGAAAAAATGAAGATGTGGGTACTAGCAAAACCAGAAGAATGAGGGTTTCAACCGCTCTTATGATCAAGACTTTGGAAATCAAAGAGGAAGAGGTAGAGGACGTGGAAAAGGAAGAGGAGGCTTCCGTGGTACCTATTTCCATTGCAATGAAGAAGGTCATCGTGCCTTTGAATGCCCTCAATGATAAGGAAGGACAGATAGGAGAGCTGAGGACCAAGCTAGGGTTGCTCATGTGGATGAGGATGCACAATCATCACATTCAGAGGATGCAGAAAGAGGAGAAACCTTGGTAAATGAAAGAGTCCTACTAAGTGGTGAGAATGAACCAAGACAATGGAGGAGGTTGTTCCATACCAGATGCAAGTGTGCTGATAAATGTTGTGATGTGATCATTGATGGTGGTAGCACTGATAACTTGGTATCAGAAGAGATGGTCTCTAAGCTGAAGCTCAAGAGGGATAAACATCCCCAGCCCTATCGGATTTCTTGGGTAAAAGATGATCATAAGGTCCTAGTAAGTGAACAATGTTTAGTGAAATTCAAAATTGGGAGTTACCATGATGAAGTTCTCTGTGATGTTATTTCAATGGATGTTTGCCATCTATTGTTGGGTAGACCATGGAAGTTTGATAGACATGCAATACATGATGGACATGCAAACACATACTCTCTGACAAAGGATGGAGTTCGCCACAAATTGAAGCCCATGAAAAAGGAAGGTGAAAAGGTATGTAGCAGTGCTAGGATTTCTCTTGTTGATGGAAGGAAGTTTTTAGATGGCATGAAACATTAGCATATATGCTATGCTTTGATTCCTAGGAAAGATAAAGAAGGTAGTAGTGAAATACCATTTGAAGTTTCAGATTTACTAGGGGAATTTGGAGATATTATCTCTGATAATGTTCCAGATGGATTTCCACTAGTAAGGAAAATCAGTGATCAGATAGATCTGATTCCAGGAGCTAGTTTTCCTAACAAGGCTGCTCACAAGATGACTCCTACTGAAACAGAGGAGCTAAATAGACAGGTTCAGGAGATGTTGAGGAAGGGCTTGATTCGAGAGAGCCTGAGTCCATGTGCAGTACCTGCAGTACTTGCACCAAAGAAGGATGGAGAGTGGAGGATGTGTACAAATTCTCGAGCTATAAATAGGATAACCATCAAGTACCAGTTTCCTTTACCAAGGATGGATGATCTTATGGACTGCTTGAGTGGAGCTCAGTACTTCACAAAGATAGATCTGAAGAGTGGCTATCATCAGATATGGATTCGAGAAGGAGATGAGTGGAAAATAGCCTTCAAGACCAAGGAGGGTCTTTATGAGTGGTTAGTCATGCCCTTTGGATTGACTAACGCCCCAAGCACCTTCATGCGGCTCATGAATGAGGTGCTTAAGAAGTTCTTGGGAAAATTTGTTATTGTCTATTTAGATGATATTTTAATTTTCAGCAAGACTTTGGAAGAACATTTACTGCATATTCGTAGTGTCCTTGAAAGGCTAAGGGAAGAGAAACTGTTAATTAATCTAAAGAAGTGTGTCTTTGCAAAAAGGAAGTTAGTCTATTTGGGATTTGTTATATCACCTGAAGGTCTCAAAATGGATCCAGAGAAGGTAAAAGCCATCTTGGAATGGCCTACTCCAAGGTCTGCTACTGAGGTAAGATCATTTCATGGTCTGGTTAGTTTTTACAGGAAGTTTATTAAGAATTTCAGTGGCATATGTGCACTCCTAACTGATACAATAAGAGGGGATAGAAAAGAGTTCAAATGGACTGTAGTAGCTACGAGAAGTTTTGAATTGCTGAAGAAGAAGGTGAAAAAACAACCTGTGTTGGCACTTCCAAATTTTAGAAAAGTGTTCCAGGTGGATTGTGATGCTAGTGGTAGTGCTATTGGGGTTGTATTAAGCCAAGAAGGTAAGCCTATTGCATATTTTAGTGAAAAATTGAATGATGCAAAGAAGAAGTATTCTGTTTATGATCAAGAATTCTATGCAATAGTTCAGGCCTTAAAGAAATGGAGGCATTATTTATTGCCAAAGGAATTTGTTTTGTATACTGATCATCAGGCATTACAGTACCTAAATAGCCAAGGTAAATTGAATCAGAGGCACATGAAGTGGGTAGAATTATTGCAGAGTTATTCATTTGTGTTGAAGCATAGAAGTGGAAAATCGAATAGGGTTGCAGATGCACTAAGTAGGAGACAGTCACTGCTTACAGTAATGCAGGTTGAAGTAGTTGGGTTTGATGAACTCAAGAATTTGTACCCCGAGGATCCTAATTTTGCTGAAGCATGGAAAGCTTGTAAAGATCCTGTTGCTGTAGATAGAACAAAGTGGTTAGATTATTTGATTTGGGATGGCATGTTGTTCAAAGGTAGTCAATTGTGCATTCCAAGGAGTTCCATGAGGGAAAATCCGATCAAGGAGAAACACAGTGGAGAGATGGCAGGACATTTTGGTCGAGATAAGACCATTTCCATTCATAGAGAACATTATTTTTGGCCTCAAATTTCACAGGATGTGAAGAAGTTCGTACAAAGTTGCCAGGTTTGTCAAGTTGCCAAGGGGTTTAGTCACAATACGAGTCTTTATCAGCCGTTGTCTGTTCCATCAAGGCCATGGGAGGACATAAGTATGGATTTTGTTCTTGGATTACCAAGGACACAAAGGGGTAATGACTCAGTATTCGTGGTGGTTGATAGGTTCTCCAAAATGGCACATTTTATTCCATGTCACAAAACTCATGATGTTGTCCATATTGCAGACTTGTTTTTCAAAGAGGTGGTAAGACTACATGGTCTTCCAAGGAGTATAGTTTCTGACAGAGATACTAATTTTGTGGGGTATTTCTGGAGGACATTGTGGAAGAAGTTGAGAACAGACCTAAAATTCAGTTCCACGCATCACCCACAGACTGATGGTCAAACAGAAGTGGTAAATAGAAGTTTGGGCAATTTTCTGAGATATTTAGTTGGAGATAAGCCCAAGGGATGGGATTTGATTCTACCACAGGCAGAGTTTGCTTATAATAACTCTATAAATAGGAGTACTGGAAAATCACCATTTCAAATTGTATATGGGAATAGCCCAAGGACTGCACCAGAATTGAGGAAGATAGAACAAGGGGAGAGGACAAGTGTTGAAGCTCAAGAATTTGCTGAACACATCAAGCGTCTACATGAGGAGGTTCAAGCACACATTATCAAGATGAATCAAGAGTATAAAGCTAGGGCTGATCAAAGGAGAAGACATAAGGAATTCCAAGTAGGGGATCTAGTCATGGTGCACTTACGAAAAGAAAGATTTCCAGTTGGTACTTACAACAAGCTGAAAATGAAGAAATTTGGCACCTGCAAAGTTTTGAAGAAACATAACTCAAGAAATGCATATGAGCTGGAGCTGCCAGATGGTATTCACATTTCTCCCATTTTCAACATTGTAGATTTAACAGAGTATCATGATGATGGTGCAGATGAGGAGTTGGTTTTAGAGCCATGTCCAATTCCTGCTTCTAAGAAGGAGGAGATAGAAGAAATTCTAGATCATCGTGTGGGTAGGAGTACCAAAAATAAGCAGTATGAAGAGTATTTGGTCAAATGGAAAGGACGGTCGATCGAGGACTCAACTTGGATTTTAGCAGCTGAGGTTTACCATTTGGGATTTTCTCTACCATCCATAAAGTGACAGGGTCACTTTTCAATCTACCCTGGGTGTCTGATGCAGGAGCATCCAGAGGTATAAGGGCAATCCTATGTCACCCAAAAAAAATGTACTTAGTTTCTGTTTCATGTCTTTACATTTTTGGATACCCATTTGGCTCAAATAAAGGTTCCAACTCTCATAGTTCAACTATCAGTGCGTTTGAAAATCTCAAAAAAAAGGAGCATGTATTTGGGCCATCATTTCGATAAACTAGAAGGTTTTAATTGGCCAGATGAATGTAATCATGATTTAGAGCATTCCAGAAAAAGAATAAGGTCAATAGGCCCCATGGTTGGAAAGTTATTACAGTTTTTCAAGTTTTGGAGACCTCCTAAGAATGCTTCAAAGTCAGGTTTGGGGCATTAAATGACCTCAAAAAGGGTAAAAAAATGGGGGACGAGTGAATATTGTCCATAGGGCTATAGAGCGCTTTGAGAGCTTTCCAAAAATGTAAACGGTTCATCAATCGGAGCTACGGTTCAAAAGTTATGCCTCCCGAAAGTTCGGTTACTGTTTCTGGATTCTTCTAGATTTGCACCGACTTCTAACTCAGCTTTCAGAACCTTCTATTTTGTCGGTGGATGCCTACTAGTATTTTCTAGAATGTACTCCTAGTCCTTAACCCTTCGGGCTCGATTTAAGGAGATTTCTGGCATTGTAAAAGGCAGTTCGGAGAGGAGTTTGAGAGGAGGTGCTAAAAAGAGAAATATTCTCCAGATTTATGCTATTGTAAGCCCTTAGGGCATGTTCTAAAGTTTATTTTCTCTGTACTATTTGTACTAGCTTATTTTCTCAGTTAATATAATTTCCCTTTTCTATTGTATCCATTATGTTCTTGGGTTGTGTTCCCATCAAGTAGTCATATATTGTGATAACACCAGTGCAATCAATATATCAAAGAATCTAGTGATGCATATCAAAACAAAACACAGTGCTATAAAATATCATTTCTTGAGAGAACTGGTGCAAGATAAATAAGTCAGATTGGAATATGTAAATACAAAAGAATAAATTTTAGACATATTCACCAATCCATTACCTAAGGATACATTTCTATATCTAAGAGGTAAGCTAGGGGTCATTCCCCTATCTTAGGCCCACTAAATGAAGTTTAGTGATGCATGAACTAGAGTATGTTGAAGATCAATCAATTGGTGCAGTATTGATAAGGGAAAATTGTAAATGAATTGGTACTTGAGGTACATTGATAATCACTAAATATTGTCTTTGGCATGAGATGTCAAAGAGGGAGAAGCATGCTGTCATATCTCATTAAAATTTTAAGAGGGAGAAGTTTGCTAGATCATAGAAATTTTTGTAAGAAGATAAAGAAAGAGATGTCAAAGATGGAGAATGAACTTGATCTGATATCAAAGGCAGAATTTTCTATCAAAAGAAGTTGTTGCAGATAGAAGTTTTCTAACAAAGGGAGAAGCCAAAGGAAAAAAGAGTTCACACTGATAGAGGGAGTTCTCATGGATGAGAATTAGAATGAAACTAAGGATATATTCCTTACTTTACTCTTGCTCTAAAAATTTCATTACATTATGACATGTTGTGTTGCTATCAATGCTAGAGAGGGAGATCACTAGAACAATTGATTAATTGGGTATTTTCTTTGATGTTACAAAAAAATACATATCATTACCAGTCAGTGTATACCAAACTCAATTAGGAATTGAAGATAGTTTTCTATTTCTACTGAGCATTCTAGGGCTTACTTGATTAATGAAGGAAATTTTGGATGGAACCAGTGTTTACTGAGATCACTTTGTTACAAAAAGAACTTTACGAATATGTAGTGTTAACTGAGTTCACTGGGTTAACACAGGAAATTTTTTTCTAAGTTAGTGTCTACCGAGTTGGGTTAGATAACGAAGGATTTTATTATTTTGGCATATTGAGTTCAATTGAATTGTTTGTTGGTTCTAGTTGACTGAGACGATGAATATTAATTACTCTAAGTTATATTCAAGCCAACTTGACAATATGAAAGATATAAATATAAGGTCAAGTTAAGGATTACAAGGTGTGAAGGGATGAAGAATGCATACATGATAATTGTAGATTTAATGATGCTAAGAGGAAGTGAATTAGAAGGATAAGAAGAATATCCTTGTGGAGCTAAAAAGATACATTCGATCAAGAAGGATATGAAATACAAGCCAAAATTGAGATCTATAATCAACAATTCAGTTGCATAAGAAATTACATCATCTCATTGTTACTCTCTAACCATTGTAGGAGTGATCTAAATCTCTTAACAGAGTTGTCTTAACAATTATTTGTAAATCCTCTAACAAGGTGGAAGTTCTATTGAATTGTCTAAAGACTTTTAACTAGGACACTCCTAATAGGGTGATTAAATCCTCTAACAGAGTTACACCTAATAGTGTGTTTTGTAATCTTTAACAAGGTTGACTCTTAATAGGGCTCACTTCAGAAGAGTGAAAACTAGTAACTAGTTGGAATTGGTGGTTTTTCCCAAATTAGTTTTCCACATTAAATATTGGTGTCATATCTGTTCATGCTATTTATTTTCTATGTTTGCAAATAAAGTCAAAGTAATGGTAATCACAAATAACATTTTAAGATTTACATGTTAAGTGTTTAACAAGTAATTTTAGTGTTTACCGAGTTACAATATTTTTCTGTATGTTTTTCAAGCATCAACAAAGTTCAATTTTCAGAGTTTTTTTTTGTACTAACATCTACAGGATTTGGGATTTATTTTAGTGGTAACTGATTCACCCCTCCCCTCTTAGTTACTCTTATATTTCCAAAATAATCTATGGGTTTCCATTGCATTTGGTCATTGTGCATTGCTCTACCTTTTTCTTTGATGAAATTTGTTGATTTTAGTTTCTTATTGAAATCCCCCTTTTCCTTGTCAAGTAACAATGATTACCATAATATAGTGTTAGTTGTCCAAGAGGAATTCCAAAGGAATATATATATACATGTTCCCAAATACCTAGTGGGACTTTACAAGATTGTGAAAGATTTTGAAAGGGCATGTCTTGATAAGGTTGTGGAAGACTTTGAAAGGCAGTATTGGATAAATAAAGGTAGAAAAGAGAAGGCCTAGATCTTCAGCATCTTTAGAATGGATGGAGTCTGCAAAACGACTCTGGCCAAAGAGTTGTTCAATAGAAAGCGGTTACAATATTCTCAAGCCTATTTTCTATTTGATGTAAGGGAAGCCTATGCCAACAAAAAATTTCATTCTGTACAAATGAAATTTCTAAATGAAATATTCTCAAAAGATGGATTAAATTTTTAGAGTAAAGAGGAAGGGAAAACCCATATCACTAATTGCATGGAAAGGAGCAAGAAACAGATTTTCCTAACTGTTGTAGATGATATTGATCACGTGTAACAGTTGGATTCTTTATTGATAATGGATATGCTAAAAAAGTCAGTGCTAATAGCCTAGTAATTATCACAACCCACAATGTAGTGGTGCTTATAAGCACAGGAATTACTATTTCTTATAATTTAAAAGGGATGGATGTATATTATACTAGAGAGTTATTTTGTTGGCATGCCTTGGGCCAACCCCATCTGACCAAGGATTACAAGAATCTAGCTAACTTGTTTGCAAAATTCTATGGAGGTTTGCCTCTATCTCTTGAAGTTCTTGGCAGCCATGTTCGTGGTAGAGATGAGAATTATTGGAGATTAGAACTAGAAAAAGTGAGCAAGATGTTGCCTAGGGACATACATCAAAGGCTTAAAATAATCTTTCATACACTGGACTATTAATTTTATAGAATCCTTAATAGAAATAATAAAAAATTCATATTAGACTTTTACTTACTTGGGCATCTTGAATGTGACAGGTAGATACCTTCGAATCTATTTTTCATATGTTGTGGCTGAAATGTCAAATAGTGACAGGAATGTATTTTGTAATCCACAATGTTTCTTTATTAATCCTACGACTGCAAGTATGTTTTGTCTTTCATATTTCCTTGTCTAGTGATGAGAATAGTTATATATATAATTGTTAAGAGTTGTGACCTTGTAGGGGTAGGACTCTACATGAACAAAGGTCATGTAGGGTCATGACCCTACGTGGTCATAAACTAATGTTTAGTTAACCATAAACACACACACACACACACACACACACACACACACACACACACACACACACACAGACAAAGATAATACATAGATAACATATTCATATGCTCAATATTATTCAACTAAAGATAAATTTTCAACACTCCCTCTTTAGAAAGGGAGAAGTAATAAAGAATCCAAATATTAGAATATCCACACATAATATATTATTTGACACTACCACTCTAAGAAATAGAGACTCATCAAATAACATAAATCACAATACTATGAACACTATCATAATATGAAACATGATCTCTATTTGTCCAAAACAATATCTAAAGTAATCATAATGAATTTGTTATTCATGACTTTGAAAATATATGGACCAAAAGTCACAATAATAGGCCTATCATTTTTAAGATCATTGCCTTACAAAGATTAGCTTCTAAATATATATATCCATTAAAGATCGTCACCTTTCATTACATATCTAAAGAAATTATAATAGAAGCATAAACACATATAAATTGAAATTAAATTCAATGTTCAAAATTACAATTTAATCATACCAAGTTTTTTTCTGAAGTATACCAACTTCACTTTACGAAGTGCCTCAAGGTAAAAATATTAGTTGTCTATTCATTAGTATTGATGTACTCAATTTTAATGATATCTTGATCTACCATATGTCTGATGTAGTGATAGAAAATTTCAATATGCTTTGACCGATTGTGAAACACTAGATTAGTTGATAATTTAATACAACTCTAGTTATCACAATGAATGATGGTAGGCTTTAAAGATTCTCTAAATAGATCAAATAAGAGATTTCATAGCCATACCACTTCTCTGGCTCCAAAGGAGGTGGCTATGTATTCTGCTTCTATAGAGCTTAGTGCGACTAAGGATAGTTTCTTGTTGGACTAGGAAATCATCCCAAACCCAAGACTAAAGAAAAATCCTAAAGTACTCTTATGCTTAGTAGAAATTCCTACCCAATTTGAATCTGAGAAACTATGAAGATTTATCTCAACTTGATCATATATGATTCCCATGCCAATAGTTCCTCTTAGATATCTTAGGATATGTTTAGCTACCATTAAGTGAATCTTGTTTGGTGTAACCATGAATTGACTCAAGGTGTTAGTAGCATAGCATATGTTGGGATGAGTATTTACTAAATACATCAATGAACCAATGATTTTTCTATAGAGAGTAGGATCAGTAGGTTCAAATTTATTCATGTCATTCTTTAGTTTATGTAGATTAAGTTCCATAGGAGTAGAAGCTAGTCTGCAATCCATCATTCCAAACTTAGTTAGAATATCAATAGTATATTTTCCTTGGTTTACAAAGATGCAGATTCCCTTTTGCCAAGCTTCCAATTCTAGGAAGTAGTGAAGAAGACCTAAGTCTTTCATGTCAAATTTAGCTATCAATTCTTGTTTGCATTTTCTTATTAAATGTTCTTCACCTATAATTAATAAGTCACCAACATATAACATGAGAATAATCATATTGTTTCCATCTACTTTGAAATATAGATTAGGATCAGCTCTATTTTTAGAATGCCCTAGCTTTGTAAGATAACTATCTATTCTTTCATACCACACTCTGGGCGCTTGTTTGAGCCCATATAGTCATTTCTTTAACTTCCATACATGAGTGTTCTTTTTGTGAGAAATAAACCCTTTAGGTTGTTCAATATAAACTTCTTCTTCAATTTCACCATTTAGAAAAGTTGTCTTAACATCCATTTGATGGTCTTTCCATTCTTTAGATGTTGCAATGGCCAAGACGATTCTAACTAATGTATACCTAGCAACTGGAGCAAAAGTGTCCTCATAATACATATCTTTTTTCTATGAGAAACCTTGTGCTACAAATATAGCTTTGTATTTCTCAATGTTTCTATTAGGTCCATGCTTGATTTTGTATAGCAATTTGGAAGAAACTATTGATTTCTTTTTAGGTCTAAGTACAATGTCCCATACATCATTTTTTAATATTGAATTGTATTCTTGAATCATGTCTTTCTCCAAAGGTTGACTTGATAAGGCTTTGTTAGTCTTAGAAGGTTCTAATTTGATAAGTTATGTTACTAATGCAACATAACAAGACTGAGTTCTCATTTTCTTGCTTTCTTTTAATACTTTATCAAAGTTCAACATGATTTTCTTCTATGAATTTTTTGGCCCAAAGTGGTATCTTTTTATTGTTGTTATTTTCAACATCATCAAAAGTAGGTATAGGAGATGAAGTGTCGTTCTCCCTCTCATTCTCTATTAGATGATCTTCATTTGTCTCAATGGTAGGTTCTGTGAATATCTCATCATTATTTTTAGAAAGGTTGAAGGCAAAACCCTTTTCAAATTTTGACATCCCTACTGATTCCAATTGTTCTTTGACCTAGGATATAGATCCTATTGTCTTTTTAGATTTCACTATGCCAAATCAGAATTCCTTTCTTTTCAAATGGTTCTAGCTTTGTTCTCTTTTCTTTAGGAATGTGCATATAGACTAGACACCCAAATATCCCTAGGTGACTTAGATATGTTTTGATTCCTATAAATACTTCTTCTAGAGTGTTATTTTCTAAGATTGAATGCAGACATCAATTTTGATTGTAAATAGGAATGTTAGATGCTTCAGCCTAGAACAAAGTTTGAAGGTTTTGATCATACATCATAGCTTTAGTTGATTTAACAATTGATTTATTCTTTTGTTTTGCAACTCTATTTTTTTGAGGATTATAAAGTACATAAAACTCCCTCTTAATCCCAACAATAATGAAAAAATCCTTAAAAATTTTAGAGATGTACTCTCCTCCATTATTTGATCTTAAAGATTTGATTTTCTTTGCTGATGATTTTCTACAAGAGCTTTGAATTCTTTGAATTTTGAGAGTACTTCACTAGATTCCTTTTGTTTTAGGAAATAGATCCAAGTTCTTCTAGAATAATCATCAATAAAGATTACATAATAGAGGCACCCATTTAGAGAGGGTACAAACATGGGACCACATAGGTTAGAGTGAAGGAGTTCAAGACTTACTTTAGATTTATGAACACTTTTGGGAAAGGTTTTCTTGATATTTTTACCTAGGGTATAGCCTTTGCAGACACCTAAGTGGTCTGATTTTAGATTAGGTAATCCTTTGACAATTTTTTCTATTATTTATAATGCTTGAAAATGTAGGTGACCTAGTCTCTTATGCCATATTTGTGTAGACTCTGAGATTATTTCATGACTTAGTGCAAAATTTTGTTGATTATAGAGTTTATATAAACCTCCATCTCTAACACCAATAGTGATACCTTTCTTGATGTTAGTATTTTTAGGCCAAGATAGAACTCTATCTTCTTGAAAAGCAATTTTGTATCCTTGATCGAAAAGGCCAATATAGAAGGGTAAAAGAACAAACCTATGTCACCCTTTTGTAAAGGAAAGAGCTAACAGAAGTATAAGTGTTCACCTTCAATGATA